>JABBOT010000014.1:3057725-3575021 GCA_016165875.1 Acanthopleura granulata
AGCTGAGTCAGCTGTGGCTAGATTCAGCCACAGTGTCAGTAAACAGACAAAATACGCAGAAACCTGTAGACTGTCCGCATACCATTGGTATTTGTATCATCTGAGTTGGTAAATACAGAAGATCAGTACACATATTTACATAACTGCAAAGCAAACCATAACAAATCCTTGAGTAAACAACTAGGAAGCTAATTTTGAACCATAGATATGCATGTTTTAATTGAACACTCTTCAACCTGCCCTCACATGGAGGACTTGCCTTAGTTTCAAATAACAAAGATCGTTTTACTTTTTATCCCACAGAAATCAAACTACCACACAGTAACAAAGGAACTCACTCTGCAGATGTCCCCTACACTATACACACCAGATAAAATGCATGTATGCCTTTTTGACACCATGCAACAAACAGAAACTTGGGTGATAAAAACACTTCACATATTACATTTGATTTCCATATTGCCACAATACTGCGTTGCATACCACGTTGCACACTACCATTTAATACAAGTACAATGTAGTACCAAAAGTGTCTTTTCAAATCAAGTTCAGGCATGTCAGATGAATGTTATAAGGCCATAATGCCATAATTCAGACCATATCAGCCTCGATAAGGGTGATTTTATGCACTTCCCCAGCTCAGCTGGAGGAACATAAAACTGAGCTACCATAAAACTGTACGTCTGACAAACAATTCCGAATCGTAAGATTTTTTTTTCACTGTAACAGTTCCTCCTCAATACACCATGTCAACAGGGCTGTTGTAAATAAAACAGGTTAAGATATATCACATAAAGGTGAAATTGTGCAATATTTGCATGAGAAGGTTGATACAAGCTCTGGCCATAATGGCCTTAAAAACCATGCAAATCAACTGGAAACCAAGTTGTTAATAGACTGTACATCAAGAATCACTTCTGTATGGAGAGAGTTCTTTTATACGTGCATGCATGCAAATGCAGTTGAAGAACTGATCAGCTTTTCGAAATTTGAATACCGGTAATATACTTCATAATTCCTCTTAAAGCCAAGACCAATAAATGCTTCATTCATTAATGATCTAATTGTCATTAATTAATCTTAACATATGGTTAGGGTCCTCCGTGGCTCAGTCAGTTAGCGTGCTATTGCAGCCCAATAACCTGAAGCCTCCCACCAATGCGGTCGCTGTGAGTTCAAGTCCGGCCGTAAGTGGGAAGGTCTGCCAGCAACCTGCGGATGGTCGTGGGTTTCCCTCGGGATCAGCCCGTTTTCCTCCCACCATAATGCTGGCTGCCGTCACATAAGTGAAATATTCTTGAGTACGGCGTAAAACACCAATCAAATAAATAAATAAAATAAATTAACATATGGTTACATGATTCTGCAGGCAGCTCATCCCTGTGCTTTATGTGTTGGAAGGTCACAGTGATTTAATTGATGGGACACACTACATTCCTTTTCGACAACGACATGATGTGATGCTGCAGTGATCATGGCTCAGATCATATAACATGCAGTATTTAAAAGAAAACTTTCATAATACTAATTCCTCATACCAACGCCACTGCCTTAATGACGACCTGACGTAACTTTGAGACGGCCATTTTCCAAAGAAGGCAAAAAAGGTCAGACGACTGGTTACAGTAAGACTGAGGTGAGGTTATACAGCTTGTTAATTGGTACACATTTCCTGCCTCTCCACCAAGTCACAAGTCCTGTACATCTAAGCATGAAATGGAGAGGTGTGCATGCACCATTCTACGCATTTTTTAAAGACAGATAGTTCAATGACAATTCAAGGATTAGAGAAACCATTAAGAACAAATAAGCTAATTATGGGTAGATAACTCAAATCTCATCTATGATGCCTTAATTATGGTACCTTACGTTTTGCCACAATTGCCTTTTCTTGTCAAGCTACTGTTCATTAAAAAAATTGCAACTATAATATACAAAAATAAAACAGAAATAGCTTTCCAAATGCACTTATTAAGGACATCACATGCAATGTGACATGATTTCTCCTATACAAAGCCTTGCACTTCAGGATCAATTGTGAGTCAAGCATACATGCCTCTACACATGTATACTTTGATTACCATCACAGGTAAATTCAGGTATGTAGACCTCAATTAAGTCAAGGTGAGCTGAATGCATGTCTGACTTAGATGTTATCTACGAACATGAGTCTAAGAACTATTTTTACCTGTTTGTCCCCTAATAGCTGGTCTGTTTCAAAGGCATGGCACGTGAGACTGGCCCGACTCAGTAATTACCTACCTGCCATTTACAGGTAAGCTACATACCTTCTGCATGTCAGTATGACGGCAGAAGTCTAAATGTACAATCACTCAACCCTCAAGGCTGTTTAGTTAGGGTGGTACACCCTGTCTCCTAAAATTAAAAGATACCTCCCTATTTTTTTTGTAGTTAAGCACCTTAAGCTTACCCCAGCTCGACTCATTGCTGAATTTCTCCTAAAAGTGTACCTGACTGTGATGAATTCATTCAAAAACTTGGAAGTTTTCTTGTGAAATTTGATCAATTTCCCATCAGAATAACTTTGTGGCATCAAAAGAATCACTCTTAGGCATTTATGTTCTTCTGAAAATGACCTTTTACCAGCCAGAATTGCGGTGCAGTAGTTCCAGAGCTTGCACGGTGTCTTTTACTTAACACTAGCCTTTACAATGTACTGTTACCTTAACAGTCATTTTGCACATTATACGTCTGAAAATATTCTACGAAAAGTATTTCCCTATTATATAGAACAGATATATAGATTAATCTGACTGCAAAAAAAAAAAAAAAAAAAGAACAAATAATTAAAAAAAGAAAATTTGCTTCACTATATATAACTGAAAGGTTATAAAGGCTGAACACCTAAGAGTTTCTCAACACAAAATGCACTGGTATAATACAAAAGATCAGGGAGCTAAATTCTCCAACTAATTTATAGCTCGATCTTCCTCTGTATCTATTCTTTCAAGTCACTCATAGTTTGTAATTTGTCTCTTTCCTCAAAACTAATTAAATATTTTGCTTTTATTTTTCCAAATTAGAACATGTGTGTTGAAGCTTCAAACAAAGTGCATATAATGTAAACACTAAAACAAAGCTTTTCAAAAGTGTATGTCACCACACTGCAGATGAACAATAAAGAGAATGTATTGTTTGCAAGGATCTGTGTTAAACAATAAGCATGAATTTATTGTAAAAAAAAATTCTGGACATGTATGAGGTGTGAAGCATGTGCACATGTAATGCACATACAGGTGAGGTTGCAATGAATTTCTTTCCCTTAAAACAAGAATCCCAAAACTTTGTAGAACATTTTGAAAATTTCAGATGATGTTTCCACAACTTCATAGAATGTTGCCACATTTTCATAAAATGTTGCCACAACACAATAGAGTGTTGCCATAACTTCACAGTGTTGCCCTAGTTTGAGAGTAAGTTAACTGCCAATCTGCCACAAACATCTCACAGGGTTCCCATTACATCACAAAAACTTGCCATAGCTTTGTGGAAGGTTACCGTAAAATGGTTGTCATGTCAACTAACACACGCATCCAAATGGAAGTGATCACTGAACAGTACCTCGTTTTGCCGAGGTAATCTAAGTGCAGCTTGTCCTTTTCAGACGTTTCAAGGTCAATGCTAAAGTTAATTAAGATAAGATGTAACTGTGTAAATATGATTAAGACGGAAACTGAGGAAAACTCTGTTGTATCATTTATACATACAGGATAACATATGCATCATATCATCCAATTCAGAGATATGACATACACTATATAAAAACTATAGATATTGATCTAGAGAGAAGGACAATTTCAACACACACATGTATATACCTGATATATTTCTATATACCTAAAATTTCGACTCTTTGTTAACTATATTTATAAAGGTGGAACTTTATGAACAGCAAGTGCTCAATACATTCATTATGTGCGGCTACAGATGATGTTTTGTCAGTGGTCTGTGCGCATTTTACAATGGGGTTTCATCTTTTAGTGATCGATTTGGGGAAACTTTTTTTCTATTCAACATAAGAAAAAACAGATACTATCCAACTGTTTTGGACACAGTGCAATGTATAAATTCAAGGTTGTCCTGTCAGTGGATACAAGTACACATGAGTATGTAATTTAACGCTGAAAACTGACACGATAGCCACAAGGGCAGGAATCCATGGGATGGGGCTAATATAAGCCCCAGGATGTTGGTGTAACTGGTCACACGGCTTACATCTGAATAGTCCACAGAACTTCATGAATGGAATCCGGGCACATTATATCTATTCAAATAATCTATGATTATTCGTCCATACAAAATTAAAACACTCCAGGCCAAACTGAGATTAAATTATTCAATACCAGAATACGAAGGGTCTTGATCAACTTGGAGGCCCCTCCTTGGCTCAGTCGGTTAGCGCGCTATTGCAGCACAATGAATAGAAGCCTCCCACCAATGCAGTCGCTGTGAGTTCAAGTCCAGCTCATGCTGGCTTCCTCTCCGGCCGTAAGTGGGAAGGTCTGCCAGCAACCTGCGGATGGTCGTGGGTTTCCCCCCGGGCTCTGTCCGGTTTCCTCCCATCATAATGTTGGCCGTCATCGTATAAGTGAAATATTCTTGAGCACGGCATAAAACACCAATCAAATAAATAAATAAATAAATAAATATCAACTTGGAAATAATTTTTCTCACCTATATCATACATGCACTAGAAAGTTGGACGGGAATGCATGTCTCAGTGTAGGGGTAGGAATCATTTAACTACTTGAAACTCAGAAATTTGGAAAACATGACAGCCAGGGTTTGTAATCAATCCGTCTGAGAACCTGTCACACCTGTGCACAAAGTCTCCTCCCTCTCTAACTAACCCTGGACTAATTAAAGTATCAAGATCTAGCCTGCCTGTATTGTGAACCACTGGAAGGCCTGGATGCAATAGTGAGGTAAAACAACACACGTTGGAGGTGAAATGTACACCATTAATTAACAGGTGTGTTTCTGTGGGATTAGCCAGGCCTTGTACCTGTCCCCCGTGGTTTTCTTACCCTATTAATCACAGGTCCGTGAGCGTGTTATCAACTTGGCATAGTTTGCATGCTTGAGAATCGCCTGTGGAATTGTGTCAATACAGGGGACCGGGCTTTTCAACAGAACACACATGGCTAATGAATACAGGTGTAGCTGACCAGCTGTAGTAAAGGTGAACTGGATGCCTGCCAACTGATAACAACAGGTAGGCCAGTCTTTGCTATGATATTGCAACATGATACCACCACTAAAAATCTTCACCAAAAAAAAAAATATATGAAATTGTGACATTTTAAGTTCTGACACACATTCTGGGTCTTTGAATCTGTGACAAATACACACGGCGACTGCTTGAAGAAATAAATATGAAAAAGCATCGTTCAACCTTTTCCATGTACATCTAAGAACATCTGCAATGACTTAAATGGCGAAACGAGAGATAAATCATGATAATTTAAGTCAACGCATGCTCTGGAACACAGAGCTTGAATTGGGTGCCTTAATAAGATAATCTTAAGATGCTGTCAGGTGGCCTTAATTTCAAGTAATTTGTTACTGAAATGCAATGAGATTACAACTGTCAGCATGGGCAGAGTTGAATTTAGGTCTTCTATCTGAAATAGAACACCATTTGAAATACAAGTACATGTAACTATATAGATATGGCCCTGAAGTATAAACATACTGAAGACTGACAATGCAGATGAATCGAGTGTAATTTGACCGAACTAACCTGGCAATCAAACTCCAGAACATCACCAAAATCTTAAATACGTTCCTTCTATAGTCTTCAAAAAACGTAAGACATACACATTCAAATCCAGTTTTTTTTTAGCTGGTAAAGCTACGTCTTCAAATTTGAAGGGCTACAGTGTGATCAAGTTTTTAGAGATATTACCTGCCCCACCTTTACACCCTGTCTTTTGTGAACTTGTGTATAGGAAGTCAATCACCTGTAAAGGCTACAAAGCCTCTCAGGTATGCTTTTCCACCCATCTACACACTCACCCCCCTAGGGATCCAAACACAGATCTGTGTCAGTTTACACCTGAACAAAACTCAATCAGTTCCCAATGGCGTTTTCTCCACAGGTAAACCCAGCTTTACAATAATCCTTCACCTATGCGCTGCACGGAGTGTAGTATAAAGCACAGAGATAATTCACTCAGAATTCAACTTCCATACATTTTCTTTTTCTACATCTTTTTTTTGTCATGGCTATTTCAAGGTCACAGAAACATATTGTAATGCACTTTAATGCCAACCACTGACACTGTGTGTATTCAAAAGACAAACAACTCTACCATCAAAACGTGCGAACTAGTTTTATTTGCTATTCATGAAGGAACTTTCTTTTAATGATATATCACCCTAGCTGGCTCAGTCAGTTTAAACCACTGACAAAGGAGGTCACCGGTTCAAATCCTGCCCTGGCAGTTTTGGTTGCCGCTATATGTCTGGCACTTTATCATGTTCCAGCCAGGGTTTTTTAAGGGTATACAACTATCTATGTGATAAGTCCATATAAAACTCCATATTAACCAATCCTTCTTTTCTCACAAGATCATCCTTAATTTCAAGAATAAACTCCATCTTTCCCGAAAAATACCTGTCAAGCAAGTTCTTTCTCATTCAGACCAGCTAATGATATCCTTTTTACCTGCACACTAACAGTTGTACAGCCAATGTATCATTGTTTGCTACTTTACTTTATCTTCACAAAAAAGCAGACGATTTTAAACATTGTAAATAAACGAACAGACATACCAGGGCAAATAAAAACAGGACCCTCTGCAGATGAAGTTGCATGTCACTGCTCCTAGTCAATTCCGGTCGTTCAACAATACTTGTGTTGTTGTTGTACTGGTTTGTCAACATGTTCGACTTGGAACACTTTGTGCACAGTCGTCACAAATGGGATTGTCTCAGAAGTTTATATATAGACCTTAATTGCATTCGAGAACACAAAACTTGTCGTGATGAAAACCCGCCTCGCACAGCACTAAAAACACATTACGGCCATATTATTAACATATTTGTCATGTCACTGAAATGAGCAATATCATATGCCGCCATTTGGTTTTAAGAAAACTTACACACCAGTGCATGGATAGGGGCCTACCTGTTAGATCAGGAAGGAGAACTGAAAGCCATGCACAAATAAAACGTATTCTTTGCACAATTTTCCATATTGTTCTGTGAAGTTTTGCTCAAAATGGTGTGCTGCCTGGAAAAAGTTCTCTCTCACTAAATTTAAAAAAAAAAAAAAGTTTTCAGCTCATCAAAGAAAAAAAAGAAAAAGAGTGGGGGTGGCATGTGCATGGGGAGGGGTGGTAGCAGTTCAAACACACCTACAGGTAAGAGTGTTACAAGGCCTACATTCACTTGGTTTTATACAAGATGAAATAATCCACTCGATTTGAAAAGCTGGCGTATGAAGACTTATTCTTTCCATTTCAAAAGGTAAATTTTATGGTCAACTGGTTAATATTTTAATCAACTGCTCGTAAGTGTGACGTGGCGTTAGACACGGAAACTGGCCTGGACTTTAAATCTCAAGGCATGACATTTGAAATAGTTGGTGTATGTCTTTTCTTTAGAGCACTCAGACCCAAATAGTGAAAGTGAAATAAGGTTCCACTTTCTGAAACCCAACAAAAGGCTATTTGTGTTACTACCGGCTCGGCTAAATGTTTCCGCACATGCTGATGTGGACAAACGATTCTCTGCCTGTTTAACAAAGACAAACGTACCCTCGGGTTAAGAGTGTCCTAACAGACTTTGTTTTAAACCAATCAGCCACAAATCTGAACGATTAGGCCTGGGATACAGCCATATGATTATCTACACACGAAGTCTGACAGACATTTCAACAAATTTGATGAGAAAAAAACAAACACATGTGCTTTAATGAAACTTGCCGGTTGGGACAGTTCATATATGTAGTTAAAAAACTACATGTATATACCTCCACAATTGTCCTATTTGGGGATAAATTATGCAATACAGGTTTGTAATAGACAACAATTATATTTGTATATTTGGTATGCATTGAAACTGTAATTTAGTATCTATTAGAACTGTATTGTAGTAAGTATTGGAACTGTAATGTATAGTATGTATTGGAACTGCAACTAATAATGTGTATTTGAACTGTAATAAATTAGAACTTTAATGCAGTACGTATTACTGCTGTAATGCATAGTGCGCGTTAGAACTGAAACTCATGCATCAGGATGTATCAAATACCTACCAGAATCACAATGTAGCAGGCAATCACAGTAAAACTCTGTACAGAATGTGAACGATATGATATGCGATGACCTGCAATATGTACTGGAAATCTAATTCAGTATGTACTGGAAATCTAAGGCAGTATGTACTGGAAATCTAATTCAGTATGTACTGGAAATCTAAGGCAGTATGTACTGGAAATCTAATTCAGTATGTAATGGAAATCTAATTCAGTATGTAATGCAAATCTAACGTAGTATGTACTGGAAATCTAATTCAGTATGTACTGGAAATCTAAGGCAGTATGTACTGGAATCCTTAAAGTGTATGTTCACGTGCATGTTCTTATTAGTACTCTGCTGTACATGTAACATTTTTCCTTATTAGAAATCAGCCTCAGACATTCAGGTCATGGTAACCTGAAATGACCAACTGTAGGACTAGCACAATCATATGTATCTTGTTACGGAAACATTAACTCAATAAGCAGAGCCAAGGGTCTGGTACCATACTGTACAAGGAATGTACTGACACTGGACATCCAATCTTCTTCAGCTAGCATGTTTATACATGTGCGTACTAGATTATCTCCAAAATAAACTACAGATACATCTTTTAAGTATAAATCTACTCTGTAGCTCATATGGGACATACATGTAAATGAAAGTTTTGAACGAAAACGAGATTCACAGGAATCTCAGTAGGAATGCTTAAGTCTTCAAATATCCATACAGTTCTACAAGTGCACGCAAGTGGCTTGCTAGCCAGAGCTTAAAATGTCCATCAGTCAGGTAGGTGGGGTTCAAAAATGTCCACACATACATTTATATGTACTAGAAGTCCAAGTTCAGAAAGTCAAAAAATGTTACACCTGTAGGATATGTTAATGAAAGAAAATTAAGAACTAGTATAAAGTAACACGTACCATACTAATTAGATGAACCTTGCACCTTAAGCCTTAAAGTGTCTTAGTTAAAAACCAACAAAGGGTAGAGTTTTGTTACAATACAGTTAATAGCAACCCTTGATCCTCGCAACTTTACGCCAGACTGAACTTGAGAAAGTTCTGGTACAAGTTAAGTAGTTACCATACAGTTTGGCGAAGCATGAACCTTAAAACTCAAACTAAAACATTAGTTACCACATAGTTTGGTTGAACTTTAAAACTGCACGGAGCTTCAGAAAGCATGAAAGCTACATTTATGTGCAAAGAGTTGCCATATAGCTTGGTGAGGCTCAGTTGAACCCTAAATCTGTAGAGAACTTCAGAAAGAATGAGAACTGTAGTTAATTTAGTTACCACATCGTCAGGTGAGAATCAACCGAACCTTAAACTTCACAGGAAGAATGAAAACTTAGTTAATTTAGTTACCACATAGTTTGATGAGCCTCAGTTGAACCTTAGAACTTTACAGACAGAAAGAAAACTGTAGTTAATTTAGTTACCACATAGTTTGATGAGCCTCAGTTGAACCTTAAAACTTTACAGACAGAAAGAAAACTGTAGTTAATTTAGTTACCACATAGTTTGATGAGCCTCAGTTGAACCTTAAAACTTTACAGACAGAAAGAAAACTGTAGTTAATTTAGTTACCACATAGTTTGATGAGCCTCAGTTGAACCTTAAAACTTTACAGACAGAAAGAAAACTGTAGTTAATTTAGTTACCACATAGTTTGATGAGCCTCAGTTGAACCTTAAAACTTTACAGACAGAAAGAAAACTGTAGTTAATTTAGTTACCACATAGTTTGATGAGCCTCAGTTGAACCTTAAAACTTTACAGACAGAAAGAAAACTGTAGTTAATTTAGTTACCACATAGTTTGATGAGCCTCAGTTGAACCTTAAAACTTTACAGACAGAAAGAAAACTGTAGTTAATTTAGTTACCATATAGTTTGATGAGCCTCAGTTGAACCTTAAAACTTTACAGAGAGAAAGAAAACTGTAGTTAATTTAGTTACCACATAGTTTGATGAGCCTCAGTTGAACCTTAAAACTTTACAGAGAGAAAGAAAACTGTAGTTAATTTAGTTACCATATAGTTTGGCGAGCCTTGGAAGGACAGGGGAAGCCCAGGGGCCACCACCTGCACTGATGGCTGCAACACCTCAAGCTGAGAGAGTAAATCCAGTGTAGCGTTTGTCTCCTCACCCACAGGTACAAAAATTCCAGTCTCCTTCTGAGAGGGAAAGACAGAGAGGAAAGGAAGAAAATCTGTGTAGCCGAGTACAGGGGCCGAGTGGTTGCTGCTCAATGAAGTTGGGATGGTGTAATGGTGTAGATGTCGTAAGGTCGGGTCGGCTGACACTGGCTATAGCTGCACCCCTTCTCCAGAGGACCACCTCTCCAGATCAATCCTGTTGCTAACTAGCTCAGTGCTCCCTCCACACTCTCAAAACCAGAATCCCTGAAAACCTTTCCTTTCTTTCACCTGTCCTTAACTGAATGCTATACAAGCATGTATATATATATATATATATATACTGCAGGTATATGTGAGGCAAGTAAGAAATAAAAAAAAAAAAAATAAATAACTGTATCGGCCGTACAGGTATTAAAGTGGTATCAGGTTAAACAAGTTTTCCTCAGGTGACGTTCCACAGGTAAAGTTTAAACCACTCGGCCTCTCTCGCTGACAGCCGGAGCTATACTGAGCTCGGCCAGGTGACAAGACCTTCCTTAACCCACAGACACGCTGTCCCGCACTTGAGTCCCCCATTCTAGAGCCTCTAAGGCTTGGCATGCCTCAGCCATCCCACTGCAGTCAGTCACCAGTGAGGGCTCTGCCACAGCTCCTGACCTTAGGAGACCAATCAAAATGCAAGACAGGGGTGAAGTAAGGGTGGCAGTTTGGGGTTGACACTGGACTGACTTGTTTTCAGTATGTGTGTACAGTGCTGTGGAGCTGATGTGACAATCCAGCCAGCCAGCACACATGTTTGCAGATAGGCCATGTGTTAGAGTAACAACTACCAAATGCACATACATAGTGGTACCAGTACAATCACATGTAGCGTGGACATTACAACTAGTGATGGGTGGACTCAGACCACACAACATAAAAAGACCAAAAACGAGGAAGAACCATCACGCTGTTTTCAACTTCTACACTTTCATGTTAAATCGATTGTGCATTTAACAGGGATTCCATTTTTATTTAACTGAAATCTATGGTAGGAAATAATTTTGCTTTTTTTTATACAATCAGATTGCGATATCAAATTCTACAGCTTCAGACTTATAAATTCGCAGGTGTATTTGGGTAAACTAGGAGGTTGACAGAGCAATTCAGACCTACATTCAGATCACAATTAAGCTAAGCAACTTCAAATCCAGCTTCTGCTAGATCAGTTGTGGCTTTAGGTCAAGGGACATAACTGAAATTTTCTCTAACCTGATATGTACATGCAAAGCAGCAAAGAATTTTTAGCTAAACTAATTTCTATGTATTTACACAAATCTATAACAAAGGGTTTAACTTTATTTCCTTTGAAATTTTGGCCAACAAATATCCTGTAGACACCACAGACTCTTTTTTTTTAAGGGAACTTTTTTCTACACAAGCTCACATTACTATGCAAATGTATGCAAAAAATTTAGTGATGCGAAGAAAGAAAAAAAAACGTAGCAAAAACTTTAAACTTCTCAAGCCTCTAAAGGTTATGTTACTAACTGATGTCTTTTACATACATGTTCTAATAAATTATCATGGTAAACAACAAAAACCTTAACAATTTGGTTCTCATATACATGAATGATTTAAGCCTTTTAATACAGAACCCCATTCAGTATGGAATGAAACAAATCTTTGCAATGTAAATCGTGAAGTATTAATTTTCCTTCGACCCAAGTCAGTGTGCTGTGGGCTGGCTCGGATGATCATAGCCTAATGAATTAGACCTTGTATGCTATCAATACGTCTAACAGAGGTTCCGTTGAAAAACAATGGGGTATTTTCCTATTCGTATTTAGACACTTCCTACCCTTTAAAATCTGTATGTTCCTAAATCAGCACTGATCAGCCGATGGGATCGCATGTCGCAGCGGTTTTAAAACGCTTGCGTTAAGCTCACATGGCTTGCTTTAGGCAGCGGCGTCATTATTAAGTGCTTGCTGACTGCTGAATGCTTTTGTTTATCATAAATTCTCTGGTGTGTGGGGGCTTTCAGCTTTTGAGCTACCTATGTAACAGCCTGAATCCTGCACCGAAAAATTCCACATCACGGAGAATACTGGATTCTTTTGACGGCTGACTAAATATGGCCGACCCTGGGAATTTTGGACCGAAGCAAATGGTCTAAAACAGCTGATATGGACCTAACATAAGCGTTTTAAAACCGCTGTAACATGCGATCCCCTTGGCTCATCATTACTGATGGACTTACATAGAGATTTTAAAGGCTAGGCAGCGTCTAAATATGGATACGAAAATACCCCTCGTTTTCCCAATGGATCTCTCTTAGACGTTGTATCGCGTAGCATACGTCTAATTCATTAAGCTGGGATGATCACATACATGTATACACAAACACACCACCTTATTTGTATAAACAATAAAACACCCTTGTGTTGCAGTAACTGTGTGTCGACCGCTGGGGAAGTGTGTTACTACACTGCCATGTGACCACAACATGTCAGCCCCGAGGATGCCCCACTCCCAGGGCCTGTCGACAGGCTCTCCTCGCCCATATGGGGACCCGCCATTTCATCCCGCTCAGAGGTGGGGTGCTTAGCTCAAACGCTTAGCCAGTCACTCAGCTTCCCTACTGCTAAAATACGTTAGTCATGAAGTCAAAAAATGTGGGCTTCCTCCCTCCGTGCACATTTTTGTCCCATTTGTCAAGTAAAGACAATGAAGTGGTCCAGCTAACAGGGGAGTGAACCGAGTACTTGCCACACACTGTTCACACGTGCACGGCCATATAGACAAGTATGTACTGCCAAACCATATGCGGCACAAAGTACAGCTACTGAAAATATAGCCAACGTGAACTGCACATGGGTGGACTTCAGATGAAATTTGTAGGCTTCAGGTAGAAAGTACAGCGGATGAGAACATTAAACCACAGACAGGTGGACTTTGTAACATACATGGTATAGGCATGTATAAGATTTATCTATCCTTGGCAGACAATACAGCGAACATCAGAACACTGCCTGATGAACTTTACATTATTTCTTATTACAGAGCAGAAAACTAGATGAGGAGGCTTTTTGATCTCCACTTTGGAACCTTCTTGAGAGAAAAAAACAGGCGTTTTTAAAGAACTAAGAAGAAGCATTTTTACCTGATCATGTGTGAGATTAAATATTAAATATGCCATGATGAAAGAGAGTTAAAATATTTGTCCCGACCGGAGGTGTTGGTCAGATCTTAACAAGCTGACGTTCATTTTTACATGGAAGTTATCAAGAGTATGATTTTAATAACATCAGAAGCAGAAGAGAATCGAGGATCTCCTTTTAAGAAACTGACACTTCATTACAAAAAAAAGAAAGAAAGAAATGAAAACAAATTTACACAATACAGGAAACTGTGGCCAATACATACGTCTAACGTTCGCCATGCCCTAGGAAATGACTTCATTTTCTCATGAGCTATCCTGGACAATTTATTTTTACACAAATCATCATAAGACACTTTGAGGCTCCATCACATCACTGCATGTTAATCTGACGACATGTATGATATGTGAGTTATAATTACAATAATCCATGTACAATGCGCCTTTATAATCCATGCAGGTTAGAAAGAAATTTATTAATGTAAGGCCTATGCAAATCATCACCTAAAATCAAAGCAAGTTAAAGTCTGTCTGACTGGGGTTTAGCGCCCCACCAAGCGTCAACCTGTTTAGAATGCTTCCTCACTGGAATGGCATTCTTATGACATCCAACATGACACTGCACACAGTTGCATCATACTCATAGACACTCATACCATGTTAATGGAGCGATAAAATATAACAGTGAAATTTTCAGAACTTTTGAAAAACAAAACTGACACACCGCTGTCTCTAAACTATGATCCTTCAATATAGTACTGCGAAACTGTTTCAATGACATCATGGCTCTTTAAATATGATATATTTTCCATTTTGGGTACATGGGAAGGACCATCAGCAACCTGCAGATGGTCGTGGGTTTTCCCTGCACTCTGCCCAGTTTCCTCCCACCTTAATGCTGGTGGACGTCATATCAGTGAAATATTCCTGAGTACGCCGAAAAGCCCCCATCAAATAAAGAATAAATTTGCCATGTTGGGAAATGCATGCTGGGATACAATTTGCATCATACTGAAGCAGTTGGTGAAGAAGATCTGGAGTCAACTTTGTGTGTTTTAATGTAGATATATTTCAACCAACAAAAAAGACATTCCCACCACGCACCTATTTCATAAACCCTACATGAAGTTTCCACGTCAATGGACATTCTGCTTTAAGAGAACAACTGAGCCGTATATAGTTTCTTACAATGGCAGGAAAAGATCAACTGCCCTGTGTAAAAAGTTAGCAAATCGACACAAGTGCCAAATGTCATCCCACAAAGCCGTCGCTCAAGCAGTGCAGCCTGGTGTTATCAAACACTCGCAGTTTGTTACAGATACCAGCAGGTAAAACTAACATTGTGAACAGATGAACAGCAACAACTGACATTTCAAGTGATTCCAGGGAGAAGGGGGTGAGGGAGGGGGGAGAGAAAGGGGAGGGGAGGGGTTAGGGAGGAGCAAAGGGGTTTTACAGGTCAAATTTCAGACACATAGGAAGGTGGATTTCAAAGTCTGTACTTATACATATTCAAGCCTATTAAATTATTCATCAATACGTTTTATTATACTGTAATCATCCAGTAAATATGACACAATAAAGTATTCCTTCTCCACCACGTTTTCTTCAAGAAAACAGAGGACTTCGTTTCTCATCATCTGGTGGCCTTTGGTAGCTTTAATCCTGCACAAAACAGGTGCCAGTATCAACCAGGAGCAAGTTAAAGTTACGTCATGTCGTTGTAACTGTAGTTCAGACAGCAAGACGCACTGGGTAATTTTGTACCAATGCAGACACACACAACTACATACATGTTACATGATCTGAAATTTTGTCAAATTAATGTCATCAAATATTGCTTTTTAGTTCTAAAACTTACATTTTCCTGAGGCATATCACCACACCAGTGCCTTACACGTTTGCTTTAGCAAACCTCAAAACAACTTTCTTACATCAGCAGAACTACACACACACACACACATATATATATATATATATACCCTAAATGACTTCAGATTTTGACTGAAGTTCATGTGTATATAAATAATTACAAATGATTGCATTACAGACAGAGTTTCATGATCAAGTTATCAGCAGTGATCACACGTGTTAATTCCCTTCGCTAAAAATACATGAACTCGTTTTCCTCTTCGCTGCTATTTTATTATTTTGCGACATCCGAAATGACATTCCGACACGAACAATTCCTAAGGGACATGGATTTAAACAAGCCTTTCACTACCACGGAACCGTTGTTCTCAAGCTCATTTGCATAAAAACTGCGCATACCCGTTTCTCTTGTCCAACAGACCATACCTTGACAGTGTTATACACTGGCTGAACAAGGCAGTGTCTGTGTCCCACTGAGGCATGATGCTGGAGCGCATGACAACTGGACAGCCCTCATTATAAAACCGTCACGGGTCATATTTGCAGGGGATATAACTTAACTGCAAATTTCCGGACGGATTTTTTTCAGCTTCTGTTGCACTTCTTCATTACAACGCACTTTAGTATTAAGCTGTTAGAAAAGGGAAAGACAAATTTTGGGAGGATGGTACATTATATTTAGCTTTAGGGCAGAAAAGTATAACATGTTAAGGTGTATGTTATACAGGATGCCTGAGAGGGGAGGGGCAGGCCTACTGACCCTCACAATTTGTTATGCTTCACTGACCACACCTCAGCCTTTAGCTTACAGTATACAGTGAACTTTTCTTCTTTTTTTGCAGGAGGGGGGAACATCAAAAACATGTTCAATATTCACAAGATACACTGATCTAGAATGGCCATGCACACATGACAATCCCCCTGTAGACAACATTTCTTTATAACACATCAAGATGCGCTTTACAAAATGATAGATTTGTTCTAAGTGTCGGCCCACAGGATAAATCATCGCGCAGGTATCAGTGAGCCCCAGGCAAAGAAAGTCTGAACTTGTCTAGGTCAATCCGGAGGCAATGGTTTTCGTTACCCTTAATGCTCCTTTACAAAAAAAAAAAAAAAAAAAAAAAAAAAGCGCCAGATTATCTATTAGAGATTTTTACCTTTGCGAGACACAGATACCCTAATATCCACACTTACGGGCTTACACATGTACCACAGCAAATGGCAACCAAATAGGAAGGTTTACATAGACTTGACACAACACTAAGAAGATTCAGCTGCGTCCAACAAGAAATTCCTTCATTACACAAGGACAGAGATACCCTATTTCCCCTCATTTTGACAGACTTATAAATTGATTCGATATGGTATCTAAGTTATATGTACAAGGTTTACCACAGGTTTATACAGCGTTGACACAAAACTGAGAAGATTCAGCCGTGTACAAGTTGAAATTCCTTCACTGTACAAAGGCATAGATACTCTATTTCCCCACATTTTTACAGACTTTTTAACTGATTTGATATGGTAACTAAGTTATAACTACAAGGTTCACCACAGGAACTTCACATAATGTGAAGAAAATTCAGATGTGTCCAAACATGGAATTCCACCCATGTATAAATTCGTCTTCCTTTTTTTCTGAGCAAAAATGCATTTCGAGAAATTCGAGTATCTGGCTGGGACCTGCTGGAGAACGAGAAGACCTTCTGGCCCAGGTCACACCCCCAGCTTTATCGACCATGCATAAAAAGGCACCGGGGTTCATTCATCTCAGGGCAAACTCTACACCGGCTCAATAACGACCTTCTGCACAGGTGTCAACTTACCTGTGTGACTGTCAGGCAGGGTGGGGCTGTAGTGCTAAGCCATCTCACTGATTATAAACCAACACGCTGGCAAGCGAAGCGCTTTGATAGGCCTATCCTGTCTCCACAAAATCTACCCTGACGAACGGCCAGATCATCAGCTATTAATGTACCTACATTTTTCCAATCAAACCCTGTGACACTGATATCAGTGATAATTGAAACCTAGTCATGCATTCATACTGACTCAATCAGTCAATATCAGCGCTACAAACCTAGTGCTAATCAGCAGAAATTCACATCCCCAACACATGTACGTTTCTAGTCACAGGCCAAGTTCTCTGACTTCAACTGGCAGGCACATACTTACGTTAATACTAACATGTATGGGTAGATCTAAAAATACAAATCTCCTATGCAAAAAGGCCTAAAATGTTCTGTATGATAACATACATTAAGCATATATTGGTATATACATTCAGGGAAATATCTATTACATATTCGTACGAGACTATATATAAACATATTGCAATAAACACAGGCCTAAGCTAATAATAGATATTATATTAAACATGCGAATGGTGATTATAGGGCAGAAATTTCACAGATCATTTGATATTGTGACTTTACCCATATACAGCTAGATATTTATTACCTAAGTCAAATTTTGTCAGCTGAGTATGATGTCACTAAGATCGTATATAAAGTTTCATGTATTTTCAATGAGGAAGGTTTACAGGTTGAGGAAACTGGTACGTGGCATACAGATAAGGGAGAATCACTGCAGGTAAACCGCGAGAAATTTGAAACATTAATTAGTAAGATGGAACCAAATTAAATGTGCATATACACAAGATTATATTATGAAGACCACCTGTAGTGGTTAAGGTTAGGCTTTTTGCTATGTCAGCAGTTTTCCCATCCCAAATGTTACAACCTTTGGCCATAGAAGAAAATGATGGGATTGGTGGCTAGGGTGGATGGGCAGGTGTGGTGAGGTGGGATTTGGAAATGAAATGGTCAAAGAATTGACAGTGTGGGTCACACCGTGATTTGAACTCTGATCTCCACATCTGGAATCCAGCATTTCAACACCTGAGCTAAAGTGAAATCTCCTCTGGCTACGTGTACTGCTAGTATAAGCACAGGAATCCTGCTCCGGTTACAAAACAATAACCAGTTTCAAAAACTATTTGTCATCATGTGCTAACAGATTTTGTCATCATGTGCTAACAGATTTTGTCATCATGTGCTAACAGATTTTACTTGCCAAAGCCATCAATTTATTGACATCAATCCTATCGTTTATTAAAGAACATATAAAGCACTAATCAGATATCAGGTAATGTTTAAATCTTTCAATCACAAACATGAGCCAATATGAATTTTTTCCCCTGACACAGACAACAAACTAATACACATGCTTGCACCATGTGCGACTAGCTACAAGTAAAAACCAGTAGCTGGAGTTTGGATGACGATATTGGTAGGTGTATGATAGGTATAAAACTGGAACTCTAAGGCCCTGGAAGCCGAATTAATATAATTATCACTTCGTGATAATTCCTGATTAAGGCACAGAGAGCCAATGTCCCAAGTGACTTGCGCTAATGAACGTCAACCGTGATAATTCCTATATTATCCTAATACAGGAAAATCCTCTTATCCTGTGAAAGATGAATTGTGGTGGAATTGTAATGATAGAATTACAGAAAGTCAGGTGCTGGGGTGGGGTGAAAAGGTGGTGTGGACTGAATGTTGCTGATGGGGGAAGGGGAGGGGGGTTACTATGCTTAAATAATTGAACAACTTTGTGAACATCCTACTTATCCAAGTCTTGTCACAGTGATCGCTGTCTGATGTGGTACATGCATGGGGTAAATACATAACTTCTTTATTTATGGCATTGGTGCTTATGTGTACGTATGTATATTGTAATAGAATGGCAGCTAGACATGTGGTCTCTGATAAACTTCATGCAACACCACACAAACAGCCTTACAGGAATTACACTGTGCGTCGTTGATGCCAACAAGGCCTGGGAATGTTGTTGATAACTCGCAGAGCCCCAAACGTTCCCTGGTCCAAAACTGGGATTGAACCCACACCAAGAGACGATCGAAGCTCCGCAATACCACACAAACAGCCTTAAAGGAACTACACAGTACGTCGCTGATGCCAACAAGGCCTGGGAATGTTGCTAATACCTCGCAGAGTTCCAAACGTTCCCTGCCTTAAGCTGCGATTGAACCCACACCAAGAGACGATCAAAGCTCCGAGCTATCATCAGTTGTTTCCCTGACTACTGTTACTCCTTCTGCCAGTTAGGGTGGCGCCACAGCGTGTGAGATGGTCATGGCTGTCCACGTGGCCCAGAGTACCATGTGGTTAGTCACCTACTTCAGACCGCTGACATTTAACTCGCTTGCCGGGATACATGCCGAGTGATCCATGTCACGCAAACACATCCCAAGCTGGGGCGATCCTGTTGTCAGGTGGCTGATAACCGCTTTCGCGTACATTTGTTACGTTCAGGTTCTTTTAAACGATTCTTTCATGTTTAACAATTCATTCATTTTCTATTCCTTTAGATGTTGTACAATCAACTCCACACACCCTCTATGAAATCTTTGCAAGCGTAATTAATCACCATTAAATTTCCACTGTATGTACACGTACATGTTATTTGTTTGATTAATACAACAACAACAACAAAAAATAAACAAACAAATATTAACAGTAAATGAACCATGCATTTGGCATGGCAGCAATGCACAATTATACAGCCTCGTGTGATTTCCCAGGCCATGCCCGCCCGCGTGTATAATGCTACATCACACTCGATTAATGTACTTTGCACTAATTTATACACTTAATTACATTTAGTCATCTCTAATTTATGTATGCAATACTTTGTAACTGTGTAACAGTAATTGTGCCTCACTGATACTACATGTCCATTCACTACAGCCTTGAGTTGTTCTACTTTCATGCAAATGTCTGAAAATAGTAGTATAGTTCATAAAAAGCAGTAAATTAATGACCACTTGTTTGATGTGAGGTTCAAATGTGCCAGACAAAATCTAGACATGTACAGACGAACTGGAAATAATCAGCTCCTATCGATGAAATCACTTCTGCTCAAGTAAACAGAAGCCTTCAAACAATAATCTTGCATAATACAGACACCCAGTAGTGCACAGAGTGCTGCACTGTGTCAACGTCAAACTCATGACGAACTTGCTCACGAATACCCGTCAAATGACACGTTACACGTAGTCGAGCCTTCCAATTCGGACTGATCAAGCTTCGCAGTGTACTTTAGGTACTTACCACTTATACAATATGGTCCCGTTTCCACCAACTGTTTACACCTAGCTGTACAGCAAGTATATTGTCCAATATCAGTGTTTACACCTTTTGTCCAAAGCCGTGTACACATACACCTGTTCTCCAATTATTTGGACACCTGGATTCCTTTTGACTGGTCACTCTGAAGAAGTTTTTGTCGAGCACCTTTTGGGTACCGGTATGTGAGGCAAGCTACTCGCGGATAACGCCCCCCCCACTGGGTTCCGAAACTGTCTCAAACACCCCAGAATCCCTAGCCTCGACTCGGAGTGGAGGTGTCGTCTTAGTGGCCTGGGTTGTTCCACGCCACAGATGTAATAGCCTGCATTAATCGCAACACTGCATGAGCACGTGCCCCCCCACACACACAGAGTCACCCAGAAAACAGAGGCTGTATAATACCGAGCTGATTAGAACAGAGGAGACGACATGGAATTAAAAACCAGGTCACCATCAACGGAGCAGTGTGTATGAGTTAGCTCCAGGCACACAGGCATATATTCATGAAAAATATCAACGCCTGATGTAGGATAACATACTGCAGGCTTACCGTGCACCTATAGTTAGGAGTACATGTAGAGCTAGTTGCCACCATAGACACATGGGAGAGAAGTTTACATATATATATACACCCTATGCACACCGGAATACAGAGGACTGTACTCTGAAGCTACGCACAGCTGTTTGAAATTACCATGTCCATATTGTTTTGGAGATGCAGGAAAAAAAGTGGGCGTGGCTTGGTTTTGTCCAGCCCATAAATGAGCTGCTGCCCCCCCTCCCCTCTCTCGCCCCACAACTTCCCCTCCCTTCCACCCCTATGACCTGTGTGGCCAGATTAAGTGCTGGTTACACCACAGACAAGTGGTCAGTTATAATGCACTCAGACTGGTCATTTAATAGCTGTGTGACTTAAGAGGATATTCAGGGCTGTCCAGACAGACCTCTGACAAGGGATGAAAATAGCCGGTGTGATGACCACAGCCTGCATGCTCACTGGACCAGATAATGGGAAGGCCACACATGGTGATATTGACCTCTTAATTCAACAGGGAAGGAGACAAAGGATAGAGTTTGTATGCTGTGTGAACAGTGAAATGCAACATGGTGGGTTAGGAAAGGGGGGGGGGAGGGGCAGAGGCTATATGTTGCATGACTAAGAATAAAAGCTGCAAACTGAAATAACCTTTCTTCCTCAAATTTAGAAAACTAGAGAAAACAGGAACAGGTTTGACTCCCTGTTTCATTTGGTCATGTATGAAGGTAATTTTGAAGTATTTCATTTTGCACTTGTTGGTACAAAACTGTTTCTACAGGCTGGGATAAGGTCATGAAATAAAAATACAGTTAGTTTTCTGATTTTATTTATGTTTTCATGGTCATATACTATTCCATGGCAGCTGGTGTCACGGTTGGAGACAATAGGGGAGATTCAATTTCAAAATCTTTTGTTGTAGAAGGTAAAAAGAGTTCAACTGTGCCATCTGTCAAAAATGTCAGGCAATTTTGTCAATTTTAATTTACCGATCACCTGTCTTGTCGTGTTAGGGAGGCACAAACGACCTCTCCTTCAATCGAGAGCTTCTTAAATTATGAAACTTGCAGCTCCTCAATTTTCCCTATCATACATCTGGTCTAAATAACCATTTTTGAAACTTTTCTTAGACACCCATGCTATTGTAAATGTAATCAGAAATAGTTGCCTACCATTTCTGACAGGTCACATGGTACAATGGGGCTTTTCTTACCTTCAGTGATAAAAGAGTTCAAACTCGAAACTCCCCTATTGGCAGACACCCTAGAGTGATTCACTTGGCAAGGCAGTTTCCTAACAAATACTATATCCTGTCAATTAATTCACACCAAAAATTGATGTATAAATACAGATGTTCTTGGAAGTTTAATGGTATTGAATTTAACTGTACATGCATGTGATTTTATAATGTTTTTTTTTTATATTCATGAATATTCAAGAGTAGTTTTGAATATTCAAGAAATTTATGTATTTTTTAGTACTTGCAAAAACAACGCAAATTTACAACTTAAAGTGCAACTGCAGATCCATATCTAATATCTTCAAACCAGCCAATCCGAAAGACTTATGTTTGATCCAGATCATGCATATTTATGTATGAATAATTATGTCAGATGTGTTAAAATCTCTAAAATAATTTCAACAGTTTCAATAGTTGCATCATGCTCCCAAAACAAAGCCCCCACAAATGAATCTAAAAGCTTAATACATTTATAAATTAAACACATCTAAAAGATTACAGATTAAAAAATGAACACCCTTACTGTAGTCTGTGATCCTCTCCAGCAATTAAAATAGATGATGTTAATTTCAGCAGTGATTGCATATACCCTTCATGAAGCATGTGACAATTCATGTGGAAAATTAACTAGTGTGTCATGTGTGATTCATTGAGAAAATCTATGTGGATTGCAGTACCCGTAATTATTAGTTGTAAAACAGTAGGTGCTAATTCATACCGAATAAGATTTATCAGAGAAATATTAAAATGCGCTATTTAAACTCATTTGGTTTCAAGGCCCTTGACCAATTTGTTATGCATGACATACTACTGTAATACTTCAACCTTTTTACAAGTTTGCAAGATGTCTGCTTGTTCAAGGATACTCTGAGGGAATTCTTTTGTGTCGACTGATAAAGTTATACTTTTTGTGAAGCCCTGAAATCGACCTACCCAATGAATGTAGCTATGTATGTTATAACATAACTACAGGCCTTTGTTTTGCTGTGAGAAACTGATAAGAACTTTGCTTTGCTGTGAGAAACTGACAAGAATTTTGCTTTGCTGTGAAAAACTGATAAGAACACTGCTTTGCTGGGTGAAACTGATTTGAACTTTGCTTTGCTGTGAGAAACTGATTTGAACTTTGCTTTGCTGTGTGAAACTGATTTGAACTTTGCTTTGCTGTGTGAAACTGATTTGAATTTTGCTTTGCTGTGTGAAACTGACTGGAACTTTGCTTTTCTGTGTGAAACTGACTGAAACTGACTGGATCTTTGCTTTGCTGTGAGGAACTGATTTGTACTTTGCTTTGTTTTGGGAAACTAATTAGACCTTTGTTTTGCTGTGAAAACTGGATTGGAATTTGGTTTTACAACAAGATATTGAACGCAACTTTCTTTTGCCAAATGCTCCATCCACATCAAAATTCATTTTACCCTAGACAATTACTGTGTTCTTTAAACATTACCACATGTTGCGTGACAACAGCTTTCTGTCATGATCATTCAATTATCCTTATCTCCTGTGTACTATTTGGTCTCAATCACCTGTACTGGGTTAATGGTGCATGTCATCTCTAAGGACCCGGAACATCTACATGCATTAATGATCAATTGTACTTAGGCCACAGCTTCATTAATGTTCAATTAATATAATCCCCTACAATTCCCTACAACTTTTGCACTATCCTATTGAGACACGTGACGGGAGAACAGTCCAATTGGACATCTGATTGGAGTTCAAAAGTTCAAAACAGCTTGGAATCCAAGAGTCTTTCGACCAATGAAACAGCCTAAGCAAGAGTCGTTTGACCAATGGAACAAGTTAGAATCCGAGAGCCCTTTGACCAATGACACTGCTTAGAATATAAGTTCCTTGACCAATGATACAGCGTAAAATCCAAGAGTTCTCTGACCAATGAACAACCTTAGAATCCAAGAGTTCTTTGATAAATGAAGCATGACTGTTTAATACCAGTACAATCAAAGTTGATTGATGGCCCCTCATGAAAATGACCATCTTTCTGCAATGCATCCAATTATGTTTCTTGGAAACACTGAGACTCCCAGTTCAAGGTAGAAGACCAATGTCACTGTCTCATCATTCCTGAACAAGACTTAATTAAATCAACATTCACAATTACAGTGCTTGTCTTAAACTGCATGTCTTTCTTTCTGAGCTGGGACATTGGTTCAGAAGTTTGAGAACTGCTTTGAAGTTGAAGTTAAAAGAAACTCTGTGAGTATACTCTTCTGGGAGCTACTGTACTTCATCTAAAGTTTAGCCTATAAGACTAAAATTTCACAACAAACAAAGGCCTTAAGATGATTCTTTTCATCCCTGTGGCTTAATTTTTCTTGTATGAAGTTAATCAAACCTCACAACATCTCTTGATTGCTCTATAAGGTGGATCTGTCAGTCAAAATAAGGTAAAATCTGTGAACTGAAGAAAGCTAAGCTTTAGGTTTAATACATTAACAACGTAATATGGCAAAGAACAGGCCATCTGTTGATCGCGTGTTAAACATGAGTCGACAATGCCACGTGGAAACCTGATGCTCTATAGTCTATCAATTCAAGAGTTTAGAATTACATTTTAGAAGTGGTTTAAAAGTTTGCAAATGTCTTAAAACTTTTAATGTAGTGAGCAGTGATATCACAATTAGTAAGGTCACATGTCTCTGATGTGATATGGGTGGGAGGGGTGAAATAAAGGCTGCCGGTGGGGATTCGGTGTGGATTTGTATCAGTGTTATCTGAGACTCAATCTGATCCTTAACAACACAAGACAACGCCCCACTGGTCAGTTGATCTCCTCTGAAACTGTGTCCGAGGTTTAATACAAATGAAGTTTGTGGAATTGAATTACTTTATTCTTCTTTCACACAAAATGATCAAGCAATCACAGCTCTGCATCTGTCCCCAAAAATATTCAAGGAAAAAAAAAAAGACCATTTTCAGAGACAAACACAGGTCATAAAATATTGCTTTTGGTGTGGAAGCTTTTACTTTCCAACAGGATACCATGCTATCATCCAAACAAACCTCAAAATACCATTTCATGATAAGTAGAACTCTCACAATCAGCAAATTGAATAACTTTGTCACGGACAAAATTTTAGGTTAAAATGATATAGTAACATGAGATCATCATCGAGGTTATCAACACAATATACCTACGAAGGTGTAAAAATAATTTTGGAAGATCAATGCAAGATATCTTTTAATAATTGTCAATACATGAAATTCTTGGCATACTTGCATGTTTGTTTCCATATTTTACAATTTTGCTGATGATACTTATCCCACAAACCATTTTGCATTAAAGATATCTTTTATTTATTTCTCCATTTATTTATTATAATGCAATTTCAGTAAAAGCCATTAAACTTCATGCAAGGAGACACAGAATGAACTATTTTGACCTCATTGCACCTGATGGCTTTTCCATGGAAGTTCCACACTGTAGTACATAAATTATTGACTTCGCTTTCATAACCCCAGAACACAGATAACACGCATAATAATTTCATTGATTTCTTCTTATTTTTCTATTTTTGTCCGTCAACTTCTCCACCAAATGCCGCACAAAGGGAAGCTAAGCTGAGTACACCTGGTGCAAAGGGGGAGATGAGCTGATTGGTGAAATGATCAGATAACAAAATCAGAACAGGACTATCCTTTTGTGCTCCAGTTTACATATACATGTTGGCAGCATATGCAGATAATACAGAGTTAAGTTTCCTTATTTTATAACTTTGTTGATTATACTTTTTTCCTATATTACTCATTACCATGCACTTCAAAATGATTTGGGGATGTTAAATGTCACACCAAAATTAGAACGTTTTCATTGGACGTATGCCAACCAACACTCCCTCAACACTCCAAATAGGACCCTCCTCTGACACTTTTCAAATTTGGACAGCGCAGTTCAAATATTTCTAACAGCACATTTATAAAGTATGTGTAACATGTTAGTGCATTGAAATATCACCGAGAGTCCTTTTATAAACTTTAGAAAATTAGATTCTGTGCACATCTTCACAGAGTTGATCGAGACTGATTAAAGATTTAGCGTATTCAAATCGTAATTCATTCCATGTATCACGGGTGACCATCCAAATGCTGGAATATTGCCAACTTTTGCACCACTTGCAAAGAGAGCCATCTTGTACAAGAATATCTACAGGTCTGCCGAGCAGACTTGTGCGAATATGTAATTCAGGTTCATAAATGAGTCTCATGCATATTCATAGATTTTTGCTCAGCACATGTGCAAGTAGTTGGCCTTTTAACATTCAGCACTGGAGCTGTAAAGGAAACTTTTGGGGCTATGGAAAGTGGGAACATGGTATTGCTTTGTAACATTATACATAATGTACACATGGCAGTCTTAACACAGTCTCTGACATTAATTAGACTGAGACATAATTAATTCCTTTTGGGTCCAGAAATACCCAGCTTGCATAAATCCCTTCTCTGGGTCATAGACTGAAATGGTCTCTGATGGATTATCATGGCTTATGTTGAACTGGACAACAATGTTCTACAAACTTCAAATTAATACATGGTTTTTTTTTTTTCAGCAGCAGGACTAACTGCATGTAATCGATGTAAATAGCTGCATTATTTAAAAGCGTTATGCAAATGTAATATTACTCTTAACAACTTTTGAATACAGAAGTCAAAGGTTTTTAATAGAGTTTTTCATGTATGAAATATTAAAACAGACTAAAAGCCATTCTAAAATCCATCTAGCAAAATAATGCCACAAAAATATGTCATCATTCATTCATGCTTAAGAACAGTTCTTTGTCTCCAGACTCGAGGATATCACAACAACTTGCAAAGTCTTTTGAGTTAGGCTGTTTATAAACCAGCTACAGCTGGATTTGAACCTCTGACCCCATGGGTGAAATGCTAAAGTGTATGGACTTCTGGAAAAAGCCATTTAACCAACAAAACATCAAGGGCTCCAACCACTGAGAACACTTTAACCTTAAAAATTAACCGCATACACAAACTTTAAAACCTATCAACATCACACAAATCATAGCGGCGAAAAACTGGAAGCACAATGACCTAATTTCAAAGATGTTTTGAAGAGATGAGAAAACACTGATAAAGCAAACACACCTTACCAAAACATAAGCACAAAATAAACAATACATCAAAAGAGGTATGGTGGGGCAGAGGGAGAGGGGGGTTGCATAACTGTGAATTTTCAAACAACATGTGACTTCTTTTCCATTGGCTTCAGTCAAAAACTGGACAAAAAAATAAACAAATTTTATCACTCTCTCCTAGTAGGTGAATTGGTGACACCAAATAGTTTACCAACCAACAGACAGATGCACAGAGAGACAGACAAAAGCACACCATAATATGTCAACCAATATGTGTACAGGGGTATATAAAAATTATAGCTTGATATTGCGAATTTGCTACGTAGTCCGTAAGGATATGCCCTTTAGAACAAACCAAAGGAATAAAGCCTTTGTGGAGCAGAACACAGAGCTGTCTCTGTTACAAAGCTCAACGTTTTTGTAACGTGAGTGGTGCATTATGGGGGAAAGACAAAAGGGCGTGATGCAGATCCTGTTCTCTCTGTGAACCTTGGCGAACTGTCACACACACATGGCGCAAAAACTTGAGAAATGCAATACGTGGCAATTTCCATTTTCACTGGTGACCTTCTGTGGTGTCACCATTCTAACAAATGACAAAAGGCAATACCTGATTCCTGCCATCATTTTCGTGTTTGGACTTAACTGACACGGTACTCTACAATGTGTACAAACTGCAAAGTCAAGTGACACGCAGGTAAGCAAAGGCCACTCTATGCAGTCTTCCACTTACATCATTATGAGACAGAATGACGTCCAAATACAAAACTAAGTCACTTGACCATCTTCCCACTACATACAATAAAAATACATTTTTCAGTAATATATGCTTACTTAGAAGTATCACAGATATGTACATATATATATTATACATTGGCAGGAAAAAATGTTACTCAGAGATTGTACCATTTAGTTTTTAAAGTTAACACAATATGAGAGTCTTTAATATGTCCATTTAACATTATTTACCTCACCATTGCTGGCATAAAAAACAAAACTGGTGTAACGAGAAGTCTGTGACTTGCTCTGACAAAATGCCACTCATAAAAATACGTTAAAAACCTGATTTCAATGTGGATTACACACATCTTCACTTTTCTACCTGACACCAGGCTGGAAAGTCTGGTTATTCCCCTTTTCCAGGTCACGTAATCTGATACAGAAAATAACCAGTGACTTCATAAACAAAAAAGACACAATGACCGACTTTCTTACCTGTTTATTTCAGAGTAAACCCACGATAAGAAAAACTGTCCCATCATTATTTTTTTGTACGCTGTACCAGCCTTTAGTATACGTTTAAATAAACATTTGTCAAAAATGTTACTGAGAATTTTGGCAATGAAATACTTCAAGTTTCAATATCAAGCTTAAACTGTGAAAATTTATGTATACATTCTCATTTCAGTGAAAAGTATTTAAAGGTTTTTGCTGAAATCTGTTGGCCTGGCCAGTCACTTGTCAATATTAAGCGGAAGGCCTAACATAATCTGAATGCATGCATTCATGTCAAAAGTACATCTTGGGCAGAAATGCTATGTACATGTATAAGCACTTATTCACACATATATACATATTGATACCTGAATCAACTGTCAATCAACTGTAATGTAAATATCACACTCTGCCAACATTAAATCACATGACCTGGACTCACTTATCAGATATCTGATAACCTACATAATCCACATGCATTTCGCAAACATGCCCTTGAAACTAACATTTCAAAGCTTCCCCTAAAAGAAAAATACCTTAGAAAAGGTAAAGTAAAATGAAAATTAAATCAGGACAAACTTTGAATTCTATTCTGAATTTTACCTGTGCACCTCTTCAATGCATGAAAGTTCACTAAGTTTAATTAAACGTGTGCTGGAACCTGAACACGAGCATGCTATTATCATTCCTGAATGGGAATTGAGATTACATCAAACATGTGTGCACATGCATGCATGTGTTAAATGTTGAATGAATGAATGACAGCTGTCAATTTCACCAGGTATGTAACAGTTAAATAACAATTCCTTGGCTACAAGAAGCAACAGAATGTGACGACTGAGTTATATAAATACACAAATGAAATTATATGAAGCCAAAAAATTAAGCAGCTCACCTGGAAAATTAGTTCACCTGCTCTGCTAATGATTTTCAGCCAGACAGGTGAATGAGGTAGTCACAGTGTGTGGACAGGTTGAGTTGAAGGCGGGAATGTGTTACCTGACTACAGGTTATTGGGGTGGCCAGCCACTGGTGGCCTAGTATATACGTGAAGATAGTCGCTGGTAAGTACAGCTAAGGTCTGCGCCCAAAACCTGTCTCTTCTTAAGGCTATCTGTCCATAACTCCTTAACTTGACAGGTAGTCGACCTAGTGAAACCTGATCGTCCTATCTCCACCTGTACGCATGTGTTTATCTGACTGCCCTTTAACAGGAGGCTCTCTAGGGTGGGGAAAGGGGGGAGAAGAGGACACAGCTTTGGCACAAGGGCACATCTGTCCGTTTTCTTACTGATTTTTGAAAGAAACATCGCAAGCTGGATGAAATATTTCAGTGAAACATCTGTACGCTCTTGCAAAGAAATTATCAGCAACTTTTCAAAAGCGTACAAGCTTCCACAAAGAATGCAATATGCAAAAAGGGAAACAATATGCCCTGCTGAAGGCAAGGCCATAAAAAGTTATTGGGGTTGGGTAAAAAAGTCCAACCCGAAATATTAATGGGATTTGAGTGGGATCCAAGAATTTCCAGACAAGTTTGGGCAAAACTCTTCTCTGCATGGGTATATATATATATATACATATATATATATATATATGCGCATATACAGATTAACATACTTCTAGGGAGGTACAACAAAACCCTGCAAAATCAGGATCACAATCATAAATCAATCACCAATGCCTGGCCAATCCACTCCAATCTGTTTGCTATGTATGTTAATTGCCACAAAGTCAAATACACCCCTGACTTTCAAGTAATTCTGTAAACTGGAGCTTGGGCCACTTGAATTTCATGAGCGAGCAGCTGGAGGCCAAGCCATGAGAAGTTAGACAGTCACTTGTGGTCATAACGCTTTTAACACATACATTAGAATTGTAAGAAAAAACACATTAAGCTTTGTAGTTCTGTTCTGTATGGATGCATGCTTTCCGTTTATAGGTTTAGGTAACATTTCATGATTATACGGAATTTTGGTTCAGATTAATCATACACTATTTTTTTTCAAGACAGAGAACTGCAGGAATAGATAATTCTTTTCAAAAAGTTCATAGCTGGAAATAAATATTTTTGCACTTGGCCACAAATGACTGACAGTTATACCCAGTTCTCTCTTTTTTTTTTTCAGCACGATATGATGTTACCTTTGAAGAAATACAAAATATAATCCACGTAAATTCAGTCCGCAAATTGATTACGTGTTTAAACAAATGAAATTTATCTGAAAAAAAAAAAAAAAAATAACCAATACATAAATGCCATTTGAGCACTGTGTGTTTAAGAAGTTCAATTTTATCTGATTTGGAATCTTTCTGCTGCCCAAAGCTTTGTGTTATTCACAAGGAATAGTATTGTTTCCTATCAACAAAGTTATGACTCCACAAAACCCTGAGTTGTCACTGCATACACAGAGTTAGATAAAATCATGCCCCATGACCTCACCCTGAAAAAAGTTTTATCTCTGCTAGACTGGACTGCGGAGAGATATGATGAGTGATTGTCAGACTAACAAACCTATTGGTAGTTCACCCATGACTAACTAAATTGTTGTTCAATGGAAAATTTATACCTGTATTTATTTATTTAATTGGTGTTCTACATGATACACAGAAATATTTCAATTACGGCTGAAAGGAAACTGGGCATAGCCTGGGGGAAGGTTCAACAACCATTCGCAGGTTGCTGGCTGACCTTCCCATGTACCACTGGAGAGAAAGCCAGCATGAGCTGGATTTGAAATCACCGCAACTGCACTGGTGAGAGGCTCCTGGGTCACTGTGTTGTGCTAGCACACTAACTCCCTAGACCATTCAATCGACTAAAGAAATTATAATACTTGATCTATCAATGATGAACTAATGACTTATTGCAACAATAAATGACCCAATCAACTGTGCACATGTGTTATCCATTAATAACGATCAAGTTAAATCATTAAATAATTGATCACTCAACTGACCCAAAAATTCAGTAATGGATTCTTTAAGTAACTGATTAATCAGTTATTTATTTAATTTGTGGCTTAATGAATGAAGACACAAATTAAATCATACTGAAAATTCTTGAAATTCCCTTCTCAGATTTTTAATAAAATTACAGCTGCATGAAGATTACAGACGCCGTTATTGCTGAACTTACATTAATACCCATATCGCGCTAATTTGAAGTTGAATATACTATTCACATCCGATAAAATGTCTTGTTTATTAAATACCACTTGGCTTCATTACACGTATTATGGACCTGCCTATTTCGAGCTAGGCTGTGCGTAGCTGGTAAAGATGTGTGCGTGACCCTTCGACTATGTACGGGTACACCGACAACACTCAGTCAATCAAGCTTCCCCTTTTGACTGCATGATCGAAATGGCATTTTAAGAGTTCAGATTTCACCGTGTAGAATTTCGACCTACTTGGCTGACCTACATTTCAAAGAGTACAGGCTTTCAGGTAAGATGCCGGTAATGAAAGCAAATGTGACCACCTTAGACTTAATGCAGATGGCTGAATACACCAGCTATCACATGCAGCGTGAGCCAACCTACTTCAGCGCGGATTGTCAAAGCCCAAAGGCTTTTCAGTCAAGAGCTAGCTGTCACACATACCATACCTACATTCACAGTCCACGATCAATTCAGAGCAGCGCCGCGCTGTTATTGAAAGCCTGCTTGAGAAGAAAAGGTTAAAATTACATCAAAAGAAAAACAAGTGTTCGCAAGTTTGTGAACAGAAGCAGATCAATTATTATCGCTTCATATTGTAGTAAAGTGGTCCCTTCCACCTCCGACATGCTTTCACTTCTAAGAAAAGCTCACAGGTAGAGAACCTCCACAGACTACTTCGTTAGAAACGAAAAGCTCAGCAACACACCTACAGGTATACAATATTGCCCATACTGTATTAAGCAAAGTTCATGTAAAAGCTCAGGTTTCCAAGTACATTGTACTTGATGTAATTTTTTGACTCAACTGGTAACTTTGAAAGTTATTAAATTTATCACCTATTCAAGCCATTCCATTTTTTTCTTTATGTTCAGCCAGCTAGCTTGAACGTGATTCATTCAGCCCCTTGACTATTTCAAACCACATTCAGAAATACCAGACTTAACAATGACAGCCAGAAGAGGCCTACACTAAGCATATGCAGTCAGATACTATGGGACACCAGTTGAATGAAAGCCAAATTGCTGACACAGCAATATTACATTCCTTGTTGAGGAAAGTTTCGAGAGAATCATGTGTTATATTTGATTCATTATTAAGATGACAAGCATCATTTTCTTGAGAAACATACATTCTACATTATAATATAAATTTCAAGAGGCATGGATAACTACCCTAAATGACCTAAAACTGTGTCCATTATTTAATTGCATATTTTTGCAAATTCTGAGAATTCTAACAAATCTTAGAAGAGCGCTTTAAGGTTTGTTTGGAAGGTAAAGATGATATCCCACTGGGAAAATTATAAGATTCGGCACTAAAACAACATTTTATGACACTTTCCTGTCTCCAAAAACGAATTGTTATGAACAGAATTTCAGGCCGTTTATTTTATACATAATTATTTTATTGTTGCTCAATGCCTTATACTCTACAAATATTTCACTTACACATGTATATGATAGCAGCCAATTTTACGCGACCATTAGCACCTGAATTACACCTGTCTCAAATACGCGACGTACAGACATGTTCACGTCATCCACACCACATGAGCGGCGGAAGACTGGATGTCTTCAAGGAATGCGAAAGCTTCGCTCAATGCTCACTGCCCGAAAGACTGGACGGGCGTTGTATGGCCGTAACATTAAAATAAATAAACAAACGTGAATTTAGTTGAAGATTCTGAACAAAGTTGCAATCAAGCGGAACAATTTCTCAAAGTCCTTAATCCCACTGGCCATCTGAGCTTCTCGGCTAGTGGCACTGTATGAGTTGTCACTGAACCACCGTTTTACACAAAAGCACTGATTCCTTCTGATAAGCCACACGTACATGTAGGTGTGAATTACAAAGCAAACACTGGACATGGTTTTCGGGCTAGTGACCGCAAGCTTGAAATTTTTGTTCGCTCAGCTCATTTCAAAAAGGGACTGAATAAGAATGGTAGTTCAGCCGGAATTTCATCTCGTGTCTTGCGTTTTCACGTGATCCAGATAGATCTCTACCCAAGCGTATATGTAAGTGATCTTTTATCAATTCTTAATCTCCTCCCCCCCCCCACTTAGGTTAGCACAGGTTATACAGAGATTCATGTCAAAGGGTGGCCTGTTCATGTTTTCTGTACACTTAGATTCCCTTTTCCAGAACCGGTTTCAAGACATTTCACAATGGTCCCCACAAAAATAGCCTTTAACCCAAATAGAAGTTTGTGTTTCTTTTGAGGATGGAAATTGCTGTATTGTACAAGGGGTACTGTTGATTATGTTTAGACCACAGGTCTTCAACCTTTAGATACCTTTTACTGAAACACATACTACAAAATTATAAAACTTCTGCCCAGAAAAAAAAACGATACTATGGCTGAGTTTTAAAACTTCAGCACTGATCTAGCCTGACTGCATGGCTTTGGTGGGAGATTTCCTCACGCCAAAACCATGTAATCAGGCTAGATCAGTTAATAGGCAATAGTATGTAATTAATTTCTTCACATCACTCTAACAGCTTTGACAGCATTTCCTGTACCTAGGTTACATCAAACTTGATGAACAACTAGAATCTGAATCTTTGCCAGATCAAAGCAAGAAATGGTTTTACGTCACCAAAGATTTATATTAAAACCATGAAAAAAGAAATGAAAATGTTTTGACCTTTTGTCACCATATGCCTAATAATAACTATACACATAACGCTTGATTTATCTCTAGTTAAGACTTTATCCCCTGGATAAAGCATTGGGTTATGTAAACCCAATGCTAATTTCAAAATGTGAACTCTCCACTGATATCATTCAAAAGTTAAAAATAGTATAAAAGAGAGTTTGTCATACTTTCATTCGCTACATCAATGCAAGGAATCCAACCCACTGAACTTCGAACTATTGTACTGGGGACTGACTTACGTTAAACAGACAATTTAAAACTCTGGTTTTTCTGCATGTGCATACTGACAGTCCAAGCTTTGAACTTGTCAAATTGCAAAAAAACAGAGGCACACCCACAATGACAGAAGAACATGTCTACAGCAACGCCCACACCACGAAACTGCGACTGTTCAGATGACGGCAATATGTTGGTAAAAGACACATACTCCAAGTGGCAGTGACAACACAATAGCAAACGTCGCCACCAAAAATTCCATCTGTTCCACAAACTCCGAAACATGCATCAAAAAGTTTGAGGAAAAAAAAAAACATCGCACTCACAATGGCTAATGTACATATATACATATTTTAATGTTTTTGTCTGCACAAAGAACCACTCTAGGATACACTGAGGCTGTGACTGCCACGCATACTCCATTAGCCCCATGCCGTCCCCATATGGCCAACGAATCACGCCGGTCAAACATGTGAACTGTTGAGGTGGTATCACTCTCCAGAAAATGGAGGTAGAAATAGTGTCACTGAAGTAGGACCGTACCAATTGTTGCAACAAAACTTCATTCTGAAAAGACTGATCAACATAGTTTTCTTGCAAATCACTATATAATGCTGGTCAAAGATGTAACAGTTGTGGTGATACCACTCTTTGGCAATGGAGGTAAAAATGATGTACCAACTTGTACCAAAATACTTTTGCAACATAGTGAAAGATCAGTCTTAAATGACCTTGGCCGCTTTTTTGATTATTCCTTCAGAACACATGCTGTGAATTAAACCATGGACTGTTATCAGAAGATTGCTTAAGTCCACAGCACACGAAACCAACCGAGCACAACTATATGTGCATGACTGCACACGAATGAGCCACATCACTTGCCTAACAATGAAACACAGCTCAACACAAGAGATGAGCAGGGCACGCAACAGTAGCTTGAAAGCTTATATCCTATGATAAAGTTTGCTTAGCTTTACTGTTTAATAAGGACGACATAACCAACAAACCCTCTTTTCCCAAACCAACCTCCCCCCCCCCACCCACAAAAACAAAACAAAACAAAACAAACAAAACATGCAAAAAAAAAAAAAAAAAAATTAACAAAATGTTCAAACTGACTGTACTGTTTGGTTGAATTTTAATGCTGTTTTGTTTTGCGTGTTTCAATGTGAACTTGCAGACGTCCATGGCATATTGGCCGTTCTGACTTGAGAAGAACTTCGTCTCCAGCCAATGCTTCAGCTGGGCCGCTCTCTCAGCCCTGTTTGAGCATGCCGACATTCTTGGCATACTTCAGTTCATATGCATACAATGAGGCCCTTGTCAAAGGCCCCAAGCCCTTAAATAACAGGGCCACAAACTGTCAGTTAGGGGAGCCCATGCAGTCTAACACGGGTTTTATTTGCCTTCAGAAAGCTCCTTTTTTGGGGCAACAGGCTTTTAAAGGAGACTCCTGTCAAGATTGTGAATTCGGGACAATGCAATGCTCACCCCTTCAAAGCTGCCCCATGCATGTTTTTTAACGTTTCAGCTTGCGCATGTACAACCAACCCGCTCTGCACACTTAATGATGTCCTATATTTTCTTCTGTATACATGTAACCCAGTTTATGAACAATCCCAGAACTGTATGTCTATAACACATGTACACACATGGAAGCTTAAATCATCTGCCTTCTGTCAATTCCTATTGTCTGAGGGGGCCCTACACTGGAATGGTAACATAACACTCCGACCTTACCTAACTCAGAGAGGCTATTATACAAGTGCTGTAATCTTTGAACCATCTTTATACTTCAGGTAGCGCCCCACTCTCCAACAAAACTGAAAAATTAAGCTGCATTTTTTTGTCTATTAACCATAGGTAAACAACATAAACACTCACATGTATATTAAAGAAAATCACACCCTCCAAGTGTTAAGCTTGTATACATACTAATCGAATAGCTGATTGAAAGATTGATTAATTGATATTCAACTACTAAAACACTGATCTGGACCTTAATAATTTAAAAGTTAAAACCAACTGATACCCAGTACTTCTGGGGTAAGTGGGTCGCTTTTTTGCTAACACCAAAAATGTACGATTAGGTAATCAGATTCAGGTATTCCTCATAAATTAACTCCTTATCAATAAATGAGCAAGTGATTTACATAATTAATAAACAAATAAACTCACTTCATTGTTTAGCTGATTATGATTTTGTCATCTATTAACTGAATTCACAAGAGAAAACAAATGAACTTTAAATTCTACTGAAAAACACAAGTCTCATAATTATGACAACAACCACTTAACACGCCAAATTGTGGTAAGATTTGTACGTGTTTGAAACAAAGACCAGTGAGTCACCATACTATAATTCTAAGCCAAAACCTTTCTTTAAGAGGTAATTCACTTTCATGATTTTTCTTTTTTTTTTGGTTCCTTTTCCAGTCAGAGTCTGTTTTATTACCTGATCAAACATGGTACTTCTGGTTTGACTAGAAACAAAACAGCCATTTCTTGATGCATGGGCACATATAAATGTATACACAAGTGAACCAGGGGTAGGTAACTATAGCTCTTACTTTACAACCTCAGGAAGCAAGCATGCTGGGCTAAAAGTCCCATTTATAGCCATAGGGTTTAATAAGTTACATTACAAGAATTTGTATTAATTCATTTTACTCAAAGAATGTTCACAAGTGGTGCAGCAGGACAAAATTCCATCAGGTTTCCATAGAAGATTTTTCTTTTGAGAGCAGATGCTCACAGAAATTTGATCAATGAAATTAACATCCATTGTTATCAAGTTAATCTGACAACTTGAGCAAAACATTTATTGCAAAATCTTTATCTTGATGGCACTATTGCAAAACCACGCAGTGCACACTTGCAACAAAATGTGCAAATACGCGGAAGTGGAAGAAGTTCCCCCAGGAGAAACGCACAGGTGTAAGTTATCATCTACCTTCATTCTGTTACCTGAACATTTGCATTCCACACTTAAAGACACCTGGCATTTAAAGCACTTCACATACTTTAGTACAGGTATACAGTATGTATCTGAGAGTACGTTACCTGGCTCGCAACCCAAACAACGCCTTGGTAACTCAATGCTGACGGTGCGTGCAAGTCACCTGCCAGGTACAACTAAGATACTGTGTCCAGATATGTGATCCAACCTGATATGGGAAATTACGTCATCCTTCAAAAATTCTTTGCTGCGGGTAACACAACTCTATCACAAAACAAGGGATCAGCCAGTTGACAGGAAATTCTTTTTTTTATTCTCGTTAAATGAAATAAATAAGGGTTTCAAAGAAGGGTCTGGAGGAAATAAAAGAAGGAATTCAAACTAAAGTCTCATAAAAACTTTAAGAGCAGGACCCTTTTTGGTGTGGCAGTTGAGTTACCTGCAACAAATCTATTTTTAACGATCGCCCTACCAGTTAAACTTACTGAGGTATTTCAATCCTGTTTTGACAGCAATATCATGTATTGCTGATGATAATTAAGACATACTATTACATGTAACTGATACTGAAACACACATTACCTCCATCTTACTTCTGGTGAAGTTTTGAACAGAATTAGATGCATTCAAATATTTGGACTTGATGGTGAGAGATAACAGTGTGTCTTATAGCTGTATAACTATTTAATTCAGTTTAACCTCTGGCTTGGAGCAGAGAAAGCATCTAATGTTTATCACGCCAACAAGGTGTTTTTACGACCAGTGCTGAGCAAAGTTCCGCTGAGATGCCTATATTTGTCTTAATATGGCCATTACCCATGGACTAGGAATTGGAAATTTGATACTGAAATCTTGAAACAGTTGATGCAAACACTTTCTTATCCAAATCCATAATAACCATCTTAATTATGATGACATAAGTGCTGTTTAGCGCTCAACAACTACAACAAAATCATTAAAAGCAAAGCATAAATACAGAATACACAATGAGACATAAACTGCTTGATCATATACCATCTGAGCACATCTAGAGAAAAAGACATGCTTCCAAAACATACATTCTGATACGTGGAATGCTGCCCAGCAGTCCCTAAACAGCAATATATCCTGGATAGCATTTAACTCGCTGCTGTTTATATTTAGACAAACACGGATTCTAATTCCACCTTAATGGGGGTAAAATTCCCCTCGAACTTCTCAAGACCCAGACTGGACCATGCTAATGCCTTACATCCTATCCTCAAATATTGATCTTTCTAGTTTCCATGGAGACGGTCACATTCCACAAGTCAGAGTGCAGGGGTCAGATCCACTGAGAGGCAAAGGCTTATGCAGCCCTGGATAACATACCTCAGCATTTCAAAAGACAGACCTTTACTCCTCATACACAAATGTTTTATCCATATGTGGCGGAATGAAATTGTGAGGAAGCCCTGAGGATCAGCCAGATGCCAACACTCTGTAGCGAAGAGTGAACATGGTGCTGCGTATCCCTAAGAACCTTTAATTAACAGAACTGTTAATGAGCTGGTGACAACAAATAGCTACAGGTGCCATTAGAGGGGAGTAACTCCATCTCAATGTAAATAACACTCACAGCAGAACCTGGGCATGCTAGCTAACAAGACTGAGCTCCCAAAGCTGTTGTTCTTAACAAAACATTGATGTCAACCAGTTTATTTTAGAACATCATTACTGCTTTGTTTTCATGAGCTCAAACACTAGGAAATATGTTTTATATTCTTTTCTGCTAGTAAGCAAATCTTAGTTTCCTAAGATTCCTCAGTAATTAAACGTCACATGATGTGGTTATTTAGAAGTTGATAAAGTAAGAATGAAGGAATGTAAAGTTTTATGTGACATATGGGTAATAAATGTACATATAATCAATTCTGACAGGGGATGCTTCGCATAAAGAACATGAAAATATATTACACATATGTTACAATTTATACTGACACTGAATGAAAAAAAAAATGATCTCAGATAACACAAACTGTCTCATGACGTAAACAACTGAGAAAACTGAGATCATTAATACATCCACAGATGAAAATTTTTTCCTGCGGGTTGAATTAATTTATTTATGTGGTTGAAACTCTAGGCAGAACTACGATTGATGGAGTCTGCCAGGTTATTGGCTGAGTTAAAATCAAGTCTTTAACCGTCGCCTTCCCCTATTCCATGCACCTACCAAACCTTCTCACACAGAGATAATGGTCACCTCAGGAAGAGTTGGATTTGAATTTGCAATGTCAGCAATTCCTTAGCAATTAGTGGCAAAAAAAGGTAAGTAATTATTTGTTATGGTTTGAATATGTACAGATAAAGCTCCTCCATGCTCTAGACTTTTCAGGCTGAAAATTCACATTTTCCAGATGACTTGGAACAAATATTTCACAGTTACATAAGCTAAAATCCAGGTGAACCCATAATGACCTTCCAGGATATTTTTTCACATACAGAAAAACTTGAACCAAAAAATTTCAGAAATGTACATGTTTATGGTCAACCTACAAAGTAACAGTACATGTTTCAAATTGACTTCACATTTAATACATGTAATTCTGAAGGACAAACTACAAAAACAACTGACTTCCAGGTTTCTTAAGGCCTGGAAAAGTTACTTTTCATTCCAGGCTTTTCAAGCTTTTTCACAAGAACCTTGACAAGGTTCAATTTAAAATGTGTTCAACCGTTATCGTGGGAAGCATAATGGTGAAAGGTGGCATCCATGGGAACAGTGTGTGAAAACCACGCAGACAAAGACCAATGACGAGAATTCACCATGAAGATAAATGCATCACTCAACACACCACACACACTGTTGTCATGTAATGCAACCAGGAAAAGGTCAACAGGCACTGCAAACTGATCCAACTGTAAAAGTCGACTTCATCCACGGCAGCGTAAGTTGTACCATGCATGGACAGAAGGATAAGAAAGAAAAAAAAGCCTCATGGGATGCAACTGAAGGATGAGTAACCATGGAAACACTCTTTACATTCCAGTAACACTGTCTTAAATTAAGAGAAGAAAAAAGTTCTCCAGTGACAAATGAAATGCATGGTTGTAACCTAGCTTCCACAACAGTCACCAGTAGCCCATTATACCAACATAATTATTATATACACACATGACAAAGACTTTCATACCTAAAAATCAACAGGTCCTACAAGAGTTTTCTCCCTTGAAAACCAATTCTTGAATAAGGACTGGCTATTTTATTTACACACTCTGCGTCCAACTGTCAAACAATCTACCTGACTGTTCAAGTAGCTTGTTTGGTTGTGCACACAATGGACATGGGGCAATACAAGCTGAACATTTAATTCGTCTTTTCTGGCTGCTTCATACGTAAAGATACATGCTAAGATTCCACACTGAAAATGTGGTTTATATTTTGTTGAGAAATTTATTATTTCAAATTTCATGTTAGCCATAAGGTCTATTTTTGAGATTTGAATGAATGAAGAAGAAAATGTAAATAATGGTAAACGCAATTGTTAAAATAATAAAGAATGTGAAAAAATCTGAATCAAAGACAAAAAGTTTCAAAACCTATAAATATTTCGAATTCTTTGGCACAGCCTGGTTTCCACGAAACTGAGGTATTCCGCTACCTGGCAATCTGTCACAAGATCAACATTTGAACTCCAGCATATCAGCTTTGAAAAAAACACATGTACGCACAGACAGAAACTGTTCTGTTGGTATCGCAACAGTTTCGTTTGTGAAAACTTGACAAAACCTTCACGAATCTTTCATAGATGGATGCACACAGCTTCTGGGCGAGCCCATCAGTGCATTCACAGTTTCTCACTGGTTAACAAAATTGCGCTTAAGACCCTCTTTTCTGAACGATAAACAACTGGTAAATCTAGGACTACAACGAAGACACAAGAGTAAGCTTACCAGTTCCCCAGTTATGTATCGTACTTCCATGGCACACAGTAGTATAACACAAGTTCAGTTTGACCAGCAAGACGTTTACCATGACAGGCATATGTCAGTATCATGTGATGTGTAGCTATGGGTTTCGCCCTGTCCTCAGCTGAACTTCAGTTGAAGTGATCCAGCCGTTCTACGAACACGGGGCTGTCGCAAAGATCGGAATGCCCCCCTCCCTCAGTCCCCTACCACCACTCATGAACCAGCCCCCCCCCCCTCGTTTTCCAGGTAAAGCAGCTGCAGAAAATGCTCAGATCAATGGGCTTCAAGGTTTGTCTCCGCCGAAGAGATACGCGGACTGTTGGTATATGGGACACACTTCATCTTTGGGGTCGCTGTTTGAACAGTCCAACAGGGCAAATCTTCAGGCCCAAATTCGTTGACTGCCCCGAATTCCCCCCGGCTAATATGCCAAGCCATTCGCATCCCACAGCTCAAAAACAACTTCAGACAATACTAGGCCAATTCCTCGTTCCTTTGTCTTATTTAAACACGCCGCAGGAATAAAGCCTCACGTTATCGTCGGCAAAGTTGCGAGGCTTCAGGACAACAGACGAAGATGGCTCAAAGATCCCGCTCACAAAGAGATGAAAATCTAACACCGTCTAGAGCATTGGTGAATTTTTGGCAAGAAAACATCATTTATTCTCAATGCTGTACAGACATGGTGGGAGAGTGAAGCAGTTGAATCTAATCGATATGCACCACGATGGGTAACTCTCATGTGACACTCTCTGTGACAGCAAACAACTTCAATTTCTCTTCGACTTTGTGTTCATGGCAGCGCTCGGAGTGTAACGTGTTCTTTAGTAAGAAAATGGTTCGTTTTTTGTTTTGGTTACTTAACAAAAAGACCATCCTAGAACATTAGGGTTTGACAACACTGCAAACGCATCCTGAGATGACCGCAAACCTTTGACAGGCAGTTTTTCCGGACAGTTTTACTGGACATTTTTCCAAGTGAGGCCCATACATTATATTAGCCTTCATTGAACTTCATGACTAAACGAGGAAGCTACATGGTTGACTGCTTATTGTCAGCATGGCCCCAAGAACTATGGAAGAAGAATATATATATATATATATATATATACACACACACACACACACACATATACATAACCCTGAAATGTCCATCAAAGGACACCACTCAATCCATATGTGAATCTGCATTACCTTTGAATCTATACTTGTAGGCCCGTATCTTTATACCACAATGGTCATCACTCAGGAGATATGAACACAAGGACACAGCCTGGTACAATTCCCTAGTGACAACATACATAACAGTATATGTTCAATGTTTATGATTTGATTTTTTTTCACATTTCAGTGTTCAAGGTATAGAAAGAAAGAACGATTTAGGCTTAACGCTACACTGGCAATGCAAGGAAAATGAAGAACAAATGGATTTATAGATGAGCAAACAGATATACAAGTATGTAACTATGACGATACCTGTCTACACGATTCCTCCGTTTCTTTATCACCACGACACCTGTCTATGTTTGAAATATCTCCAGACTTTCTGGTCGTTATATAATATTGGCTGCAACGTTTTTTAGTCAGGAGATTTGTAAAAAAAAAAAAAATCTCTCCAGTAAGGCATTACCAATCAATCAATGAAACACATAAATGTACATAAAACAGAAGATTTCAAGAAGAACAAACAGCATGCTGCAAACAGTTATTTTTTCTTCTTCGCTTATTTTGGACACTGATATCATTTCACCTAGTATATTTGATTAACTTTGTCATTAGATTCAGACTGGCTGCCTAATCTTGAGTCCTGATTATCTTTCTAATATTTTTTGGGTCGCCTTTCACAGACACGAAAACCCACTGCATGTCCATGTGTGGGGTTTTTTTTTTGTTTTTTTCTTTTTATGTTTTGGGGGGATGATACCTTATTTTAGCTGGCGTTATCAGAGTAGATTAAAATAGAAATCAGGAGTTCAAGTAAACTCGGAATGCAAAGAGGGTCGTGACCTAAATGTACTGCTTAAGTTCTAACAACCGTCATGAAATTTCCTAAATTTTAATTTATTTATTCATCTGATTTTCGTTTTACGCCGAAATCAAGAACATTTCACTTACACGATGGCGACCAGCGAAAAGGTGAAGAACCCGAGAGGAACCCACACCCATCAGTAGCTTGCTGGCAGACCTCTTTCCACTTCACTAAGCTCTAACACTCAACCACTAAACATGTTTCCAGGCCTTTTACAGACATATCTTCTTGCGTTTTGCCCATTCAAGTCACAGTTAACTGTGGCCATAATGGTCCACCATACTAACACCGTATCAACAGCGAACAGCTGATCTAGTGAGCACATTTCCCACACACATGGACTTATATAATAATAATACTATTATATTTTGTCACGTGTGTCCTTTCATTTCGTTGTTTACATGAGAGATAATTGTGATCTTATTTGTTCACCATAAAATGCTGTCGTCAAAAAATGACAAAGCCTATGATTTTACACACATGCATGTATCTGTATACATAATACAGAATCCTACATATATCTTAGGTGTTTACCTAAGAGTGTAAAATTGATCACAATGGTCCCCCATAAAAAAAAAAAAAACACTACAGACACAGAGCTGAGAAATGCTCTGGGCTCTGGATGAACGCACAATCTAAAGATTAAAGTATAGATGTAAGCTCATGTTCCAGTGTTAGATAACAGCCATTATGCGATATCAAAATTGTTAAACGCTGGCTAGGTCCATATGAACAATATACCACATGTGTGATATGAATGTGCCTGCCCGGTGCAGTGCAGTGCAGTGAATACATCATGTGTATATATATATATATATATCGCTACTCGTTTTTCATATGTATGTAAACAGAAAGAGGTGACCTACTTCCGCTGAACAGCCGAGCTTGTTGAAACTAGTTTGCCAAACAACACACTGGTATAAATCTATCTACCTTTAATATAGGTGAGCTAACGAAGAGTTCAAGTCTTGACTGTGGGATATAATTCTATATCATCAATTATGAACACATGATACAGTTTAAAGTTGAATATATGTATGCAACAGAGAATAGCACTGAATTTGCATTGACATGGACATGAAATTCTTGCAATACTAATACTTGGGATAAACTGATCAGTAGCCCCTTTTTTCTTCTTTTCACAGAAAATTCAGCACAATATTAGCGAACATAAAACAAATTAATAAAACATAATATCTCTCTCGAAATAATCAAACTCGATCAGCATACCAGCTTGAGATTAACCCAGAATACATATGGCTAAGAACAAATATGCAAATTTCACAAGTTAAAAGGCTGGCTAAAACCATATTGTAATAATATTAAAATGGTACAAGTGTAGCGGCACATATAATGTCAATCCAAATAATAATAATGCCAAACCCTCCGCTCAGAACCTGGTTATGAAAGATGTCATAGCTAAACACAACTCCTACAATGTTCAAAAGGTTGATTTATCCATTTATTTATTTGATTGGTGTTTTACACCGTACTCAAGAATGTTTCACTTATACGACGGCGGCATGCATTATGGTGGGAGGAAACCGGGCAGAGGGCCGTTGGAAACCCACGACCATCCACAGATTGCTAGCGGACCTTCCCAGGAAACCAGCAAGAGCTGGACTTGAACTCACAGCGACCGCATTAGTGGCAAAGGTTGATTGAAATGTGATGTTCATAAATGTACAACTGATCTCTCCCTTATATAGCAGTTAGAGACAAAGTGTTGCAAATGGAGTGCTAGAGTCTTTTGTTCGAGTCTACTTTTTCACACTGTGTGCATCCTAACTGCCCCATGCAGGCTAAAATATTTTTATAGTGCCAAGAGTAAGCATTAAAAATTAAAACTGTGCCAGTCTGTACTTGTAAACTGTTCAGGATGAATGCTCAATTATTTATCTCAAATGACCTACGCATACAGTTACATTTGGCCGCTGTGCTGACATGCAAAACCGTAGCTGTGTAGCACCAAATGAACAGACATGAACAAACATACTGCTATGCTGTATACGTGTAAAGCCTTGACACACACACTAGGTACACTGCTTGTCTGCTTCGCTTCTTTATCCATACCTATCACCTTAGTAACACACGGCAAAAACTAAAATTATGGTTTTAATTTGTAAAATTAAATTCATGCAGTTGGCAAGCAGAGAACTTATACTCTCCACTGTCTGTGCCTGTTAAGACTATAATAGTCAGACAACAACTATATGCCTATTCACTGAGACACAATGGTGAACATTACACGCAGTTCACAGATGATTTTAGCAGAGCCTGCATCAGGTATGATGAACTGTCACAGTTTCAGTAACAAGAGTTTTACCGTGTAATTCAGCAGGAGTTCAGCACAACAGATGAAAATCGACTTAGCATCAGTTTAGCGAAAGGAACACCCAATGCAGCATCAGTTTAGCAGAAAGGGCCTTGATTCAGCATAGGGAGTTCAGCACAACGAAATAAATTCAGCATCAATTTAGCAAAGGGAACATCAATTCAGCATCAGCTAGGCACGATGAAACTCATCTAAGCACCAGTTAGCACAAGTAACATCCGTTCAGCATTGAATCAGTAAAAGAGAACATCAATTCACCATCACTTAAGAAAAAGGGCCATTATCCATTGAGCAAAAAGAACACCACTGCAGCATCAGTTTAGCAAAAGGGAACATCAATTCAGCATCAACTTACCCGAACAAAAATCAGTTAAATTTCAGTATCGGGTTGGCAAAAGGGAAAATCTATTTGGCATCATGTTAGCCATATAGACTCAGCATTCCTAGTAGAAAACCTCAAGCATCAATTCATCATAGAGCACTGACAATTCCAACTCATCACTGAGTTATACTTTAAGTTATTTGATCTCCAAATATTAGCCTTAATTCAGCAAAATTCACCCATCCAAACTCACACAGATTCAGCAGAATACATTTCATGCCAATTTTATCACGAAGCTGTTTGTGGAATACATCAATTTAGCATTGATGACCTTCAGAATCTATTTAGCACTGTCTAAATTTAAGAATGCAAGACATCACATGGCAGAACTGCTTTGACCATGCTGACACACGACCACAGTACAGACACACAGATGTTCAACATCAACATAAAACAGCATTATACCTACATATACTGCAACATCAGGTTACCCTGATGAATGCAAACAAACTGTAATAGAGCGGACTAATGGTATTAATCGTCACCACGAATTCAACAACATTATTCGGCAGCGTAAACCCAGCGAATGGTGTAAGCACTGCGCTAAACAACGTGAATTTAACTCTGGTACAAATAGCACTGAGCAGCATTAGCTCTAAGGAAAATAAATGAATGAATATTATATTGCCAATATTTGAGCCACAGATTGTGGTTATACTTATAGCAATAGGAATCCCAGCTGTCCAGGGATATATACTGAAGGGTAACATGACAATAGCATGACATCACCATCAATGATGTCAATTTAGCAATATAGTTCATGAGATATTTGGATAATGAATGACAGCACAATTGAACACCTCAATAAAAATGACTACAGCATAGACAGTAATAACCAGGGCTGAAATTGCCGTGTGATAGTTAGCAAATGGTCACAGGTAGCCTGCAAAATTCATCCTTTTGTCAGTTGTCCTCAACTTGGGTTCTAATAGAGCTATTCATGTAAATGTTTAAAAAGTGTAGTAACTTATAGAGCCCCCCCGCACCAGGGCTTAAGCTGAATTCGGTCAAAAAAAAAAAAAAAAAAAAAAAAATTCAGTGATGTCAAATAAAATTAATTAGAAGTCACTCATTGTGAATAACTCATCATTCTGTGTCATCATTATCAAAAGACTTTATTTGAATGACATTAGTGCAGTAATCTGGCAACATATGGACTCTGCAATATTCCACATGGTGCAAAAAACTTCCCCTTCACATATGCAAAATGATTCACTCTTAACACACATGTATAAGTTGAACAATGAATTTTGCATCAATCTGACATGGCATCATTGAATGACAATTTACCTGGAAGCAGACTGGCATCAAGGCTTTATGAATGCATGAGGTTCCATAGAACTACGTCTTTACAAAAAAAAATGAAATTAAAAACAGAAAAGCCAAAATGATCTGGAATACAAGCTAATCAATAACAGACGATATTTTTTAAATACAATTATAAAAACAACAATTGCAAAATTTGAGTTCTGAACAAATATTTACTAGAAACAGTGAACTTACTTTCACTAAGATCGCAATGTCTGCACAAAGTCTTGTGTAATAGGAAATTCAAGTTAGCTAAACATGTAATGGTGACCAAATTAGCTAAACATGTAATGGTGTTCAAGTTATAACTAAACATGAGATGGTGTTCAAATTAGCTAAACATGTAATGGTGTTCCAATTATAGCTTAACATGTAATGGTGGTGAAATCAACTAAACATATAATGGTGTTTAAATTAGCTAAACATGTAATGGTGTTCAAATTAGCTAATCATGTAATGGTGTTCCAATTATGGCAACACATGTAATGGTGTTCAAATTAGCTAAACATGTAATGGTGTTCAAATTAGCTAAACATGTGATGGTGTTCAGATTAGCTAAAAATGTAATGGTGTTCAAATTAGCAGAACATGTAAAGGTATTGAAAGTTGCTGCACATGCAAATGTGATGACATCTCAAAACTCCAGTGTTTAAATCAATTGCAGAGCAAATCTTCATCAGTTTTCAGATGTCTCTCATCCATAAACACATTAACACGTAAACAAGATAAGAGCCTCGATTCAACACACACCTAGCTGTTCTCTTTCCCTCCCTCTGTAAAATCTGCATCATAGGAAAAGCAAGGCAATTTAACCTGGTAAGTGAGGGTAAATCACTTTTTTTTAAATTTCTCTCAAAAATTTGCGTTGGCTGGGTTGGTTCGACTGGTCATATCAGGTATACGTGCGTAGCTCAACGGCTTTTATTTTTATTCAATAATGTTTAAAATTATTATGAAACTGGCCTGTGTTATTATTATTTATTACATACAGTAATAACCCTGCAGTATGTGATAGGGTTTTTGATGGAATAGCCAGACAAGTGAAAAGTCTCTGACTCGGCTTACTTTTAACAAGTGAAAAGTCTCTGACTCGGCTTACTTTTAACAAGTGAAAAGTCTCTGATTCGGCTTACTTTTAACACATACATGACTATGAATATCCATAATCTCACTGATTGCTTTCGTGTAAAGTGCAGTAGTTGGGAGAAAAGTCATTAATAATGCAGATATTCTGTTGCTCACAGATAAAATGACATCAGCGCCTTCAGAAGACTGGGGTCACATGCAGGGACAAATCTGTGATAATTGAGTCAACAGTTTGGATATAGGGCATATGCTATAACTGTGTGTAAACAAGACAATGACGACTGTCACTGCAGTCTCCTGTAAGGCTTTTACCACAGCACAAGACCAAAGTCAGGACTGCTTTATGAAGAGACAATACAAGCTGTGGAGGAGTGTGTGTCATGGGGGCGGGGGAAGGAGAGTGGGGAGAAAAAGCCAGTGTCAGCAGAAAAGTGTCGGGAACATACGTGGCACACTTATCAAACAAATACCAGACAAATACCTACCCGTCTGTCAGTGGGGCTGTGCATGGTAGGCGAAGGGATTAGATCAGGCTTGGCATAGTTGCCGCGGCGACCAGGTATCATGGGCATCCTCGGCGTGGCATCATACCTGTCAGGTATACCCCTCTGGGCGAGCATGTCTCGGGGCGCCAGGGACCATCGGGCGGTGGCCGCACCCTGGCCCAGGTAGCCGCTGGGATACTGGTTGGCTGTCATTCCATACACGGTATGCGACAGGTCTCAATAACAGAGCGGGGACTCACTCCTCCGAGTGATATAGCTTAACTAGGGCTTAACTTAACGTTGTTACGCTTGCACAGCCTAACTGGCATATACATGTAGATTAAAAGTCAGTCACTGTAGATAAGCGAGGTCATATACAGGCTGCATATAAGCTAATGGCATCTATACCCCTGAACACTGAAGCCCTCTTTTTCTCTCTAAACTAGGCTGTTAGCTTAGATCTCAAGTCTATAACTAGGGCCACATTCAGGCATTCAACTTGTGACCGGGGTAGTAATTAAGCCTTAACACTCCTGCACATAAGGCCTCACTGTTCTGCTTGAGTTGACAGCCCCCCCCTCTGAAAATCTTGTGCGTTACCTTAAGGACGCGTTCACTCCTGGTACTTGATGCAGTGTGTATATAGCACAACAACAACAACAGAAGCCACTGCAGCAGTCACAAAAAAAAAAAAAAAATCACGATGATAGTAGAAATTCCACAAACACAAGTAATCAGGGACGCAGATCCTCAGCTATTGTATTTGACATCTATTGCTCAGCAGATGGAAGAGAGGCCAATTCACGGGAATGTATCCACATAGTGGACGAGATGTACCGATGTATCCAAAGTCAGCAGTCAGGGTAAAACCTGTGGCAACAGCTTGCGTGAGGAAGCCATTTCGTGGTGGGAACCAGCACATACGTCCTTGACTGATGAGGGGAATAGTCTGGCCGCTGCTACGGGCACAATGCTGTGCTGTTGTTGTTGTAGCACCAAGAGTGTACACGTAGGCTTGTGCGTCGAGAATTAGAATTAGCCAGCTAGCTATACATGTCCAGCACAGGAAAAGCCTCTATACATGTCCCCGCCAACAGAGTGGTGGGTGCACAGCTAGTACATCACACAGTAAAGCCAGCTAGGACAAGGGGAAGGAGAGAGAGAAAGAGAGCTAAAGAGAGAGAGAGAGATATACACTGTAAAAACAATGATCAATATCAAACCCGGCAGAGATGTTGAGAAGGCCTGAGAACCCAGCGGTTCTCAAATGAGGGCTGGGTTAACCACTGCTCAATATTCCCACGACAACCATGTGATTTACAGAAGGGAGGGGCAGAAAAAGAGCAGCTGGGGAGCGATGGGATGGGAGGGGGTATATGTAGATCAAGGCAGAGACGCCATCTGTTCAGGGGTGAGTGAGGAGAGTGGCCTGATTTGCACAATGATGGTGCAGCATTAAGAGAGAGAGAGCGAGCTATATCTGCAGTCTGATAATGTATGATCATACGATGACTTTACAGCCAATCAACTGTTATGTAAGTGTTGTGTGAAGAAGCCTGGACAGTCCTGCAGTTGTCAAAGACCTCACAGGAACTAGAATCACTAATAGGGAATAAAGCAGTTTTGTGATGTGGCCAGCTCAGCTGTTGTGGTATTAATTACTGATGCAGCCGTCTATGTAGACAGAAAATCAACCCTGCACGTTCACTCGCAGTATAATTGCCCTGGAATAAAACAGGCCATCTATAGCACTTCCACAGCGATTTAAATAAGTGAGCTAGATTGATTTCTACTATTCATTGCGATTTCTTCACACACAGATGTGCACACAAATGCATTAAAGAGCCTACATCTTTCACAAACTGGAAATTACACGCCAGATGGAGAGCTCGGAGAGATGCTGAGTTGAATTTACAATACTGAACAGTGAATATTACCCAGCTTCAGTCTGATTATAGCTGGGTCATTCAGCCAAGGCGCTGAGTCTGCAATAATCGCGACAGCCAGGGTTGACAGTCAAACTGGAATCACATAAAGACTATTCTATAGGCTACAGTGTATGAGGCTTAGCTTCAAGATTCCCCAGCCTTTTGTTTTTTGGGGAGGGTACAATCCATAATGAGGTTTAGCAGTGCTGAGCTCAATCATGTAGATGCTGCCAGGCTGGAGGTGATCGCCAAGGTGACCACAAGGCAGTGGTGACAACGACGACAGCATGAAAACTGGCACTGCACTGAAATTTATCCTTAGAGACAAGATAGTACAAGCAACCAAGGATTTGGAGGGAAGACAGACAGGCACTAGAGCAAGCCGGAGGTACCATTAACAGTCCATTCCAGTGCTGAAGGTGTGCCTGAGCATTTTCAAGGCCACCAACAAGCTGTGTTGTACTCAGGATGACAGCAGACCTACAGTAGAGCTGATGAGGATGTTGAAGCTTACAGGCTGCGTGATGGGGAGACCGATGTCTTGTGCTAGCTGTACATTGCCTGATGGTTGGCCGGCCTTAATAGCAGACTCACATGACCCACAGTACATGTATATTACCAGTCCATAAGTGCAGAGAGGCCGATTTCCGGTGTCAGATTTATACCCACGAGCGTCCTTGTCCACAGTCGCGCAGTCGTTACCGCTTCTTCATCCACTAAGTGCTGTAGTATCTGCATTAGCTCCCCCTCGGCCAGTGCCAGTTGGTTTCATGGTCGTGATGGCATAACCTATTTAGAAGAATGAATCGTCTATTGCAACATTAAATCCCATCTCCCATTAGGTTGCCCCTGACGATCGTCTGGCTTAAGAGACAATAGCGTGCAATGCCTGCCTGCCTGCAGCTGGTCAAATTCTCCTAGAGCAGGAGACAAGAGACTTAGCTTCCTGCACTGGTTATCAATACCAGCGAGCTGCTGCCAGCTTCCTGGCATTGCCTTAACCAAGGGGAGTGAACTGTGCGCCAGCATCCTGGAGGCGAGGAAATCTGTACTCTATCTGGAAGATTTTATCAGATTTAAGCAACAGGATGCTGGCATAAGGGGGGGGGGGGGTTGGCTGGCAACACATATTCCCGCTAGTAGGCAGACTTGCTGGATGGACAGCCCCCACCCCCATGAAGAATCAATACCAGGATGCCGCAGCTGTCTGCTTAATTCGATAACACCGCTCTCTGCCTGGTCGAGGCCACACTCAGCTGACCTGACCCTCACTAAGACATGGAAGAGTAACAGTGCATCAACAACTGAATATATTACCCCACCCCTATCGCCCCACAAATTCTAGATTAAACTTAGTGACATGGGATACATCACAGAGGCATCCAGTTGCATGTATGATAAAACACATTCACTTCAGTCCTGCAGTACTTCAGTACATACATATACAATTGCTGTAAGGCTAAAAAAAACCCTTGACCTTTGGCAAATTGCTGACAAACTTTCCCATATGCAAAGGACACATATCCACCCCACATTCGAGGAAGACAAGGGTTATCAATGAAGGTCAGGCTAGGAAATCAGACAAATAAACGTTGCTGCACTGTATTAGTTGATAGTATTCATAATGCATACATATATATGCATCACAATGAATCAGACAACCACTGTGCATACGAGGCCTACTTATACTGTAAATTCATAATCAATTTTAGGTGAAGGTGAAGCCTAAGTTATGGAATTACATTAGAAAATGATCAGAAAGTTGCGGTGTTGATTAGAGACTGACTAGTTCATCTACACCAATCTCTCAACAAAGAATAAATCAACCTGTTTGCGTATTGTTTACATAGAAGGGAAGAGCAAATTGTACAATCTGACAGAGTTACCCTCTTATTTATTTATTTATTTATTTATTTGTTTGGTGTTTTATGCCGTGCTCAAGAATATTTCACTTATACGACGGCGGCCAGCATTATGGTGGGAGGAAACCAGGCAGAGCACGGGGGAAACCCACGACCATCTGCAGGTTGCTGGCCGACCCCCTCTTAAAATAAAGGTTTCATTCAATCGTTCGTTCATTCATTCATTCATTCAGTGAGTTTAAAATTACCTGGATGCAATAGTCCCAAGCCTAGGTGATAATCCACTGACAAATACACTCCCAGACTGAATCACTGACTGAAATCACTGGAGCCAAAATCAACAGAATCATGTGATGGCAAAAGGACATTTCATCATACACATGCTAAACTGAGTCAAGGAGTCAGATCAACAGGGTATGGCTAAAACCAACAGAATCATATGATGGCAAATGGACATTTCATCATACACATGCTAAACTGAGTCAAGGAGTCAGATCAACAGGGTATGGCTAAAACCAACAGAATCATATGATGGCAAATGGACATTTCATCATACACATGCTAAACTGAGTCAAGGAGTCAGATCAACAGGGCATGGCTAAAACCAACTGAATCCGATGGGAGACAGATACAAGTCCACTGCTGAGCTGAGTCAGTGAGTCACGTCACTTCGGAATAGCTACAACCATTTGAGTCCAATGACGAATGTACTGAACAGAGTCAATGAGTCAAATCATACATCTAGAAACAAATGAGTCCAATGATTCAGAGATTCTTGTGTAAGTCTGGGCTGGATCAATGAATCAGATCACTAAGATTTACAACTGAGTCCAACAGAAGAGAGAGATAAGTACATTGCATGCTGCACTGGGTCAATGAGTCAGATCACTACATACGATCTAAAACCAGCAGAATCAATGGTTGACAGGTAGGCAGTGCTACACTTATAACAGAAAGACTAAAGTAAGTTTATTTATTTATTTAATTGGTGCTTTACATCGTACTCAAGAATATTTCACTTACATGACAGCAGCCACCATTATGGTGAGAGGAAACCTGGCAGAGTCCGGTGAAAACCCACGATGCAGATTGCTGGCTGACCTACCCACTTACAGCCGGAGAGGACGCCAGCATGATCTGGACTTTAACTCCCTACGAAAAGCCTTGGTGGGAGGCTTCTGGGTCATTACACTGTGCTAGCGTGCTAACCAACTGAGCCACGGAGGCCCCAAAATCAGCTGATAGAAACAGTGCAAAGACTGAATCATGGCATTAACTCAAGTATGGCACCTTCTTAACCTACATGCACAACTAGCCAACTCAAAAATTGCTCAATCATTAAATCAAGTAGTCCCGAGCTTGCTGGATTTTCAGCTACTATTTCAAAAACCACCATCCCGTAGCTAGTTGAATCTATATTGCTTGAATCGATGAGAAACTAACTCAAGGATAAAATGAAACTTGTGTACCAAGATCTGAATTAATGAATCAAAGAAAACTACCAAATAAAAGCTGAGTCAAAAAGAGAAGAATGTCGTAATCACACACACATGTAAGGCATCAACACTTGATCAGCAACTCATTTTCACTCATTTATATTTTTATTTTACGTAAGAAATGCTTTTAAAACGTAGCCAAGAATGTTTACTTATACGACGGCTATTGATTTCACGGACAGAGGACCTTACCTACATAATTACATGCAAATACTTTTCTGTTCATTAGTAAACAAAGTAAAGTTACAGTTACAAATGAAGTCATAAATATAGGCTTGTGCAAGTGCATTTTGTTTCTGAGTCTTCAACTGTTCGCCACTCAGCTCTATTGTAAAGCCACCGCAAAAAAACTGCCTCACAAGCCGGATATCTTAGAGTAAATTAACTGTGTCAGGTAAATCTTTTCACCAGCTGTACATGGGCACTGAGGCGTTTACCTCCACATGCATAATTCTATGGGTCAGTTTTCTATTCCTTAAGTCCAAACCCATTAGCTTAAGACAGATTTAAAGTAAGCATAAAGCTACCTTTCATAGGGCATTAGTTTGCTTTTGTATACACAGTTAATTAGAAGGTACTTGAAACCACCTTGGTACACATCAAGGTCATGTGAAAGGTCACCCATTCATTTGAGTACCACGAATATGTAAACTGACTAAAGAGTGTCTGTTTAAAATTACATGTTTACAAAGTGTCAAGGTTGCTGAGTTTCAAAAACTAGATTTTCTCTTCACCTAGTTTTCAAGAGCATGCACGAGACTTTAAGACTTGGCAGTTGATTTACATCACGTAAACAATACATGCAACCTTCCTTATCAAAAGATCACCTCAGCTCATTTAAATCTGTGACAATCTTTAATCTATCAGAAGAGCTGCCCTAAAAAAAAAACAAAACAAACAAAACGGATATCAGACAAGTTTGTCAATAAAAATAAAATTATGCCTGGAGTAAGCTAATAATTGACACAGTCTCATAGAAATTCCCCGAATATTTCATTGTGACTTTCATAGGACGACCATATATAGGGGCCTAAAACAGGTACACCCAAGCAGTGAACTTTTGTTTTTCTTTTCCGCATCATGCCACTCCTCCTAGTTGTGCTTTTAAAGCAAAGAGGTACAGGTAACACATCAACCTAATTGTACAGAATGCTGTGATTCTACACAGCTTGGAACAAAACCTGCTTAAAATGTGAAATGTTTCCCCATTAAAATGCAGGGACAGCGTCACTTAAGAAATTGCTTAAAGGGAGACAACTCTGTCAACTTCTGAACAGTACACATGTAACAACTATCACTGCCTTGAAAACAGCGGAGTGATGGTACAAGTGGAAAAATAAAAAATAAGTACAACACTTTTACGGTGATTTGCATAAAATATCATATGTGAAGGTCTAAATAAAATCATCAATTTTGATAAAATATTATTAAGTTTAACATTTTACGTTACTTAGCTTTTTGGGTCATGTGAATTTAACAGATCTGGTCATTCCAAACCTGTGAAACATACTGAAAAGTTTTTTTCTTTCTAGAGATTCCAAGAGTGCTCTGGAATTCATTTATTCATAATATAATGTCACAGAGTTTTTCATTTGTAACATTCTTAGTCCATACTTCATGAAGGCAGCTACATGTAGCAATGTTAGAGAAGATGGATTAATCTGTGATTATATTCATACCACTTAATTCTTCCTGAAAAATCAAGACGTACTATACTGTATGCTCATGTTGAAATCTTTCTGTTTCAAGACAACATCGACATGATGTGATGTCATAAAGTCTGGGAACGAAGCAGGTCTTCACTTTGATTTCTGAGCAGGTGGATGTGAATAACTATCACAGAAGAGTAGGAGTGTAAAATATTCACACTGCCAACACTTTTTAATATGTCAGGTGTGTGCTATTAGCACACCTGGATTTTGTTTCAAGATTGAGAAGGTATGGAAGAGGGACATTATTTTTTTTCCCCCAGAATCTACATGAATTCTGAAATCTCATTCAAATCCAGTAACCCAAAGCAGTTTCTCAAAGTGAAATTCAAAATATATCCACAAGTTATCAAACAGATTCTGAGGGAGTCCATGCTCACAATTTTAATGATGTGAAACCATGTATATTCTCATAAATCATATATTAAAGTTTGAATGTGACCTTAAGTATGGGAAAACAAGCAAATGGTGACAATCAGATTCCGGGAATCCTATCCACAGTGAGACCCTGCAGGGAAGTGTTGTAGCATGCCTGAAATTCAAAGGTCTGACAAATTTAAGGACGTGCATGTACTCACTGAGGGTTGTGCATAGCTTCCGTAGGCTGCTGGGTGGGGGGCAGGGTAGCGGGTGGCAGAACGGGTGCCGTAGTAAGACGTCCATCCTCCTTGCTGGGCGGGGAAGGCGGCTCCCGGTGCAGCTGTGGGCGACATGGTGTTACGCTTGGAGGGATACGAAGGCCGGCTGGGCTGCTGCACAAGGAAAACAACACATTAGTATTGTCAAGTTGTGAATTTCAATCAGAGGATTATACTGACGTTACTGACAAAGAGGGACATGTGATGTCATTATAGTGACGCTAAGAGACATATGCATCATATATGCATTATGAATCTATTCTACACAACATGTTTGAAAACAAAAGACTTATGACATAAAATTTAGTCCTAATTCACTGCAGTGACACCTGCTGGAAGAAGAAAATCTGCCAGTACCCCATTGTATGACACCTAGTGTTCAGGTGTACAGATGACAAATAAATGGAATCCACTGCTGTTATCCGGCATGGACCAAATTTTTTCACTTCACATATGATGGCTGTCAAGAGTTTCACAGATGGGGGAATCTGGAGGGCCTGGCATAAACCACCAAGCGTTGGTGAATTACTGACAAACTTTCACACGTGACATGTGACATACAGACGTGCTCAGCGGAAGATAGGAGGTCTTCACAGAACCTTATGTGAGACCACATGAGAGAACAAAGTCAACTACATTTTACCTCGCTTGCCCCTAAAACAAGCAGGAATTTTGAGAAGTCCACATTCAAAGTAATACGAAGAGCTTAGACTTCCAGCAACACATATATATACATATATACCTATATGGCCACGCTAATGCTAGAAAACAACAACAGGTGCAACATGAGAAAACAGAAAACACGTCAACAGAGACAAACACAGAAAGGCCCTGGAGCCACTTCCACCAAACTCTGTAAATCACGTTACCTGTGACCATTTCGTAAATGACCTTGTCTTCAGGTTACAGTGTAAGGCACATGACATTGCCCTTATTTCATCCACAAAGTCGACAAATCAATAACTGATTTTCCTAAAGATTAGTAAGTCTCAATGAAAATAAATCCTTGGCTTTGAGGTACTGTATTTAGGTCAGATAATATTCACACTGAAAATTAATGCAATTTGTGAAATGTACCATTCGCCTAGTTTGACCTAGCTGCAAAAAGACCCTTAAAGGCCTTGTACTGACTCCCTTAATGCAATCCCCTAAGATTTTCTACTATGAAATTAATCAAACTTCACAAAATAAACTTAACTTGCCCTGTAAGTTTGGCAATCAACAGAAATGTGAGACTTGAAAAAGGCTAAGTTATAGGTGAAATCTTCTGTTAACAAAATTTTAAATCACTGACATACAGACAGACAACATATTATTAACATCATCATAAATGAATTTTTAACTATGAGAAGTGACTAAACTCCTATTGGAATCTAACAATAAGTTCCCCTCAGCTTCCTAACTATCAAGTTCCTCCTCGATATCACGACCAGTTGGGATGAAATTCAAACACAAACATTACAAATGAACAAACAGCATGGAATTTCAATGCATTAGACTCTCAGATACACCTAGAAGCTTCCCCTTCCATGCAATGCCTCTAACGAAGCTTCCAAAATACAAAATCTGCTGACACTTTTTACAAAAATATAAATACAAATTGTATTGAACATAACAGCTGGTCCACGGGCTCCGAGTTCCGTTAAGACAACAAGGACGAGAGTGCTGCCTTGTATCAACAGTTCTCAAGAATATCGAATGTACATACCTCGGTTCGCACACCTTTAAAATATATTTGCACCTGTGAAGATTACCTGCTCAGGTAGTTGTTAAATCCAACATGTAATTAGTAAGCTGTACAGGTTTAACTTTTGTGTAACAATCATCTATACAGGTAACTGGCAGTGTACAAATGTGCCAGTAATACCTTCCCCACAGTATTATGTATGTCACTGGTAACTGGCCTTCAGCCTTCTTGTGTTAGATTCTACTGACCCTAGTCTCCCATACATTACACATGTGAGCCCGACTGACTGAGGGCACATACAAGAGACCCACTCTATAATCCTTCTCTCTGAATACACTGCCACTTAATTATAAATGCTGTATAGAGAACTGGCCACGATCCTTTCACCAGCTGACTCAAATCTCGCTAAAACAGTCTCAAAACAAAAAACATGCATACCATGCTTGACACACCCTGCTTTTTGAAAAGGTTCAACTTCTGACAATCTTGCTGGAAAAAATTCACTGTTTTACCAGAATTTAAGCTGCCATACTTGAACCGTAAATAAGCATGTAACTGCCAATATTATAATGGTACATCATACATGAAAAATAACCTAAAACTCTGCCTGGAAAATTGAAATTATTGAAAATTGAATTATAAGATATCAATAGGTGGTGAACCTAACATTTTTCCTGTAAGGTTATCACTTACTTTCCAAACGAAACTTGACACACCTTTCAAAGCTCAACAGAACACTCGGAATCAGGCAAAATGTATAACTTAGTCAGGGGCAAAATTTTAGGTCATTTACCGTATTACAGAGAGGTGGCTGCACTTACATACATACATTCATGGGAAGCCTCCAACAAATGTCTCAATAAAGAGCTGTCAGAAAACATTGTACAGCTTTAGAGGTCCTGCATGAATAACACCACCTCATTAATCCTTTGGGGTGACGACCTCTTGGATATGCAAGGTTATCCGATAAGAGGGGTAAGGCCTCAGTAAAAGTATGCAACACACCAAGCTACGTATATGCAGCAGTCATATAGTTTAACGCTACGTGTGATGCAACAAAGAACCTTTATTATGCAGAAATAGGCCCATAAATTTGGCTTAAAATAGGCACGTCCATGGGGAGAACTGGCAAATTGTTTGGAACGTTGCCCGTCGGAGTTAACGTTTTTGCACGGCTGTCAAAATTGACGAAATATTGCGTGAATCAAATCTGTTGAACAAACATGTAACTATGCTTCTATCAGCTTGTTGATTCAGAAGGAAAGAAATTATGTCTGAATGGTGGGTATCACGCCCATAAATAATACCACATGCTGTTTGACTACCTGTCTTCTTACGGACAGCAATGAAAACACAAGCTAGTACAATTTGACATGATCTATAAATTACGATCCATAAGTGATTTTCTCGTGTGAGAAAGTTATACATGTAAATGGGAGGAGAATAATTATCTGGGCTTAAATAACCCAAACACTCAGACACCTGGCAAAAGAATCCACGAAAGACCTGTAATTTTTCTCTAAATTTTGAATTCTGTTGAATGGGAAGCAATAGTGGGAAGCAATAATATATATTCTTATCAAAATGAACTTCTAACGCTTTAAAAGTGAGGCGGTGCGGTGGCGGTGGCGGTGAGGATGAGAGCTTTGGTGTTTAGGAAGATGGTACATAACACTGTCATTACAACGACTGCCACCTGAATGCCACTGAGTGAGCATCTTGTTCAAACATGTAACTGTTTCTAGAGCTCACATGACATCTGATGAGAGGACATTTCATCTTTATACCTGTCCCAGCATATTTACATAACCAGTGTATTCTGTGCACCTGATATGACATGCTACTGTCAACGCTGTGCGGCTGGTGTACAGTGTGTGCTTTACGTCTATACTTCACGTCTTTTACACAGATATTGTCTGAGTAGTTAGTGTATACAGTGTGCTTTGTCCACACCGTGTGCTTTATTCATACTGTGCAATTTGCCTACACTCTTACCTTGTCTATGTACTGTAGGTTTTTCCTGTTTGTATTTTTTTCCAGCCTATTTTTTCTTTCCTGTATGCTTTTTCCATACTGAAGATTTTGTTTGTACAGCCTGTTTCGTTCACACTGCCTGCTTTGTTCATATACTGAGTCTTTGTCTATACTGTTTCCTCGTCTATATAGTACAAGTTTTTCCATATTCGTGTGCTTCTGTGTGTTTTTTCCATACTGCATATTTTGTTGACACCCGACGTTTTTGTTCCATGCTGCACATTTTGTCTGTACAGGGTGTTTTCTTCACGCCGTGTGTTTCATTAACCGTCTACACTGTGTCCGTACTGTTCGTCTTGTCTGTACTCTTGGTGGGCTACATTTTGGTTATATTTTGGTTTCAATGTGCTTTTGGATTGTGCTCATCCCCATTAACTCTATAATATACATATACACATGTATTCAAATTATAGTATAGTTTGTAGGTAATGGTTAAGGTTGTAGATCTTAGGTAGGGGAATGTATGTGTGTGTCTGTGTGAATGGGTGTTGTGTGAGGGGCTGAAGGAAGACTGGTCCTGTACTAATTAAATAAAGTATTATTATTATTATTTATCCACGCCATGTCAGCTTTACGAATCCATTACTGCTCACATACCTGTATTTGCACATTCCCTGATATCGCTTACTACATTTTTGAGGAAATAAATCATGTTGTTGCTAAATGTGCATATGTGGATCAATGTGTTGAAAAGTCCACCAAAATATTCAGTATTACCTGTATGTACTGCGTGGAAGTATATAGCTTACATCCATCAAAGCTTGAGACCCTCAGGGACTAAGATAGCAGTACACTGGGTACTAGGGATGAGTAAGAAGGGTTTTAGGAAGACCCTAAATTACCCATGCCGGTGACAAGGAGAGCTACCCTTATTAGGCCATCCTGTTGGTTGTACAGGGGAAACCCCAAAAGGAGGGGAGGGGGAGAGGGTGTAAAAAAAAAGTCTGTAAAAATTCTTAAATTAACTAAGCCAGCAAAGGACTGGGTAACATGAAACCTGACACTTAGGGCAACACTGCCCTAAAGACCCCCAGGGGCACATCTGCCCCTGGAACCTCTAGATCTACTAATAGAGGGCACATGATGCTGGGGTGTACAAGTACTTCAGTGCCTGGGGGTGCAGGCATTACAGGCTGTGGAGCCAGTTATACACTCACAGGACTGTCAATGAATATTACAGAGAGTTTTCCAACAGGAATTTCGTAACTTCTCAGAGTTATAAATTCATTCATGATGATAGTAATAACATGCTGTCTGTCTGTTTGTCTGTCTGTTTGTCTGTGATTTAAAATTCTGTTAACAGAAGATTTCACCTACAATTTAGTCTTTTTCAAGTCACACGTTTTTGTTGATTGCCTGATTCACCCAACTTACAGGGCAACTTAAGTTTATTTTGTGAAGTCTGATAAATTTCTTAGATAATCTCAGGGGATTTACATCAAAAGTATCAGTATAAGGCCTTTATGGGTCTCTGAAAGTGCATTTTTGCAGCTAGGCCAAACGACTTGTACTTCAGTCCCTGGAGATACACATATTATAGGCCGTGGAGCCAGTTATACATACTCACAGGCCAGTCAGTGAATATTACAGAGAGTGGCTGGGAAGACATGCGAAGATGACAGACAGAAATGTCATGATGTGCTTTAACAAAGACAAGATATAAGAAAATAACTGAAAATGGCAGAATGATCATCAATCAGTCAGTAAAGACATGGTGACGGTTTTTAATTACAATGATATAAAATCTTTTGACTGAGTATAATGAGGAATATCGATATACATGCCTGTCTCAAAAGGTAGAAATCAATAAACAATTATTAAGGCTACAAAAACGAACAGTTTTTTTCTGTTCTTTTTTCTTTTGAAATTTTGTACCCTATATCTGTGACGCGTAGCGTAGCTGGGTATAGAGCATCTGGAGTAAAACTTATTTGTCCACCGACAGGTATTTTGTGCATTACATAGTACAAACCCAGTTGTCTCCCCTTTACGTCCTACAAACAAAACCAAACTGTTATAAAAATAGCTATTGTTGAAAAACCTGATCGCCTGAAAAATGCTACATGATCAAATAAACGCTGGAATCTGTGTTCTTTCTTATAGCACCTTATTCAAAAGTATGAATGATTAATTTCCAAACATCAAGCTAACTGGTAGAGGATCATTTACCCATATGTGGCAATTAAGTTAGAACAATTATATTATAGCAATAGTGGAGTTTCGAGTTCAAACTCTTTTATCGCTAAGGATAAGAAAAGCCCTGCCTGTCAAAAATGTTAGGCGCCCATTTCTGATTACATTTACTATATCATGGGCCTCTAAGAAAAATTTCCAAAAAAGTTATTTAGACTAGACGTACAAAAGGGAAAACTGAGGAGCTGAAAGTTTTTTTAATTTCAGAAGCTCTAAAACAAAGGAGAGGTCGTTTGTACCTCCCTAACTCTGCGAGACAGGTGATCAGTAAATTAAAGTGAACAAAATTGCTTGATATTTTTGACAAGTCACATAGCTGAACTCTTTTCACCTTCTGCAACAAAAGAGTTCAAACTCGCAACTCCCCTACTGATTGTCATGAAACATTTACGAATAACCAATTATCATGTTGCAAATGATCACAACATCTGATGTGTGCACGTCATTCTATACGTACAAGTTAACAGATACGATGACATTGGGACATTAGCAACAAAAGACAATATCTTATCAAGTTTACAAAAATATTGCAATGTATCTCAAAACTAAACAATATACCTCCCGACAAATTCCAGGGTCTAATGTTTGAGACAATATGGCAGAAACTTTTTAAACTACTGTTCACGGTAAAGATTTTGGATCAAATGTTACACAAGTCATGCAGTCGGAGTGCGCTTAAAAGATTCTTTAGTCAGAAGTCACATAAATTTGATCACCACGATATGGCTGAAATATTGCCGACGTGGCGTTAAGCCATAATCATTCATTCATAAATCTGATCGTCTGAAAATTCTGCCTAACACATACAAATACTTCATTATAGAACAATATAATATTGTTTGCCTCTTCATTGGCATTAGCATGATCCCAAGACTCAATGAATATTGCTTATTATTGCTTTTAAAAAAAAAGAGATTTTTGTTTCTTAAATGAATCTGCCTTTGCCCAATAAATATGACTATATTTAGTCATATAGAATAGAATCTACCCAAAACTGTCTTTGACACCTGATGCTACGACTCCCCGTACACTTCACCTGATGATTTTCTAGGACACTGCTAACCTTCAACCTATTCAATCTAGTGGAATTTATGCATGAAATGATTATGAAAATGACGCTGCAAATGATTTGTTTGTGTGATTAAGGATGCAAGCTTCATAAAGCTGTGCGGATTATTACTCAACATCTCATAGTTCTGTCCGAAAGTCTGAAAATACCGGTTGCAGAGGTGGTGAAAAAAATTGACGAATCACAGTAAACTTGAACACACTTTCATCCACATACCTATACATTTAGACGAAGAATTTTTCGTGGTTGCAGTCGAACAAAGCACCATTTGCTATGCCGCATAAAGCAGCACGGAAAGAATCTGTCCTCTGTAAACAAAGACCAAGGTGAATCGCCTCTGATTACAGGCATCGTTAACAGGCGTGCTTGTTATATGAGTGTAGAAATAACTTCACCTGTCTACTATAACTTTTTCTTTAATCAATGTGATATCTTGTTGATGAAAATCCATGCAGCTGAGAAATCGACACACATACAGAAATGTATATACATGCTCAGAAGGGGTGTTTCATCTTTACTCTGCAGAAAATTGTTTTGGCCTGTGTATTTCAATTTACTTGGTCCATGTGACTTCTTGCTTCACACTTGCATGCATCTAAGAAGCTGTCACTCTGACCTGGACACTTCTAGGTCAACCCCAACCTTCCAAGAAATGTTTACAAGGAAGCTAAATGTAATGTCCCATAAATACCATGGCCATGCCTCAGCTCAAAATTAACATTTCTTTCTTGGGTTTAAGTCAGAATCAAGCCCACAAATTCAAAGTTCACACTAAAAAAAAACAACAACAACCCATTCCACAGTGGTCTGTCTCTGACACGAGGTCAGCCCTCTTCTAGCTTCTCCCGCTGGTCCGAACAGGGGAGCACCTGAGGAAGCTCGCCCTACGCTAATAACTGTCTATATTTAACAAGTGTATCCTTACACTGATCTCTACCGACTTCCAGGTAATCACCTGCGCAGATTGGCAACACTGAACACATTCGGTACTTTTGTATATATACTTGTACATTGCATTTTCTGGCTGAATATTTACCATGCACAGGTTCAAGTTAGTGTATATTTTAAATTTCACCATGTTGTCAATATATGCACTGTTCTTGTTCCTCTTGTAATATGGGGTGGCAGGGGGGAGGGGGTGTCAGAAACAATTTTTTGGGGAAATTTTGTTTTTACGTAACACTGACGGCATAAACAATAGTACATAGATCATACAATCACAGTGTGGTCTGGAGTAACATTTTCATTACAACGTTGTCTCAAATGAATTATTTCCTCCAAACACTTAATTTTCAATATACACGTCGCTAGATTTAGCCAGTAGCTAAACTATCCATTTATTTCCCCCTGATTTTCAGCATAAAACATCTTTCCTCAAATTGTATAGCAAGGTGACCTAACAATTAAATAATTTAATGAACTCTGTGCCATGCTAATTTGCCAAGCCAAGTAACAATATCCACAAAAGAACTGACCAACTCGTTTCTCAACTGATATAAGTTATAATAATTTGACTAACTTGCTACTTTTTCTCCATAGATTGAATTACAAATGGATTAAAATCAACAGACTGACTAGGTTTTCTACACCCATTTTAATGTCAGGATAACTACTTGTATCAATTCAACTGACTGACTTGCTCACTTGTAACAAGTCTACACATGTATTTCTGGCATTCATGTCACTGATGGACATTTTACCCTACTGACCCATTTTCCCAAAGCCTGAGTGTCAACCCACTGCACATCTTGAACAAATGACCAAGTTTTTAATTGACTAATGGATTGAGTTTTCAGCTGATCGACTGACTGCTGGACCATGAATGACTGAATGACATGACTTGTGAGCACTGTGACAGACTTGCTACCAACCTGCTTCTCAACAGTATGACTTCACTATCAAACAACTGACGGAAAAACTTTTCAGCAGCATGCCTGACTTCCAACCAACTGATAGCGTAACTTTTTATCAGTACGAAGGACCGAATTGTCAATTGATTTACTGTGCTACTGTGGGACTTCTACGCTGAATAGCCAACTTCTCAACCAACTGATAGCATAACTTTTTATCAGTACAAAGGACCGAATTATGAACTGATTTACTGAGCTACTGTGGGACTTCTACGCTGAATAGCCAACTTCTCAACCAACTGACTGACTTCTAAACCAGTCGATTAACTTCTTAGCAGAATGACCGGCTTTTACCCAATGACTGACCAACTTTCCTGCAGAAATAACCGATGAATGAATCACTTCAACGTATTGATCCACCAGAAGTATGTATGTATGAATGCTTGGGGTTTATCGTCGTACTTAACAATTTTTCAGTGGTATGAAGACCAAGGAGTCCTTAGAATGTATATATACTTTGTCTTCTTGTGAACAGGGCCTGTTCATGCCACCAAAGTGCCGCCATCACTGGAACATCATGCCGAAGACACTAGACATGACACCCCACCCAATCACATTAGACTGACACCGAGCCAACCAGTCTTGTTTCCTCTCTCCAACCTCTCAGTGCTGAGCACAAAGCATGGCAGCAACAAGAACCATTTTTAAAGTCTTTGGTATGATCTGAACCCAGATCACCTGACCTAAAGGCGGTTGCTCTAACCACCAGGCCACTGAGGCAGTCTTCAACAGATTTGACAATCCACACAAAGTTACATATACATTCCAAAAATATTCATTATAATTACTGACAAATATCATAAACCTAAAATTGTTAAAATATATGACTGAAACAAAATTTACCAACGTTTACCAAGACAAGTACAGCATACCTGTCACTTGAGAAATACCTACCCATAGAATATCTGAAGAGACATCTGCGGTACAGTATTGGTATGTGATGGGGCCTTCGTGGTGATAGGAGGGGGGGTAAGCTGACCCTAAGTTCATGGTTCCGTGTGGGGGGGTGGGGGAAGAGGGCAGGGGAAAACAATGATCACACAGAGAGACAGGGCAAGCCCCCTCTGTGATTTGACTAGATGGATAATGGCGGTGATTCCGATATGTTCATAGAACCGTGACTTGTTACATAAACGAATAAATCGTTTCTGGGAAGAAAATCAAGTTGGTCTGGGTTGTCAACGAGTGTACAGTACAAAACGCACTCCAGTCAGAACTTCACATGCGACGGCTTCTCCGCTTGTTGTCAGATCATGTGAGACCTACAGGATACTGGTGGGGTATACACTTTCCAGTTCACAGACAGCCGTTGTTGTAGTAACTCAACTTCCGCTGTGTCCAGAGGTACAGATTTATGAATGAGTCATTCCAGGGGTAAAAACTTATCTGGTTCGGAAGCTTGCGCTGAGGTCTTTGTAAAGCTAGTCTCACTTGAGTGGGAGTATGAATGTCTACACAGAGACTGCCAGCTACAAATCCTTTACCTTGCTTCTCCTCCAGGCTTAATATGACACATCAAATTTATTTTTACAACACAGGAGTTTCTAGAAACCCAGGCTGTTTTAACGATTTCAAACCATTGGCGCCAATAAAACGATGTTATGGAAACTTATTTCCTGATTTTTCTCTTTTTTTGTGGTTTTGTTTTGGAGACAGCTGTTGAGAACTTGTTGTCTTTTTTTTTTCTTGATGATGGACTTGTTGATATATTGCTATTTGTTACTCTCAGTTCCTGGTTTTAAAGTTTTTGCTTTATAACTTGAAGACAATAACAAAATTAAAATTCCCTGTTTCAGCGAGAGTTTCTCCAACAGATCCCAATCACAGTGGCCCCAGCCTAATGACTCTGAGGTCAACTGGTCAGGTCACATGATCAACAGATGAGAAATGAAGGTCGAAAGCTAACTGAGGTAAATCCAGAGTCAGACGATGTTTTGCGTCTGCTGCACAACAATGACAAGTTCAGCTAAATCCCCTCCAGATTTCTGCACAAGGCAATTATAGCATTGGCGAAAATAACTTCAAAGCCAACAGATGTGGTCAAACGGACATCTCTCTGTGGAAACTTTTCCAATCTGCGGCCCTTCCGCTGCAATCAGCCGGTGATGCTCGGGTTGATACCATCTACCCTCACTTAATCATTCATATATTTCCCCCCACGAATAGAAGAAAGTTGCTCTTGTCCTCTTGTGTGATAATTTCCTTCCCTTCCCGATCACAGAATGTTTCCCCTCCACCAGAAGAGTTACCTCCTATCGTACCACACCTCCAAGCCCGAGTCTTAGCTGCGTCCTTCTGTCCCCTGGTTCTGCTACCCTACTGGACGCTGCTGCGCTACCCTGCTGAAAGAGTCAAGAGTGTCTGGTACCCACAGACCTTCCTGGCTAAGACAAGTACACAGACACAGGCACCAGAGGCTGGCAGAGGTAGGGGCAACCCTTGGCTACAGGGTTGCTTTTTCATTATCCACTATGAAGGCTAACCAAGAGCACAGACACTGATAAGAGTCTACTAGAAAACCTCTGAAAGGAGATGGAGAGGGGGTGGCAGGGGGATGGGGGAGAGTAGATCTGAGGGCGAAAGCTAGCTAAGGAAAACTGTTACCAGTACTGAAGAAGTGAGGGAGAGAGTCAGTGGGGGTGGGGGAGAGGGGGTAGAGAGGAGGACAGCCAGCCTGCAGAATGTCTCTCTGGTCATAGCTGAGAACAGCTGTGCAGCTGAGCAAGATGAGGAATCATCACCAAGAGAAGAAGGTGAGAGAGGGGGGGGGAGTCCCTGTTTCTGGCAGTACCACTATTAAAGGCTGCAGGCTCTACCCAGCATCCCACACAGCGAAAGTACAGGGGACTGAAGGCTAGGGGATTTATAGCCTGGACCACATGTGGGCAGATCTGAGCTTGCATGCTCTGGTAACTTGCACTGGGCTAGCTCTTTCCCTTATGATGGGCACATACATGCAAGTTAAGATAGCCTTTCACCCATCTTCACCCCACAAGCAACCCCCCTCCCCCCCAAGCATTTCCCTCATCCCTCCCCACACACATGTCCCTTGATTACCCCCACTGGTAGGTCCAGTGTATAAAAATATTTCCCTGGTCTGGACTAGCATATTGTGCCAGGCAGAAAACAGTAGTGAGGGACTGTAGGCAGAGAAGCCATTTGACAGAGAACAGCTCGGCACTGGAGCTCGAAATAGATGAAGAGTACACTTGCGTTTCCCCTAAGATAGGCTTAACTTTGTCTGTACACCAGGGGCAAGAGGGTGTAAATGGGCGGAGGGGAGCCCTCTTTAACTTCTCCTTCAACAGCCTGCAGTATACATATATATATATATATGTGTGTGTGTATGTGAGCATATACACACAAAAAACAACATGTCATCATTACCTCTTTTTGTTTACTATTTTGTTCTTTTTTTTTCTTTCATCCTCACTCAGTCCAAAGATTATTAATCCCTGTGTTTTTTCACTTTTTTTTCTCACAACTGTATAAAAACATTAGAATTATAACCCATAACAATGCTGCAAAAAGTGAAAGTTAGCCCAACATGACACCTGTGTAATGTTGTGGCAAAGGTGGGACAAACTTTCAGAAATATTTTCAAAGAGGGAATATGTAGATTAGTATGGGTGAAGTAAAGAGAGTGGGGGATAGTTGAGGGGCAGAGGAAGGGGAAGGGAGTCTAGCTGTGAGGTCAGAGAGAGCAGGTTTACCCTTGCCAATGGTCTATATCACAACCACCTGCTAATGGAAGGCAGGACTTGTCTATAAATACCACCTGTGCAAAGAGCCCTCAATGCCTGCCACAGGCACACAAGCTCTTTGAGCTAAACTACAAACATGACAGACATCTGATAACTACATGTACTTAATATGCAAGAAAGAACATCTGGCGACAAGAGCTGCAGCCAACATTAAATTATATCTGTGGCAAGAATTCTGTGTGATCATATTCCGCTGACAGCAGCTGTATTTAACTGTCTGGACATTATATTTTCTTTGAAACACAAAATCGTAATAATATTTTTTTTATTTCAAGAAAACATCAATAACCATAATTCTAAGGGAAGTTGGATCAATACAATATTATGGAGTTACTCCAGATTCCAAAGTATTTCGCTTAAAAAAATTTAAGAATGAAGATAACCTGTATAGCTTTCCTAAACTTCACAGTATTATTTGTCCTATTGGGAAACTGCCACTGGTCTGCAATTATTGATCCTGAACGCTCATTTTGGATAACAGCTGGTGTACGAATGTCGGTTTCAACGCCTAGGTTCCAAAATTTTAATGTATCACCAATTTCCATTGTAACAATCAAAATACCAATCATGAACCAAAATCTTGGCAAAATAGTCGTGGCCTTGCACATTCCTGTAGATACTGATGTGAAGTCCATAGATGTACCATTATACATCTACCTTAAAGCATCTGAATCTTGGCAGAAGTTCTTTAAGGTTTCAGTGGTCTAAGTTCTTCAAAAAATTCTGGCCAATTTCAACTGGAACTCAAAAAGTTCTGTAACTAAATCACCAGTATGTGTGAGGACTGGCTTCAAGAGAAGTGAATCAGGCACCAGAAATAGCCAGGCAGCATTGGTCCTGATTGGTACATGTACATAAGATAGCCACCCAGAACAGCAGAGATAACCACAGAGGTAAACGTAGCTTTGACTGCAGTGGGGAACGGCAGCTAACCAAACAGGGGACGACAGGGTTAGAATATCTAGAGTTCAAGATGGTGATGACCTCGGAAAGCGTCCAGGTCATCTATCATTAGGAGCAGAGAAAAGCTTCAACTTTCGCCAAGAAGAAAGATACAGACACAACCAGAAATTAGAGCTGACTGAACTGTTTGTCATGAGAAGTTTTAGACGGTTACATGTTGGGAAGACACCAAAAATATGTTGGGATTTGCAACCAACTATGAACTTGACAGCAGTGTCTACAGGTATGTGCAAGGCCACAATTATTTTGCCAAGATGAGCATTTACCCTTTCAGGGCCGTTCGCAGACACAATGAATTTCGTAAGGCCACATTACAGTGCCATCATGACAAAACGAACTGTTTTAATATCTGAATTTTGCAGTTCCTCATTATACATATAAGTTTACAACAGTAAAGTTACAATGATGCAATGACACAAGGAATATACTGTTGCACAGAAGATGGACACATATCACTATAAGAAGCAATAACAATATCCTGCCCTAACTTGGCTTTCTGTGCTTACTCAATGATTCCCGACGTGGGAATACAGAAAACATAATTTTTAACTTATAATATACTGATCCATGGAAAAACTGCCCCCCCCCCCCCACCAAACTCCTCTGGTTATCTAAGCTAGTATTTATATGTAAGCATAGGACATAAACAAAACCTTTCTCTTTGGGTAAAATAAATAAATCTTCAAATCTGTTTGGAAATTACAAACTCTTTCAACTTATCTGCCAATGCACCAATGGAAAAGTCCTGGATTTAAACCCACAACCCCAACAATGACTTACCTGTGTAAACCTAGGAGAAGCGGAGGGTAGTTGAGTTTGATATGGTCCCTTATTTACACCTGAATTGGTCCGTAAGTGCTGGAAAGAAAAGAAATGACAATGAAAGAACAATTAAAAAAAGCACCATAAACAATTAGATGGAGAATTTTGACAAATACTCCAGTCTTCATTACTAAACAGGCATTAAATATCATTTCTTTCCATGTTTTCTCTCTCCCATTAAAAGCTTAGTGATACTCTGGGATACAACAGTATGTCCTGGTACATGTACCAGGCCAGGTAATATAGCCCAAACAATTTAACTCGTGTCCTTCACCAAACCTTCTAACATCAGGTCCAAGCTGAGTAATCGAGAGCAGAATTTGAGTCTTCAGTATCGCTGGCAAGCGGGTGATTGGTTCAAGTGGCAATAATGACCCTCACTGGCCAGATTATCTGTTAAGGGGCCCCTGTTTAACTAGGTCCTTCATTCAGACAGGTGGCCTATCCTGTTGCTCAATAGGTTCTAGTCTAGTACTCCAGCTTTTGCTTTGTTCTGTACCCAATCTCCCCCCCCCGACACCACTGACAAAAAAAAAAACAACATGGGAAAGGGTCCAAGGAAATAATTAAGAATCCAGAAGGATTCAAAGATATCAAAAAGATCACCCTTTGTTTTGAAACTCTAACTTACAAGTTCTATGACACAAGTGAGAGAATCACATTTATAATGCTGACTCACTAAATCACCATGCCAGAGACATACTTTTACCTTTACCCACTAACACAATGTGAACAGAGCAGTCTCATTATAATGGTGCCCAGTTGTATCACTATGTAGAAGACACCAGATTCACACTTATCCAAGCAACACAATGCTGAGAACACATCACTCACTCTCATTATAATGCTGCCTCACTACATAACCATAATGGAGACACCAGACACCCTTAACCCCAGCAACACAATGCTAAGAACACATCAATCAGTCTCATTATAATCCTATCTCACAAAATCACCCCACACCAGATGTACCTAGACCCAGAATGCTGGGAACAATTAGCTTCTGTACAATGCTACATCACTAAATCACCAGTAACACATTGCTGAGAACACATCAATCAGGCAGTCTGTTACTATAAATCTGTTTGCATGATTTCAAAGATTGAATCACCTGACAAGTGTTATGTTAATTCAAATATTTCACATCATGGAGCAAAATATCCATATTTAAAATTTTGACACCAGTCCAAACTGGTTTATGGAATCAGTATCAGGTACAGCTAGTCCACTAGTTTCACGCTTATGGCAGGATTCAGTATTTTAAACAAAATCTATGCCTGCATGAATATATATAAGGCATTATCTGTGCAACAGCCACTCCATAGTAAGCAACAAAATTTGTCGTTTTTGCCATGGTGATACAAACATGTTAACTTTTATCCTAACTTCCCAGAATGATATGTGCACAGGGACATGCTGTGAATATTCTTCTGGCTGGCAATACAAACGGACGACATCCAGAAAACACATGATGGTGGTCAGAGATAACAGCCTCTATGAATAGCTAATGAACCTGGACGGTTTCTAGTTGCTCTAAAAGTCTGGCCAATTTGTTATTCCGTCATCCACTTCATCAACAGGGGGATTTGGATGTATCAGTAACAGTCTAGGCTTTCCAACCACAAACCACAGCAGCAAAGACAGTCTGGGCAGCTCAAACGCAAACCTATACAGCTTGCGCACAGTAATTTTTGTGCTAAGACTAAATAGAAAAGGCAATATGCTGTATCAGTTTGTACGACAAGTTAGACTGTACATAATTGCAGCTGTAGTGAAATGTGAACTGAATTGCAAATGCATAACATGAACATTTTATGCCTGAATTCTTTGCCATGTCTGTACCACTGCACTGCAATAGCCATCATGATGGACATGGATTCAGAGGGTTTCATGACCCGTTATCAGTGTATGCCACACGTTGACATGAAACCTTAAAATAAAATCGGCGACCTCCGTGGCTCAGTTGGTTAGCACGCTATTGCAGCACAATGACCCGAACCCTCCCACCAATGTGGTCGCTGTGAGTTCAAGACCAGCTTATGCTGGCTTCCTCTCCGACCGCACGTGGGTAGGTCTGCCAGCAACCTGCGGATGGTCGTCGGTTTCCCCCGGGCTTTGCCCGGTTTCCTCCTACCATAATGCTGGTCTCCGAAATATAAGTGAAATATTCTTGAGTATGGCGTAAAACGCCAATCAAATAAATAAATAAATAAATAAAATAAAATTGATCTGCTATATATTGTATTTGCGGAGAAGGTAAGCCTTACATTTAATATGATCACCTTACTTCTCCATGGATATATAAGGAATCTTGGTGAAGATAGACTTGACATTTAAATCACATGTGACTGGTCAGTTCCAGAACACTCAGGCAGCATGATCGATAAAATGAACGCTGAGTATTTTTCATGTCACCATAAATTTTTCAAGTTATAAATCTGTAATGCTCAGATGAAGTTTTTCTGAATGCAAATCAAAAGTGTTCAACATCATTTTAGTCTAATCACAGCCATGCACAATTCTCCTCTTTGCATTAAGCTAGTCTGAAAGCAAACATGTCTGAAGTGTCACCAAGCTGAAGCCACCAGACACCAGACACAACACCAGACATGACACCAGACACAGTCACAACTTGACTAACGAGTCTGAAACAACAATCCAATTACTGTTTTCGTTTAAGTGTTTCAATCTTTCTCTTCCTGCACATGTTTGTCATTTTACACAAGAATATCCATGCAACTGTAATCTAAAGCACATCTTCCAACCACGAAAACTAAGAGGGCAGATAATGTTGACCTAGGGCCAGCTGTAACCCAATCTCAGATGGGCTTACAACACAACGGCATGTACACATGAAAGTGTGGACTATTCTGCCACAAATCAACAATGCCCACAAACCTTGAGTCCCTCCAATCCCAAGTGAAATCTGATCATTAATTCAGTCACCTGATAATAATGATACCAGTTACAAGGACAAAACAATAAACCAGAATGCCCAGACGTTAAATTTTGTTCACCTACATCTGTGGATGAAATTCTACACAGTGGTCAGCTGCTTGATGCATATATAACCCGCAGATAAAATTAAATAGGTCAAAGATTTGACTAGAATGCTCAACACAGTCCTATCAAATAACAGCACAACAATGTCTGAGAAAACCTGTACCATGCTGTACTTTACATCAGTGTCATCGCTTAAGATATTAAGTTTCACAGCCTCCCAAGGCAATTATCACAATAAACAAGGATGTACATTGTGTGTCTTCCATAAACTCATCTTGAAATCGGGAGATCCATCAGTACACTGCTGCGCAGATTAAAATAAATATATTTACATTATTATACGTACAACAGTGTGGGGCCTCCGTGGCTCAGTCGGTTAGCGCACTAACGCAGCACGATGACGAAGGCCTCCCACCAATGCAGTCGTCCTGAGTTCAAGACCAGCTCATGTTGGCTTCCTCTCCGGCCGTACGTGGGAAGGTCTGCCAGCAACCTGCAGATGGTCGTGGGTTTCCCCCGGGCTCTGCCCGCTTTCCTCCCACCATAATACTGGCCGCCGTTGTATAAGTGAAATATTCATGAGTACGGCGTAAAACACCAATCAAATAAATAAATAAACAAATAAACATACAACAATGTAGTGATGGACTGTCTATATAATGCAAAATGCTCCCTAGATTTATAGGTTGCAAACACAAAGTATATAATTTTCAAATTGATACAATCATGTTATCTGTGGTATTTTAAGAAAAACGCTGACATAACAGCACTAATTATTACATGAAATTTGTGACAAGCCAGTTAATTAGACAGTTCATAAAAGCAAAAAAGACTGACTCGATGCACGTAAATTTGCCATTTCTATTAAAAGCTGTAAAAAAAACCCAGTGTGAACACTATTACAGGCCTCCAGATGAAAGAGTATAAACTGGTTTATTGATATATATATACATATGTATATCTTCGATCAAATATGGCCGAATCTGGTTATGATTTAGAAGTTTCGAGACTAGCTATAAACAAGCAACAGTCATGTGTTCTCGGAATTAATATAATCAATACCTCATTGAGCATTCTAAATACAACCCAAATTCCAGAGAAGGCCTATCTAGGTAATGTAATAAACTTCTAAGTACTGATGATCACAATATTGAGTTCATAATATGAAGTGAGCTGATCATCAGTATTACATAATGGGAGATGATTAATCAGCATGTTTTACATGCAAGTTATCATACTTATCATGTCATAATTGGAACATCACTAACTCTAGCCAGTGTTTTGTATATACAACCACAGTATATCAGTCATGATGCTCAAAATTAATTATATGTATGTCAAATGCTTTTGCGCAGCTGTGCTGTCTGCAGTAAACAGAGCTAATATTGTGAAGCTAAATTTCAAAAGAAAAAAAGAAAAACACACACAAAAAAAAACCAGAATAAAAAAGCCGGATGCTGGCACGACATTCACCTAGCCAACCTGACCAGGGAAATACGACAAAGAATTTCGGCATTATTTGAGGTTGCTAGGCCGGCCAAGTCTTCGCGACAGCGGGAAAAAAGGGCTTGATGTGGAACGTGCCATGTTTGTGGATTCAGCAACGGAGAAGCATTGTCTGGTCACACTACATTGGAGACATAGTTAAAGGGAGATAATCCACCATTCACCTATCACACCTCTCCAGACGCAGTCTGAACTGGAGCTATGAAACCACTGAATATAGCCTGACTATTCATGTAGTCATCTCACAAAGAACACCCACCTAAAACTGTATTCCCTAATTTTTGTTGTCCCAAATGACACATGCTGTCAAATAACTAGATGCCTGATCTACATCAAAATGTCATCAGGGGTTGACCACCATTTTCTCAAAATAAATCGGCTGGAATGTAGGTCCTAGCATCCTATCGCAATGTACAGGGGGGCACTTTGCTCATTTCATAATATTTTTCTCTGTTTACTTGTAGCCACAAGTAATGAACTTTTTTTCAACCACTATTTGTCATAGTTTATACCTGCACAATCACCTGGCTTCAACACACTTCACAGATACAGCCCAACCCTACCCGTCCTCACCATTTTCTGTGCATCTAAATCTTGGATACAAAATCCAATTAGTGTTTTTTAATACCTACAACAGCTCCATCAGTCATGGGCACAGTTTGTAATGGAAACTAAAACTGTGTTGTTACAATTGGAAACCGCAGCTTCTGCAGCAATACTTAATCATTTTTTGGACTATGATAACCATGCTGTTGCCTGATGAAAGTGTATCCAAGTATACACATACCTTGTATGGGCCTCCCGTACTGTAAATTTTCTGACAAGTTCACATTAGAAGGTCAACAGTCTCTATCGGTTTACATGAAATTGCTCAAATAAAATTAATATACCAGTGTTTTGTCTATGATCTAAATTTTTTCCTCAACCTAAAATTATGTATTTTGTGTATGATCTGTTTTCTGGAGATAAATTTATATATTTTGTGTATGATCTGTTTTCTGGAGATAAATTTATATATTTTGTGTATGATCTGTTTTCTGGAGATAAATTTATATATTTTGTGTATGATCTGAATGTTTTCTGAGGATAAAGATAAATTTATATATTTTGTGTATGATCTGATTGTTTTCTGAAGATAAAGATAAATTTATATATTTTCTGTATGATCTGTTTTCTGGAGATAAATTTATATATTTTGTGTATGATCTGAATGTTTTCTGAAGCTAACTTTATATATTTTGTGCATGATCTAATTTTTTCTCATGTTAAATTTATATATTTTGTGTATGATCTGATTGTTTTCTGAAGATAAATTTATATATTTTGTGTATGATCTGATTGTTTTCTGAAGATAAGAATAAATTTATATATTTTGTGTATGATCTGATTGTTTTCTGAAGATAAGAATAAATTTATATATTTTGTGTATGATCTGTTTTCTGGAGATAAATTTATATCATTTGTGTACTATCCATTTTTCCTCATGCTAAATTAATATAATTTTCTATCATGGTTCATAATCAGCAGTGCAGGACTTAGTGCTAACAATCATACTGAAACAACCCTTAACATTTACATTTGTCACTGGCATTCTTGTAGATGAAACTGTTAGATCTATAATTGCTTTGTAGATAAATTAAGGTTATGATGACACAATTATGAATGCTACAGAAATACATGTATGGGCATTTGGTTTATTTTGTTTATATGGGTTCTGAATGAGTATGAGCACCCACTAAGGGTGTGCAAAAATGTTAGCATGTTACACTACACCATGTGGTGTGGTGCCATTCAGCTGCAACAAGAAATTTAAAAAATTAATATAAGTTTCCTTTCAAAAACTGATGTGCTGTTAAGCTAACATACAGATAAACCAGATAAGCATGTATATTAGTAGATTTATTGTCACCCACACTGCTTCGTTCCACTGGTCGTACATAACCTTTTTTAAAAAACTCTATGTGTGTCTGTATGTATTATGTTAAATTCGGTTGCTGTTTTACTATCCACAAAAACCAGCTGTCAATCCAAATACTGGGGGTACAAAAGCAGGGCTTCCTGCCAATAATAAGTATGAGCAGCTTTGTGGGGAGTAAATGTATACTCTCCAAAGAAGGATCTGTTTTCAAAGTGATGAAATGTCCATGTTTGCTCAATGCCGGGTGACAGATTTCGGAGGTCTTTTAAACCAGCAGGATGCATGTTTGCCTGACAAAATCAGGTCAGCTTCACTTGACAATGCTTCCATACCCCAAATAAACAGACCCATGAATGAGCAGGCATGCTTGGAATAATACACGTGGAAAATGAAAGCAGTATCCGATAAATGCATGTACAAAGTACATGTACCTACTACTGAAAAGTCCTGGCATTTAATAACCCGGATTTTCAGAATTCCTCGCGCTTACCATTGGGAGGGGGAGAGGCAAAAAGCAACAAAGAATTACAAGTGCTGATATATTTACCTTTACATAAACCACAAAAAGGCGTCATTAACATGACTAAGGACTTTCCTTTCACTGCCAATAAATCAATAATAGCCGGGAACTCCATCAACCATTTCTTAAAAAAAAAATGCAAAACTTCCATCCACAGAATACAATTTTTTCCATCTACATGTATAAAATGTACAACTTTCTTCCACAGAATGCACTGTTTTATATCCACAAAATGTACAACTTTCATCCACAGAATACGCAATTTTCAACCACAAAGAGAGAAACCTTTCCTCCAAACAATGCACAATTAACTTTCATCCACAGAATGCAAAACTGTCCATAGAATGTACAACTTGCATCCATAAAATGCCAACTTTCATCCACAGAATGCAGAACTCTCATCCACTGAATGAGACTTCTATCCTAGAATTTTGAACAATACAACCCCCAAACTTACATGTGTGCATGTCCGGCCTACATGTGTGCATGTCCGGCCTACATGTGTACATACTAAAATTCATTTCTCATTATATTTACATGTAATTAAATGTGTGCAAAGCTAGTCAATAAAATCCATTCATTCTTTTTCTTTTTACGCATGCATAATCAAGCCATTTGGGTTATGGTGTCATCAAGTGCATGTATCTCCATCAGATGAAGGTTTTAAAATAGCTCTCCTTGTACTCAGACACTATACCGTCTGTCTGCAGCTTGAATTTACATGTAAAACTCAAGTTCTGGGTTTAATTACACTATTAAACCCCAAAGTTGAGGAAGCCAGGGGCACTAAGGGTAGACTTTGGGCAACAGTCTTCAGGAGAGTGACCTCAACAGGGCACATCAGAGTTCTGGTTTCCATGGCAACCACACTGTAAGTGCACAGTGACATCAGCTTAGTTAATATACGTGTATATAAATATGTATACATACCTTAGGTGATGTGTATTATTAAATGTGATATTTGGTACGTGTATTTTTGGTTAAAATTGTTCTGCTTTAATTTGGCTTCCAAAGTTAGGTAAAAAAGAGAGATATAATTATGAGGTCCAAACACTGAGGACTGCAAGAAACTTTCCTAACACAACAATTAATAATAGCACAGTGTATACAGCTTGTTTGATCCGCATAAATTCTGTGACATAGAATGCTAATTAAAGGCACAAATACATCTTGCTGATGGTAACTGAGAAGTTAAACTAACTCTCATGTGGGTTTCTTGTTGCTCTTCCTGAACACCTTACACGTTCTGAATATTTGACTTCTGCAAGGCATGGAACCATGTTTAACATATGTTCGTTTCAAATTCCCTTAACTGCTCCCAAAGAAGACCTAACTCTAAAACTTTTATTCAAATTTTACCCAGTAAATCTTTCGCCTTTGCATTTACAGTGTAATTTGAATCTAAATGCAAAATTTTATTGCACGTGAAAAAATACCACGCAATGCACTTAAAACCCCTCGGCCTTAAGCACACATATAATGTAACCAATAGATCCAAATTCCAAGAGACACTGTGTATAATAGCAGCCATTCATAAAATTGTATAGGTGTTGCATGAATTTGGTGAACTGTGGCTAAACCATTCTAGAGATAGAGCTTTTACAAGCCTATAATAAACTTTAACTTAAATGACCCCAATGAACTTGAAGAAAAAGGTCGAGGTCGCTAAAAAAAATAGGGTTCGTACTCATGCCAAATGAGTGTGGTGTAAGTTTGGTGAACATGGGATTCTAGAGATAGAGCATTTACGAGGAATACGGATGGACCGACGTACAGATGCTACCCGTTACGACAATACCCCTTGACCAAAATTGGCCGAGGGGTAAAGAACAAAACAAAAAACAAATCTAAACCAACTTGCAATTATTTTCGAAACAGCCGGATGAGACACGGAAAATAAGTAGATCTTTTTACGAATGGCCCAGTCAGGTTTCTGTGACGACTGGACAGAGAGGCAGCAGCTGCATGATTTCAATCATTTAACTTTATAGGCAAGGAGCTACTGATGATCTGAACCGGGTGGAACAGCTATAGTGTGGATTATTCAGCCAGTGTGGAACAACTATAGCGTGGATTATTCAGCCAGTGTGGAACAGCTATAGCGTGGATTATTCAGCCAGTGTGGAACAGCTATAGCGTGGATTATTCAGCCAGTGTGGAACAGCTATAGTGTGGATTATTCAGCCAGTGCTAAACGCTAAGTGAAACACAGATGTGCATACATTTACATCAAGCGACCAAATAACTTCTCTTTTATCACCATGGTCGGCAGCCTTTTTTTTTAATCTACATGGTATGTGTATTTAACGTTATTTGATAAGATAATTTGCATTCATTCATGCGTACCGCGCAGTCAAACACAATAAACAAATAGTACATGGTCTTTGAAGAAACTGACGAAAACAGCACAGCCTGATGCACCCATTATATGATCTAAATGCATTAATTACACTTTTTTGTTAATTACTACCGTATGCTTTAGTGTCATATATATACACAAAAACACACACTCATTATCATTAACTAAGTTAGCAATACACATTATCATGACGGTTCTTACTGTAAATGTGCACTCTTCTCAAATTCAAATGCCTTTAAAATGTTTTCTCATGTAAAAACTCACACACATATTTGTTTTCATCAACCAGTACACTTTCAAATAGTTGTAATTTCTGAATATGACAGAAATACATAGCCGAAATCCTACTTTTCAATTTTCTTGACTTACAGATCTCCCTGAACTTAACAGTACTCCAAACAATAACTAGAAAATGATGATTTATAGTGAATTATACTAAATCATGTGTTACTGAATATCAATATCATGATACGGCTAACATAGCCAAAGGATACATGAAATAAAGTCATTCCTGTCCAAAAAAAAAACAATCGTGCCTTTGTGTAATTTAGATTCCATGCATCAGTGCACGTCCGTGTGGTTTTGGTAGATGAATACAAGATTGATCCACATTATGCCATGTCATCTGCATGAATAGCCCTGTAATCAAAAGCACATAGCCTGAAGACAATCTTCAGAAGAGTTTTGTAATTATAGCCTCTTTAAGCATTAAGACCTGAGATGACATATAACGGCAGTGTTACACAGCAAGGAAAAGCCAGCACAAAGAGAGAAAACAGACACCATTGGTATCCAGACAAGAATTTTCGGTAATTTTCCTTAGTCGCGTTGATATTATTTTGGTTCTTTGTGACCCTGCCACATTAAACACAGTTGACATCACACAAACATATCCAATTATTGTAATCTTTATTTCTTATATGTATAATCCATATTAAAACTTTTTAGACTAAGTTCATTTCTTGTACCGTAAGTTTCTTTTCTTTTAATTTTACCCCTGAAGTGGGTCATATTGTGTGACATCATTATACACGTGGTTCTGTATCATCTTGAAATGAATTTGTACCAGAAAAAGAAAACAATATTACCTTCGGTACATTTCGATATCTTAAGAAAGAATTTTAAAGAAAAAAGAAAATACAAATACATAAATGAACTTGAATGATAAAACAATGACAACAGCTGTCAGCAAATACTTAAGATAAATTAAGATAGGAAGGCAGATAGGATACAGAGTGCATTCAGAGATATGTACTGCTCTGTACATAGTCCCTTGGTGGTTTGTAAATCTAAAGGTTAAGGTATCAAAGAAATGGACACCTGAGTAGAGAAGTAAACATTGGACTTACACAAGTAAAAAATGACATACATATACAAGTAGCGTACAGGTACACTTTAGCCTAGAGCAGGTTCCTATACGCATATCCATCCCTTGTCCCTATATAATTTGGATATTTTATGCAAAGTAAATAATATTTAGGGCTGTTTTTTTTTTACTTATAAATCTGACCATACCACCAAGGAAAAAATTGTTCGTATAGCATTACAGAATATTCCAATGAATACAAGTATTTAGAAAGAAAGATAATACACACCTCGTGTACGGATGGTACATCTTAAACTTGCCAGCAATGATGCTACATGTATAATGTATTTTTTTTTATGACACTGTTCACTGCATATGTGTACAAAAAGGCAAGAACTTTTTTGTCCATCTCTCTTTGTCTGTCTGCCTGCACGCCTGTCTGAGAGTCTGAGATGCCATGACCAAATGAACAAAAGAATAAAATGAATATAAATTTGAGTAGGACATGGATCCAAGTGCTGATGTACTGGCTAAAATTCATTCTGGCATGACCACTACTTACAGGTCAACTGCTGTCATGGCAACAAAAAACTGAAGCAACAACCACTTGGGAAACCCATTAGAAAAATGAACATGTAACTGATGGTTACTATCAACTCATTTTTACTACAATTTTTTATTTATTTATTTAACCTATGAATAGGGCTAGATAGAAAATTCTACACATGTACCTGTAGCACAAAACCAGCCTCCTGTTACATACATATCACTGCTATGTGAATGATATCACACATGGCTGAAGATCTTTTCAGCACAGTTATTCAGTTTCTATTTCTGGGTGAAAGGCTTAAAATGATGATAAAAGTAAATAAATATTTGTAAAACACAACGCAAAAGAGCAAGAATATGCCAAAAAGGCTGCACGACATCTATCAATTTTCATCCTGATATCTGACTTTTTTTCTTTTTGGGAAACATTATTCAAACTATTTTCAAAAGTTTCACTGAAGCAACTAACAGTGAGTGAAAATGTCATCAGATGCATTGTATATAGTTGAATGTACATGCATTTTGAATTCTCTTCATTAACACTGCCCTAAACACAAAGGTTACAAAACAACTGCAGTCACTATTATCCTCATGTAACAATTCTAATCAAGTACATCACAATATCCAATTAACATCACTCTGACAAAAAAAGTTACATGATATTATACCTGGTACCAAGATAATGAAAACTACACTGGGCTACATAACGAAGACATCAAATGCAATGTAATTACACACTGCAAAGTGTGTTGGCAAAGATGGTGTAATCTTGCACACTGGTACAATCAGGTATAACTGAATAGAGCAATCATGTCGCAGTTATGAATTCACACTAAAAACTGAATTCATAACATATTAAAAACAACTACTTTTTGTGTCTGACCTAGTGTTTTTATTGTCAATTAGATTCGATCGCTTGTAACCAACACCGAAACTATGATCTAGGTGCGTCAAGACGATTGTGCTAGTACTCCAATTAGACAACCTATTTCTGTCATCACTACATATTAATAGAACTAATATCATGTCACCATCACGGACAGACTGGTGAAATTACCATCCCGCTGTATGAGGTTTATTAGTCAGTGACAGCGTAGAGACAAAGTTTGAAGTATAACACAACATGAATGATGCATATTTCAGCCAGTCTAGATTGCCGGCGGACCTGTGCGGCATATGTCATCAGGGCAGCCATTGCTGCGCCAGCTGGGACAAGAGCCTTTTTTCCAGCCCACGAATCCTCTCCTATCCGTGATGTCGGGAAATTCACATGGCAAATATTGATAAATGTGACGGCTATTTTGCCAGAGAATGATGCTGTACTTACTACGAAAGGAAAACATGTTTGTACTGTATGGTTGACCGATTGATTGATTTATTTATCTATCATTCATTGGTTTTCAATCACTTTGGTCTGACAGAAATAAAGGTGAGACTCCGAACAATCCTAGTTCAAAACCCAGAACACAATCCCCTATCCTCCTTCATTCTGAAGATGCGTCATAATCTTTAAAGATTAATAAATATTACAGCACTAACATATTGCAAAATATGTGCAATATTGAAGTCTATTTTTCCTTAATCAACCTTTATCAAACTTTATAAGAATGCACGTTTACATTGTTTCCTTTACACCCAACTGCCATCACATAAATGTACATGGGAGTGAACTATTTTGGATTACACTCTGAAATTAAATACACAACTAAATCTGAAACTCTTACAGCCTGATAGACAAGATTAAAATAAAAGTGGCTATTTGGGCTCTGACACAAGCCTATCACTTGTTAAACACCTAATTTCATTACAAGATTAGTATCTTAAATGTATGAATGAATTAATTAGATAATCAGCTTCATTATCTAAATTGAACTCAATAGTGTACTGTGCATCTCACTTCTATTTCACGAAACCTTCCACTTTCAACGTTTAATCAAGACTGTTCGACCATAATCTATGAATTCATCAATACAGTATCTTTACACACTGACAGAGTAAAATATTAGGCACTGAAGTTTACTTATTGGATTGGTGTTTTATGCCTTACTCAAGAATATTTCACTTATACAACGACGGCCAGCATTATGGTGGGAGGAAACCTGGCAGAGCCCTGGGGAAATCCCAAGACCATCCACAGGTTGACCTTCCCACGTACGGCCGGAGAGGAAGCCAGTATGAGCTGGTCTTGAACTCACAGCAACCGCATAGGCATTCCTCAGAATGAAAAATGAGCTAAGAGTGAATTATACATGTACGTGTTATAAAATATTACTTTTGGTGCCAAAAGTTCTACATGTATTTTTCTAGAGCTATATCATCCTACCCGAATAGATCTAGAGGGTGAAAATTAATTAAATTTAAAAGTTAATTCCTTAAAATAATTAATTTTCAGAGGCAAATATTTGTACGTCATAAAATGTTTTTGATTACAAAAGTTACATTTTTCTTGAAGCCAGCCATTCTGCCTTCCAAATAAATCCAAAACACGATTTTAAATGGAATAAATCTCTCAGAATTAGACACAAGTGGCTACTTGCTGTATTCCAGCAAGTGCAAATTTCAGAAGCATGTGAAGGCCTTAATGATACACAGATGCTTTTGTTTTTCTGAGAGAGAATTCAACTGATTTTTCATTTAAAAAAAAAAAAGCTCTATGGTGGTCCTTTAGCGTGGATAAATCAGTCAGAATCAAGCAAAATGTTCCTCTTAAGGAAGAGTTAATTTCAGGTGATATACAGTTATAATAGGTGGAGTATTCGGTTACTTACCATATGTTTTTTTTTAAAATCTCAGGAAAGTTTTGAACTTATCTTCATATCTGGTAAAATTTAAACTCAGCAGTTGTAAAGTGTAAGTTCATGTTTACTTTTAGGCAAAAATCTTTTGTCGCACTCAATTCGAAATCTGCTGAAATTCAATTTTCTTTCACACACCAAAGGGAAAAACTCTATTTTTCAAGCTTTTCACTGTACTGGGGACATATGCAAGTTTTATGCTTTTTTTAAGGCCTAAACAGTCGGTCTAGTCTGCTGAAACCATTTCCTAGAAATTTTCACACGGAACAGAGAAATGTGAATAAAAAAGTTTCCCATGGCCAGATTGAAAGGTAAGTTTCAAATTATGACTTAGGTCTACCTTTGAGGCTTACTTTCATTTAACAAAATTTCTGATCTTGTAATACTTTTCTTTGATCCTTGGTTTCATTTGAGTTTTATTATGCTACTCTAGCTTGCACCTTAAACTTTAGTTTCGCCTTCCCCCGTACATTATTGATGTATTAACATATAAATACATAGTAAGAAATGACTACATTTATACGCCAACGGTAGGCCTCTTTTCTAAACGGATTTGCTTACCAAAACGACTGTGTATTATTGCAATTTTTAAACAAAATCTTTACTTCAATAGATTTCTTGCCTTAACTGCTTCACTCCTGCCAAATAACCTGAACTAAACTCTATTCTGAATGAAATTCGTATGATCCTGCTGATTTGAAATTGATACCGTCACAATATCACAACTGATCTTGCCACGCAGAGCCTTCAAAATATGGCTACAAGTAGCGCCATCTAGGATGTCATTTAAATACAGATTATCTTCAACTGAACCTCTGTTCTGTTTTTAAATGAATAAGTCAAGCGCCATATGCTACCGAGGGCAATAATGGAAGCTAATACATCATCACTGGTCGCTACACAATGATCCGGTTCACTGTCAGAGCCCAAGAATGGTATGTGCGTAAAGTGTGGCTAGGTATCGGAAATTGGACGATGTATAACGACGGCACATAACCGCTGCCAACGTTACATGAATGATGGGGTTTGAGACATTGGAGACCCTTGGCGGTGGTTGCAAAGGTTATTTCATGCTAGATAACTAAACCACTTATTTTTCCTATGCATCACAGCACCTAGCATCCCAAAATAACAAAAAAAAAAAAAACTCAATTGGTACTCGTTTCTAATCTGGGTCACCCCGATGAGAAAGTGTGGAAAAAAAAAACAAAAAACAAAAAAAAACCCCTTGAAGCTGTAATCATTGAAGAGCCACAGCTTTGTTGCCGTATTCAATAGCTTTAACTAGTGTACTACCTGAAAGATACATCTGGCTCCAACTTTAATAACCTGAATAACAGAATGCTTTACATATCCAATTTTTTGATTAAATTGCAAAATACAAGACGTCTTTCAGGTAATATAATACTTTAAACAAAGACAGGAGCAAAACAATCTTCAACTTGTGTTTGTCATCCAAATAATTAGAAATTTACCGTTGACTAACATACTAATATACATATACAAATGACGAACATAATAATACCATTAAATTAATCAATGAATTAAGCTACAAAAGAACTCAATGCAAGTTTTCTTCTTTCCCTTTCATACACATGATGTACCCTCCCACCCACCCGAAGACATTTAACGCCAATTAACAGGAGATTATACAAAAAAAAAAAAAAAAAAAAGACAGGACAAAATGAATACTTCAATTTTCACATGACATCAAAAAAAAGAATGTAATTTGCAAACAACAGATAGCTAATGCCTCAACCTCAAATATGCAGTAACGCTTATAGGTGCAGTTATTTTCCTGTAAATGCACTCGAGTGAGTCAAGCAAATCTTGACAGAGAGGTCAGCTTTCAGCAGTTGAGGGAAGCACACAAAAAAGTGAACAAATTTACCACACAACTAAAATTAGACTCTGACATACTAAGAGGTCCAGCCTGCTTTAAGTGTGAGCTTATGAAATTTAGGTGCAAAGTAACTGGAGAGAGTGCACTTTCAACCTAGGTACGAAATACAAGATATGGACTTCAATACTGCTAAATTAAAAGTCATACCTTTGAGAGGGGTACACATGTGACAGGTTGTGTGTGGGGGAGGGGGCACGAGAGGTGTGAGAAGGAAGTATATATATATATAGGTAAATGACTAAAGGCCACTTATTACTTATACATCGGTGAAATCCCAGTATTTCCTTCACTGATAAATGTGTTATTTTCACTGCAGTGAATATCACATTTCAATATTTGGCATTTCGATATTTCACTCCTGGATGTATCACATGAATCATATAACACGTCATGTACATGATGTAATGCTCTAGGCATGTTTGTGACAGAATACGACTGGAAAGAATGCCGAAAACTCTTTTAAAAGTACACAAAATCATGGTACTGTTAGGGTATAACTAATAACTAGAATACTGCACACTGAAGGCAGAATACCATAAATATTGGTCTCATGAGAGGTCTTGTGGGTCATCCTTTCCAGCTCTCACTCGAACAATATTTATGGTATTCAACTTTCACTGTTCAATCTCCTGTGTGTAACACATTCAATGCGGGATTATGTGAATAGTACACTTACAGGTAAAAGAGCAGCAGATGTACTACACATAGAACAGATGGCATGCCTCATTTTTTGGCTCATACAGAGAGCCATATGTTGCCAGACAACTTGGAATTTGTCACAACGATAATTTCACCAGTATGAGATTAGCTGTTGACATTATTTTTCTTATGCATGTATCATAGAGATATGTCATATACAGTATAACAGGGAATTCTATAAAGGATATACTCTGTAAAATATTGAACAATTAGGCAAAAATTTGCTAAGAAATATAACCTTGGGCATCTATGCGAGAGACATTTGTAATATAGATGTGTACATTACAATGGCAATGTAAACAAGAGACATTTGTGATGTGGATTTGTACATTACAATAGGCACCTACACACAAGAGACATCTGTAATATAGGCTTATGCATTGAAACAGGTACCTACACAAGAGACAACTGCAATGCGGATTTGTACATTACAACAGGTACCTACACAACAGACAACTGTAATACGGATTTGTACATTACAATAGGCACCTAGACAAGAGACAACTGTAATGTGGATTTATACATTACAACAGGCACCTACACAAGAGACACCTGTAATATAGGCTTATGCATTGAAACAGGTACCTACACAAGAGACAACTGTGATGTGGATTTGTACATTACAACAGGCACCTACATAAGAGACAACTATAATGTGGATTTGTACATTACAACAGGTGCCTACACACAAGAGACATTTGTAATATAGATTTGTACATTACAACAGGCACCTACACAAGAGGCAATTGTAATGTGGATTTGTACATTACACCAGGCACATAGACAAGAGACAACTGTAATGTGGATTTATACATTACAAGAGACACCTGTAATGTGGACTTGTACATTACACTAGGCACCTACTACACAAGAGAAAATTGTAATGTGGATTTGTACATTACACTAGGCACCTACACAAGAGACACTTGTCATGTGGATTTGTAGATTACAACAGGCACCTACACACAAGACATTTGTAATATAGACTTATACATTACAATAGGCACCTACACAAGAGACAGCTGTAATGTGGATTTGTACATTTCTTCACTGACATTTTACACCATATTCAAGACCATCTCACTTTTTAAATGACAGCGGCTAGCCAGAAAGAGCCCACAGGAAACCTACGATCATCCGGCATGCCCAGGTTGCTGGCAGACCTTCCCACGTATATCACCGTAGAGGATTAGCTGGACCTTAAGTCATAGCGACTGCACTGGCGACAGGGGCTCCTATCCCCGTAGGATCTTATCCTATCTTTCAGCAAACCTCCTAACACCTCTCTCACCAACAGAAATCTCAGAACCATGCAAAGTACGCATGTTGGCCTTGGGAAATATTTTGGTCATTTATCTTTATAGATGAACTGCACATTTCATCATGGAAGCCTGGCTGTGCACCACCACAAACATCGGCAATTGTGTACAGGCATACTTCACGAAATATGAGAATGTTTGAAGACATGCCAACAAATGTAAAATCAGCTAACAGTTTACAACTTATTATAAAGTAACGGTTCACCAGAGTAACATGTGTATGTGCATTTGGGCATTACAACAGACATTTGGGCATTACAACAGACATCTGGGTATTTCAACAGACATTTGGGTATTACAACAGACATTTGGGCATTACAACAAACATCTGCATATTACGAATGAGATTTTTCACTTGTACATGTTTTTCAAGGGATCAATCTACAGCCAACAAATTGCAATAAAATATACCTATGTTATGTACATAGCGTAAGTATATTCATTTACAGTTTTTGCACAGATCATTGTACAGAAGCTTTCATCGCTGAGTTTTAATTATTTGTGAAATACCATCACTTATACTAAAAATGAAATGTATACGATTTAAGATCGCGGAAATCTGGGCACTTCACCCGCTCGAGGCAGCGGCAAGCAGACGACAAGGTGAAAGATAACGTGGGAAGGCATAGGAAAATGAATAACACTGGACAATATCCTGAGAACTACGACTGATAATAACTAGCAATTACAATATGTTTTACTACAGAACAATCTGCATAGCATATGTAAATTATGAACATAAACAAAACCTAGCTTTGGACTTTTGAGGCCTTGAAGCAGAGTTCCCTGTTAACTTCCATGTTATTTTGACAATGTTTTCACTGCCGTGTCTCCGCGAGCAAAGCATGTTGATGCGAGTAAAATCGCTAATACCCGGATGTCTGCTATCTTTAATACATATGTGCATGTATATGTATTTGAAGATGACGCAGCTAGATCACATACAGTAATAATAATAACATGTCAGATCAACTAACATAATCAGCACATAGGCACAGAAAGGCTCTCCTGCCAGTTTACTGGTATCAGTTTCACATAGTAACCACACACTCTATGCTATTAGACCGTGACACCTGCTGGTGTTAAGATTATGTCAGTAGTTATATGGTGCCTATTCCTGGAGTGAGGCTATGACACTGCACCCCCTCCCCCCACCTCCTGTGTATAATATGTACATACCTCTGCCATAATACCAGCAAGTCAGTCATGCCTGGGTGCATGGCACATGCACACATGCCTCTACCCCTACCACCCCCCACCCCGTCCACCAGCATTGTTCAAGTCGCACTAGCTAAGGGGCTTCTCTGTTGTCAACCTCCATGTAGAGGCAGATAACCTGTCAGACAATGCAGCTCGGGGCTGTCAGGCCAATAGACCAACCAATAAATAATGCTTGCACACTTTTAAATGGGCACTAGCACTGCCACTGGCTACTGTGATAGTCTGTGTTTAATTTATATATACCATATGTGATCTAAAATTTTGCCCAACAAAGTGCATTTTTACAGAAGCAAATAAATGTCATAAACTATAACTTTCGGTTCTGAAACTCACATTTTTCCACCAGAATATCATCCCACCCTGCAAATAAGTCTCAGTGTACCTTTCTAGGATGAGCAGAGCTCTCAGACTCATGCAAAATAGGCGACATAGTCATAGGGGAAATTTTGGGGTCATTTACGGTACATGTATATGCCCCAAATCCAAAGTCTGATTAGACTCAATGGCCCAGACTGTTAAATCACTGGTCCCCTGACCAATCAGGACGCGTTTTGGAATTCAGTGCTCTCTGTTTCGGCTGCAGCTTTAAGTCAGAAGATTTGAAAGTACCTGTTCAGGGTTGGTGGTTTAATACAAGCACTTCCCATAATCGCATAAATGAGAAATTCTTGAGTAGGGAATTAGACACAAATCAAATAAACTAAATAAGTCACAATGTTGCCAGCAGATTTTACTCGAAGTCTGAAGTAAAGCAGAGTGCCTGCCTGGAATATGCATGCAAGTGATCTTTGAAGAAGGATGGACAACACGAGTGCTGTCAGCTGCTTTCTCTCATCAAGGCCACATGCACAAACAGTGAGAGAATCTACAAATTCCCTGTCCAAAGCTGGGTTTGAACTCGAATCTCGTGTGTCCTAGTGGTGACTCATAGGCCTTCCACACAGTCAATCAAGTGTAAAAATTTATTTATGCATTTATTTGATTGGTGTTTTACAGCACACTGAAGAATATTTCATTAATACGAGGAAACCGGGCAGGGCCCAGTGGAAACCCACGACAATCAACAGATTGCTGGCAGACCTTTCCAAGTACGGCTGGAGATGAAGCCAGCACAAGATGGACTTGAACTCACAGTGACAGCATTGGTGAGAGGCGTCTGGGTCATTGCACTGTGCTAGCACGCTAACCATCTAAGTGACAAGCTGAATGAAGCTTGCAGCATTAGCAAAACAATTTAGCTCAGTGAAGAAGTGAGTGTTCCCGAATTCCTAATAAGAGATTTTCTCATATTTCTGCCCACAAAAATCTGGTATTGCACTTAGCCTAGCAATGAATAAAATAGGGGCAAAACATACAGGGATAAGGATAAATCGAACTATAAATAAATCGCTATTAGCAATGGGTTGATGTATACTACTGACACTAAGTTACTCCATAACTAGGCCAATATTAAGTAAAATCAGCCTCTACGGTCAACCCTACAGTGAAGCTGGATGTGTAACCAGCAGTGGATTTGAACTTTGATCTTTGAATATAAAATCCGCGTTTCTACCACTAACAGGAAACTCTCCCCAGCCCAGAGGTAGACAGCACTACACAAGGAACAAATAATTAAGCTTTCTATATTGAATTTATTCTTTCAGGCACAAATTGCCTGGAACTATACAATTCGTCTGTTAGTTGAGAGGGTGCAATTGGAGAGCATTTTAAATGTGCGTAAAACAGCAATAATCATCCCCCTTTGACATCTACACTCGATCTTCTGTTCGGGACGGTACACTGGCAATCTTATCCCATTGCACACTTAGCAGTCATTCAGTTCTTACAGATTTTGGCTGTGGTAAAGACAAGGTTGCTGCATTTATTGGTTGCTGAACTGCATTTCAGACATCGACTGGTAAAAGAAGACTCATCAATGAATTCATATCACTCTGCCATGTAGACGCATCCTTACCTTTACAAATCACAAACTGCCAAAGCTAGCTCTAAGTATCAACAGTGGAAGTCATTGGCTTTTTGCAACATTGGGTGTCATTTCATTAAAATCTGCACTGCCCACCAAATTTCCTTTCATACCGCAGCCTAACACGAGATATTATGGTCCACGAGCTCTAAATGCATTCTAACAGATTTCTGAGAGTAAAGAAAGATTTTACAAAACTGCTTATCAGGGCCACAAATCACTAACCCAAGTATCGAAATATGATATCGGCCTACTCCAGAACCAAAATTACAGCTTACTTCATGTATGTGTTTGTATTACTGGTAACCAGTTGATCATCTCTTTTAGAATTCTGCAAGGTTAATAATGAAAAGGGGGGTTGGGTTAGGGGGCACTTAAACTACTGATATATGTAGGGCCAAAGGCCCCCTGCTCACCCACCCATTGGGGCGCCCTGACCTACACGTAGATGATCCACCCAACAACTCCCGTGTTTTGCAGAACAGAATATCAGAATCAGTGATTAGAACTACGCTAACACGCCACATATCTCCTATACTAACAATAACCGATTCACTGTGTCTTGTCTACGTTTTCCCTCATTTAGGCCTACAGCTCCGCTGGAACAACCACCCCTGCCTGTCTAAATTCAATTCTATCTTTAACAATATACAGTACCACCCACCTTCAAATCATCCTCCCTATCATTGTAGTTGATCTGCCTTCTGTCCTGTGTGTGTGAAGCGAAAGTATCCGCGTCGGTAAGACCGCGCCCGTTCTGTTTCGCCGTTGGGGGGTCGGGCACGTCGGGGTTAGGAGCAGGCGGCCGGGTCGTGGTTGCCTCCGTCGTCGTTGTCGTTTCACCGTTCTCCACGGGGAAACCCTCGCCGTTTATCGGGGGCTCTGACGCGCTAGAAGTCGACGGCGGAGACTCCTCAATCGGGGCCTCGGGCTCGGGCTGCAACAATACAAGGGGATTCTCAGGGCGATGTAAATATGTATGTGCTAGGGTAGCCCTATTATAGATAATGATCGGTAGTTTACACACGTGTGGGTCGGTCTCTGGGCTGTACTGGTTAGACTAGCTAGTGGCTAGCAGGTGGCCGCAACGAACATGTGCATGACGTTGTAGATTTATAATGCAGGATTTGGTAGCTTGTATGTTTAAGCTTGCGTACAGTGGTTCACATTTTCCGTAGGCTGCAGGCCAAATACACGGTAGACAGACGTGTATGCCCCACATACATGCGTGTACCGGTACACTTACATTGTAGGCCTGTACACAGACTAAAGTAAAATTATCAATATTACTCCATTAATTCAATACGGGAAAAACGCAAACGACACAGGCCAACGGTAGCGGAACAAAGATAGCCACATTTCTATTTCCTCTCTAGAAGTCTATCAGCCCGAAGTCACTTCGCCACTGTTATATTACAAGGCTAGGAGAGAGAGAGAGAGCTGTATGTACACGTACATTTATAAACCAACGTCCCGCCTTTGCCTGGCAGTCAACATGTCGCAGCTCTGAAAGCTGTCAACCCTCGCTCTAGCACAAACTCCTTGTACATTCCCCGACCCTAAGAGATCTTCCCATGCCCCACCCCACCCCTCCCCCAGTCCGTACAAACCTTCAGTCCACTTGGGGGTGCCTCCACGCCACTTGACTGCATGTTTAATTTAGAAAACTACAAAAAAATCAGGCCCCCTCGCGAACGTAAACTTTCTACCGCCAGCAGACCGCGGCCCTCTTTTCGCTTCAGGCCACACCGAGCGAGTCACTCGTTTAGCACGTGCTCAGGCCGACGTGCGCTTCTATTCGCTGCGTTCTGCACGGGCCGGAATTCGCTTTACGTTTGAAGCGAGTGAGCGGGCGCTAGGGGTTTAACGTTGTAGGGCCCACTTACGAACTGAAAAGCGGAATATAAGTCTAGGTCAGGTTGAATTATTCTGAAACAGTAATGTGTTAATGTGAAAGAATAAATGAGGATTTCGTGGTGCTAGTTTTTGCTGAATTTTTGCACTGGTAAATAAATACAAGTGGTGACGAAAAATAAATAACCTTTGGCAAACCTTTTCCTTTCAATTTTTTCATCCACATTATGCATAACATGAGCAAGAAGTAGAGCTTTATGAGTGAAATTAAAGCAAACAGGGTTTAAAAGACAAATTTCAAAAAATCAAACCTTAATTACAATCGACAAGGGATGTTATGGTATTCATACAGCTCAATTGATTAATGAGGTTCGATATGTCCACGCATGAATTGATCACATCTTGTGTGCATAGACAGTTGCACGTACAACGACATTCTAGAAATAAGATGGCTTAATGACATATCTTATATATATATATATATATAACTGTACGTCGTCCTGCGTGTTTAGGAAGGAAGCTTCATTGTACAGTTGTCCGGTGTTTGATCGACTGATTGGTTAATTAACTTGATTGTCCTTTAACACCGTGCTCAAGAGTTTTTCATTTATATAACTGCCGTTATGAAAACTGGATTGCCGGGAAGAAATCACCGACCTTGCCAGTTATGTTATGCGCATGTATCCACTTATCACAAACAGATCTGCCCGCCATATATGGGCAAGACGTCTTGATAAGGGTAACTACAGGCCTACGCCCAACTCCCTACGCCCATGTTAAACGCAGCAATAACCCGTGGGTGGGTATATGTTCTAACAAGAAATGATAAAGACTGTCGCCTCAAAAAAAAAACAAAAAACAAAAACAAAAACAAAAACAAAAAAAAACAACCAAACAAACAAAAAAAAATCCCAAAAACAAAAAAAGATTAGTATACATATAGGTAATAAACACGCTTGGTGTACATGTATGCTGCAAAAAGTAAGAAATTGAATTTTTTATCAAATTCTCTTGCATGCACGTCACCAAGAGTGGCATTTGTTGTTCTGTTCAGAAATCCGGATGGTAAACATCCATCCATTCAAAAGTAAGTATTATCGGTGACTCATGAAACAAGCTTAATATGGTTTCGTTTGAGAACTCACACCAGCTTCCTCTATTCGGCAGTGAGAAGGTCTACCAGCAACCTGCTGATGGCCGAGCGTTGGTTTTCCCCAGCCTCTGTCTGGTTCCTTCTCACCATTACCGCATTAAAGAGTTATATTCTGGCCTGAAGCAAACGAGGTAATGTGGGTCACTTGGATCCACTCTTTGATTCGTAAGTGTAATAAACAGAAATTTAGACTTTAGTCATATCTTTTTTTTATATTAGCAAATAATTTTTAATAATTACGTTACAGTCCCTAGAAGTCATTTGTTAAAAATGTTGCTTTTAAATAGGACTTTGAATTATTTAAGTGCAACAGCATTTCCATGAAGTGAACGCATTCAAGTGTAACAGAGGACAAAAGAGGTTATCTAATATTGTATAAGTAAAAAAAATGTAATTCGTGACGAGAAGGGCCTGACCAGTCTATTTTGATAACAGCGGTAGTATGATATGAGGTCATATGCCTTTTCAAGTATGTGAAGAAAACTCTAATAAAGTATCTCGAACGTACAATTTTTTTTGTCCTGTGGCTTATATATCCACCATTAACTGAACCCCCATTCATTAGTGCATGTTATACTGTTAGTTTTATGATATACGGTATTTCATCTATATCTAGGTATACGTATGCAAGATGAGCTTATGATTGCTTGCTTGATTGCATGATTCGGCTATTGATTAGCTGGTTGATTGATTGACTCAATGCGCCATTCGCATTTAAGAACTTTTCACTTATACCATGGCGTTTAGAAACAGAGGAAACGGGAGTCCGTGTCAAACCCACCCACATTTGGTAAGGTTATAAAGGAGCTTACATAACTAGAATATATACGGTCTTACATAGACGCAACAATAAGAAACTATGTTGGCAACTCATTTATCTTTGATGGTCGTTAATAATTCCAGCAAGTTAATTCTTGATGACATCGACCCGTACGTACGTACTTTATGTTTATGCCTTCCCTGAATCAGTCGATTAAAGTATTCTTCTCATCGCGCGTAATCGTCCTATGACAACGACGTCATACGTCAAACGCTAACGGCGTGGCTTTAAAGCCACAAGACTTGTTGCTCCTCTGGCAAAGCGAGGTGTTGTATTCTCCGGGCTTTCCTCTACCAATAAACCGGCCGGCTGTTGTACAGATATATATAAAAAAAGCATTCTTGGGAATATAGCGATTAACATCCCCCACATAAATAAATAAAAAATAAATAAGTAAAATAAAATATAAAAAATAAAAAAATATATACATATGTAAATTAACTGTCACCTTTCTATGCATCCGGCTTGAACTTTTCATGAACCAGAAGAATTTTATTGTGATTTTTTCAAATTTCACTTTTGGATTCCATTCATAGTTGTGGAGTTGCTATCATATTAAGTTGTTGTCATTGACATCGAACTGCTTCTACACCTTTATCTACAATTCTGAATAAAATTCTTGTGAAACGCAAGGATGCAATATGTGTGTATATACGTACGAAAAGTAAATTCTACCATATAGAAAACATCTGACTTCATTTAACACATCGAAAAGAAAGAAAATAAGAAAAAGATGTAATTTGATGAAAATTCTTTCAGACAGTTTTCGGTGGTCTTTAACTGATGCTTACTTTATTTTTACAGTTTAGTTAAGTAAACTTTCAAGTCTAAACAAAATGTTTGTTTTCTGGTTAAAGGTATAAGTAGGGAGGAATCTCTGCCTTAAAATAATGCATAGTCTGTTTTAATTTAGAAACCCGCTTATTTTCACTGACTTGATCCCACTTTCCAATGAGTTTTGAATCGAATAATTTCACATTTAATTAAATAATTTAATTTTAGATATTAGACCTACACGCAAAACTAGAGCTATATTAAATCTATCCTGTATCATGTATTAGGCGTGGATTTTACTTCAAAACATAGCTCTGCAAACAGGTAAATGTGTCCTCAATGACGTGTTCAAATGTTAATAAAAAGAATGACACACCAAAGACAATATTAATGCAAATACAAAGTTAATAGTTCACCTGCTAATGCGTTAAATCAGTAACATAGGTGTTGATATAATAACATATAGTTCTTAATACGTTGACATACGTGTTAATTTCAACAGAGAGAAGTTCAAAATCCTGGTACTACATGATACAGGGATAAATTTATCTAATTATCATTTAATTATTTCTCTAATACTGTTTTACACTTACATTAAGTCGATATTTTACTGTGTAGGCCTACATTGTCAACATTTATTTTAACACATGAACATATTAACGTGTTAGTAACGTGTTGCAGATAAGTATTAATATAATAACACTTTTATTTGGAGGGTATAATTAAGAAAGAAATCATAAACGAGTCCAAAGAGTGGGACTTTTTCACTTCAGGTCGATTATGTTAATCAGTCAAAGGTATGCATGTATAATAAATCACATAGGAATCCACCTATATGACCATCGTGCGTGTCAAATTGTATAAAAAACATGAATTGAAACCCTTCAAAATATATGGAAGAAACGATTTCCATATATCCTCACAAAGCTTAAGGACAATGATCTCGTTTTGTTCAGAAATTGAAATTGAGGTTTTTATCCAAATGACATATCATGACCCTAATGAAGGATGTCTTTTCGGTATTGTTCATTGAACTATGTCTTAAATTTCCCGAACACTGAGAAATATGTCCCTCTCTCCAGTTACATCCCGCTGCCTGCTTCGAGTGACGAATGCATGTCCTATCCAGGGCAAGCAAAAGCACATGGAGGTTAACGTCAAGTTTTACAGGGCGACAGCGACTTTTCACGTCGACTTTTTGCGATTTTTTCCATTTAAAACTCAGCGTCGAGTTTTGGGGGTTACTAATGGTGTTTCGTGGCACAAAAAAAAACAACATAAGTAACGGCAATAGATATTTTATTTTTAAACTGAAATGTTGGCCATGAGAGATTACATACCAGCGGAATAAACAGTGTTTTCTTCAGCGAAGACTAACTGAAAGGCTTTGTCAAATTAAACATCATACAGTCGCCTGTGAAAGGAGAAATTACTCAGAATATTTGAGTATGCATAATTGAAGTTTATTCCGTTTGATTCACTTATAGGCTACCAGGGTCGTCAACAATTTATCACTCATATTTATTTATCTTTCTGATTGGGGTGTTTCACGCCGTACTCATGAATAGTTCACGCGACGACGGCCATCATTATGGTGAGCGGAAACCGGGCAGAGCCCGACGAGAAATCCACGACAACCGCAGGTTGCTGGCGGACCTTCCCTCGTACGACCGGAGAGGAAGCCAGCATGAGATGGATTTGAACTCACTGCGATCGCGTTGGTGAGAGGCACCTGAGACATTACGCTGCACTGGCGCGCAAATCCCCACGGCTTACCGCTCATAAGTCTACTGTCATATTTGTCGGTGGAGGAAACCGACGTTGCAAGAGTAGGCGTCACCCACCGCTCTTCGCGTCGGTATCTTTGTCCGATAATGTTTCTGACTTCAACCGCAGCTGACCTGTTCATGGGTACATATGAAATTAAGTTAGAGTTAAGCTGGTGCGAAAGTCTGCCAGCTACCTGCGGATGGTCGTGGGCTCCCCTCCGCGGGCTCTGTCGGTTTTCCGCCCACTGTCGTAAAAGAGAAATATTCTCTAGTATAGCGTAAAATCCTAATCAAATAAATTAATATAGAGTTACATGTAAGCTGTTTATAATGAAGAACATCTGCCAATACTCACGGCAAAATATTTAAATTTAAAGTGGAAAGCATAAATAAAATCTGTCTTAGCATAATGTATATACCAGCGAAATAACTTGAATTAACTGTGTGAACATTTCTACACGCGCATTTAGTCGGTTGAGCAAACTTTTAATTGTCATTTTATTACATGTTGCCTTGGCCGTGAAAATGCAAATCTGAAACTTCCTAACTTCCTAAGACTGCTGTTACATTGTTGTTTTCTATCAAATTAGCTGCTTAGCGAACACATGAAAGCTTTCTGTTCAGACAAACGCTGAATATCACTGGCGTGGCCTGACACGGCTATGCGCCAGGACTGCCCAAGTTACGGCTGTTCATATTGGACAGACCGCATAAACACCGGGCTGTATACAGAGTTGTCGTGCATATCATAATCCCCCCCTGTGAACACGCTATGCATGCGTCGGCCTAGCATTACTCACATACTAATTAATCATGCGAAATGAGTCCATTAAATACAGTTCAGGGGTGACAGCAGCATAGACGCGCGCACAATGTGTTGATTCAATAACGCCCGCATTCTCCACATGCTTTGCTGTGTATGCCCTACACACGCTGTTGATGATGTAGGACTTCAGTCAAAGCGGAAGCTGTGTGGGAGAACGGTATGACTGCAGACCAAACCTCTCCTCCTTTTTTTCTCTCTCGTATTAACTTTTTTGACAAGTGTTTCATTGTTACAAACCACTTGGTTACAAGCGTGCGCAGACAATTTAAAAAAAAAAAAAAAACAACAAACAAAAAACGGACTTAAAACTGACCCGAAACTTCGACGAAGCCTTTACTGCGCGGGTCAACTGACCTACATTGTTTCGTTGAGGTTTTGTGTTGACCTAATTCGGGCACGTACAGCCAATCAGCGCTGGCGACACAAGCCACGGCAATCCCTCCTCGTTGTGAATCAACTTTCCCACGTGCTGACGAAGTGACTCATTCATCGGATGCGGGAGGAAACTGCAGTGAACATCCCCCCCCCCAAGTCTCAAAACCTTCACAATGTATGTATACATTAACAGTCACGTTCTTTTATAAACCTTAATGAGTGTCTTATCCCAAAGAGACTCAATACCGGTGCGTGGATAAGTCTGCCTAGACCTATAGCTGACGACTTACGTTATCAACAATTTTTTTCAAAGACACTATTGTGTTAATTGACTTAAAAGAGTTTTTGTTATTTTTGTTTTATTTCATTTTGGAAGTCATAATGCTGTACCCAAAGAGTTGATTCGAACTTGTTGCCTTATTAACCTTGCTGAAGTCACGTTTGACACTTTGTATGCGTTTTAGCGGCACCCGGGAAATCTGCACAAGGTACACATGTTAATAGTTTTAAATACATGTATATGTACGCTGATCAGGATGACAAGATTTGCAGGCCTAATTAGTTTAGAGAAAATGGACTCCATTAATGCAGTAGTAGCAGTTTCATGCCATTTAAAGTGTATGTTCATACACGCCTAACAATAGTCAGAAGAATGGCTCTGCGCCCACAGCTACATGAATGTACTTTTCATCCGTGTTGAGGCTAGACTCTCTTGACTTAAACAGAATAGTAATCATATAATCATACATTTATTTGACGGACTATTTTTTTTTACGCCGTAGGCCTGTATGTAGTATTTCTGTTGTATTACCGGTAGTCAGGTTTATGGGTGGAAGAAACCTAGTGTAGTAATAATGATGACAATCATCATGATCGTCATCGTCGTCATCGTCGTCGTCATCATCACCCCAACGCCATCATCATCATCATCACCCCATCGCCCTCGTTATCATCACCCCATCGCCCTCGTTATCGTCACCCCATCGCCGAGATCATCATCACCCTCATCGCCGTCATCATCATCTCCCCTATCGCCGTCATCATCATCATCATGGTCGTCATGATTGTCGTCATTATAACCATTAACATCATGTTATGTTATTACGTTAACCCACTCAGCGGCCATACGTAAGAATTAGATCTGCCAGCAACCAGCGGATGGCCGTGGGATTCACTCGGGCTCTGCCCGGTTTACTCCCACCGTAAATCTGGCCACCGTCCTATAAGTGAAATGTTTTTGAGTACGGCGTAAAACACCAAACAAACACCAAACAAGTAAATAAGTCAAAAAAAAATAATAATAAATCAACCCACTCGAAACCAGGACAATAATATTACGACTAAAACCCATCCAAAATTAATTGTTCATTTAATTGTTGTTTAACAGCACGCTGATGAGATTTCACTTTATTATGTACGCTGTCGGTCAGCTTTGTGGTTGAAGGAATCTGCATGCAGTGCCCACAGACCTGTTGCCATTTCTCACAAGCCATATGGACGCAGTTCTGGTGGAAGACAAGTGGTCAGCAATGAACGTTGTGCTGCCCAAACAGGATCTCACGACCCGCTGCCCCAACTTAAATAAGATGGAACCTGAACTGTGTTCTTTGAGAAGGTCGTCCTCACATTTGACAGAACGGGCAGGCTTTTCCCATGGGAGGAATTGTTTGAAGAGTCACTTTTGAAGGTTCCAAAATCTAAACTGAACGACCCTGCTTGTCATTTTCGTCCCTTGGAATTTAAACAAGGAAAAGATTAAGGTAAAGGAATGTTTTGGTGCAAAAAATAAGCGGTACTCACAGTTTGGAACCAAAGAATAGACATTTGAAACCTTTTGGAACCTTTTCGTCAGTTAAAATAGTAATTTTTCCTTCTGTATGAAAGAGAATCTACCAAGGTTTTGTACCCTTCGATGTTGTGTTGTTGAAGTTGAACTGAATTTGTAATCATCGCCATGTGATATATCAATATGGATTTAATTTCCAACTCTGAAGACAATGGAATACGTGTATTTTTCTGTGGTCTCGATATACTTTCGTCTGGGTTGGAAATCAGCTGCAATTCCAATATCTTTTACTAAGGATTAGAAATCAACTGAAAGTTGTGTGATGTATTGTGAATTGTGTGTAGTTAGACTGACATTATATCGAAGATTATATTGCTGGGCTAAAACATTATTTTCAGTCCAGGAAAAGTAAGTACATTCACGTACTTGATATAGGCCCTAAACGGTTACAAAATGACGAGTCACAGATCAGGTTAGAACTTTTTGCTCTTTTAGTTCCTTTAAGGATTTTTATATAGTTTTATTTTGAGGACTCAAACCTGTAAGGGACATATATTTCTGTCACAATACTTCCAAACTGCTTGTTTTGCTTAGACTTTTTTGGCTGAATAAATTAAAGTCTAATGTTTGAATTCTGTGGTATGGTTTAAAACAACTTATGGTTCGATGACATCACGTATTAAACGCCTTTTCATCACCTAACGTCACTTTTGCTGTTAGAGTAGCTCATTCTTGTGCATCAGTATAGACATCATATTACACTCAAGAAGTAAAAAAATACAAATAAAATAAGTCTGGGACCACCAGCATCCAGCCTCATTTATCTGCTGTATGAAGCCCACCATAAAATTCAACAACTTAGCTGCATTTAATTCTTATCTCTCCAAAAAGTGGAAAAAAGGTATTTTTGAAGTGTGTGTGTGTGTGTGTGTGTGTGAATGTGTGGTGCGGGGGGGGAGGGGGGGATTTTTCGCTTTTTCTATATGGAGGTAGTGCCCGCGTTTCCGTCGGCTTTGGCTACGGCTTAAAGTCAGAAAGTTTATCAGATGCCCGGCGAATTATGGGCGGTCCATTAATCCGGCCGCCATTGCCAAGTATTCGGTTATACTGCGTCAAGCCCTCACTAAAGAAATGCAAAATAAATAAATGAACAGTTTAGTGCTGAAAAGACACTTTACATTTTAAATATTTTTTTGAAATTTAGGGCCTAAGGTTTTTCTTTACTGTCAGTAATTTGTTTTGATAATGATATGATCCTACTCGATTTAACTGTCCCCATGGAGTTTGTATAGTGAAAGAATTGGATCTCAGTCTTCTAGGCCAGTTAACCCAAAGGGGCACTAACCGTGAACTCTCTCTAGTATGTGGGTGTGCTGAACACATTATAGTTTCAGAACATTAGAAGCACAAATTTGTTCCCCAAATGCGTTTCGCGACATTTTACTCAGTGTTGCTGGAGATGCTCTGGTTAGACACTTTAAAAGAATGCAATATTATGATGTTGTATACGCAAACTAAATAATATTATACACGTTATTATACAAGAACTGTATTAGGTGTAAATTCCGAATTTGGGCTGTTTATGTTTGTTTCACTTGGTGTAAAAAGTGTTTCATTCCCATTTTGGTGAAAGCCAAATATTTTATGAACCTGAATTAATCTCGCCACCAATATTTAAAACCATGATCATTGATTATTTCGGTTTAACTGGGAATATATTGAAAACCTTCGCGCCCTGGTATTCTGACTGATTGAATGACGTTTTTGTTACGAGATACCCAAATCCTGATCCTGGAAACTTTCACCTTTGCTTCCTAAAAAATTGAACATGGTTACCAATGTTTACTGATCAGTCAGCGTTTATAACTCAGTAACAGCATTGGAAGATAACACTGGCGCTCGTATGAAACCAGACGCGTGGCGTGCTGATGAAACCTTTCATTTCGGAGAGTGTTGGCAGAGTTATCCCCCTTCCATTGGCAATGGTGTTTTCCTACGGCAGAGTGTTGTTCCTGCACCATAATTTACCCCAAAAGTTGTTTACTTTACAAGACTTTCCTTTCGTGAACTGAAGCTTGTAAAACTTACCTCAGTTACAATACAGTAATATTCGTTTGTGTATTCTTTTATTTGTTTGGTTGTCTGTTTCTTAGATTGGGGTTTAAACTGGCCCTCAACGTATTTTCTGCCATATCACGAGGGTGTCTCCTTCCAGCAGGCGCCGAAATGTTTATGGTGCTGCCTCACTGCAACGCCATGCCGAGGACACCAGGCAGACACGACGCCCAACCCTCAAGACCGAGCAGGACAGCCTATTCGTCTTATACTGAGCCTCTGGCGAGTTTGTGCCAAGATTACCGATGTTAAGAAAGGAGTTGCAATGGTGGTTGTATAAAATAGCCATGCAATGTCACTAGGTTCTTGTAGAAAATGTCTGATAAGAAAGAGGTTTACGGAATCTTTATACCTGGAGGCCGATACTTTTAGGACAGTGGTGAACCGGCTTGTCTTCGTCGATTAAAGTCAAGTTTTCGTTGTGGACGACATGCGATTGATCAATGGGGTCTTGAGTTCAAATCCGTCCTGCGCCTAGTTACCTGATATTTTGCGGAAGACTGACACAGGATGATCCAACCTGTCTTAAGTCACAAGCAATTATTGCTTACAAGGACGAAAGTCCTAAAGGCAAAACAAAATAAATAGAGTCTTTCACAAAATTTTCCGTGGAGTACGGAAAAGTATGAGCATGTGGAAGTTTATAAAGGCTGCGTGCAGGCTGTGCAACATGTATTCAAATTTTCTATAAGTAAGGGGTCATCTATGTACAACAAACAGTTTATACATGTTTATTTATGTTCTCAAGAACATTTCACTTATACGACGAGGGACAGCCTTATGGTGGAAAGACAGCGGACAGGCCTCGTGGGGAAACCCACGATTGTTTGAAGGATGCTGGCAGACCTTTTCACGTACGTCCGGAGATGAAGCCAGACAGAGCTGGACTTGAACTGACAGCGACCGCATTGGTGTGAAGCCCTTGGGTGAGAGGCTCCATTACGCTGCACATGCGCGATAGGCTCCTCGGCCACTCTGCGTCACTTTAGAGGCAACACTATAATAACTAGTTGGTACTACAAAAACAGTGCTGGGGGCTTTGTATGCATTGAGCTGGATAAAATCGCCACGCTGGATATATAAGTAGTTGCAATCACAGCGCGTCGGAAATGCATATTTTGATGAAGGAAACCTTATGAACTAGAATGTATAGCAAAATATTTGGACTCTGATTAGAATTTACAGGTTTAGATCATTCCTTGCGTCTGTGCGGCGTCGTTAACAACATTTCATTGCGCCTCTTTATATGACTCAGCCTTTCCTAATGTAATTATACGGCCTCCTTGTCCTATTGCTGGTTTTTTGTTGAACGTTACATTGAAAATTTGTCTCGCACGTCCCTAATGGTTGAGGATTGCTATACGAAAATCGACGCCTGGAGTCATATGGCTGCTTCACGCAGTCTATATTTTTACTGCTGAATCATCTGTCTTCCACTAAGTTTGCTATAGAGGTGCGTTCTCAAGATTAATAGATCGAGGAGGAAATGCTCACAGGGTAACAAAGATATTGGGGAAGGTCGTAAGACTACGAAAGACTAAGGAGACAATGGAGAATAAACTAGTGCAGAGGTGGCCGTGAGATAGTTAACAAATGGTCTCATGCACGCGAAGGATAAAGTCCAGCCTCCGGGCAGTTTCCCTTAGCTATAGGTTTCTATGCTGACTGTGCACGTAAATACTTAGCGTATCAACTTATACTCCCCCTAGCACCATGAATTTATCTATTTATTTAATGGGTGTTTTACACCGTACAGAAGAATATTTCACCTAAACGACAGCGGCTAGCATTATGGTGGGAGGAATCCGGGCACAACGCTAAGGAAATCCACGAACATCCGCAGTTTGCTGGCGGAAACGTGTAGTGAGTTTAATGCAAACTATTAGAGGTCACTGGTCCTGAATTATTCAACACGCCGTGTTGTCACCATATTTAATAAACATTTTCACGAAAATAAAATGCAAAGGGACAAAGAAACCCCATGGAATCCTATCGTTTTCCAGGCCAGTATCAGATAGTTCCGTCTTTCCCCACCAAACCACAGACAAAAAATTAGACTCGCCGACCGGGTGATATTGACAACTTCTGTTGACAGCCGATGATAGACTGATCGAATACTATTTCTGCCGAGCAAGCGACGGCCTTCCGTCGGGAGATTTGTCAGGAACCTGGTCAGGTGCAGTGGTTTCCTGAAAGCTCCGTCAGGTTTCCTCAAGGCTCTGCCTTGTTTTCTCCACCGATAAACCTGGGGCCGATTCCACAAAACCATTTCAGACTTAAGTCAAGTTTTAAAATATACTGGAGCTTATTTTTAGGCCCTGAAAATAGATTTTTACTGCGTTGTCAATGTTATTCTATGACAAATGTATTGAAATTTCACATTTCAGCGACAAAAAATAAGCATTGTAAAGAGTCTTTATATTTGGAGGTTTGTCATAAATCGCTTTGTGGAATCGGCTCTTGCTAAGTAATCCCTTAACCACCTTGACAATGTATGTTGCATAGAGATATGAAATGCACAGAGCTAACGGCTGCTTAAGACGATATATGTGCTCTTCATGAATAATGGGGCCACAAAATGCTACAAAACTATTTCTGAGTTCAGTCAAAATTAACAAACCTCGTCACGATACTTCGTCTTTGATAATACAGGTTGGAATTTTTTTATTACGGGTTGTGACACATTTGGTTAAGGTTATGCTGATAACGTGGTTTTATTTTGAACAATACTGCCTAAAAATAAGCTCTGTAATCCTACTTTAACGTTCACGTCATAACTGGCTTTGTTGATCCGATCTAGGGCCCTGGCCACCGGAATGCATTCACTATTCTTGGTCATAGAATGAGACATCAGTAATATGTATATCAAAGAATATGTTTCAGACAGTTGAGAGTCTGAATAGAACACATGATCCATACTACATAGCTGAAGTTCCCCGGGGCCCTGCCTGGTTTCCCTCCGCCATAATGCTTATAAGTGAAATATACTTGAGTACGCTGTAAAACATCAGTCAAATAAATATGTAAATCAAGTAGCAGAAATTTTTGTTAGATACTGATTTACTTTAAACGTTAGCAAGCTGAAACAAAAATGAAATAAAAAAGGAGATAAGTTATGAACAAAATGAAACACAAAGTTCAGATGTCTTCTAAGACTTTCACAATATTTCATTTATTGAAATCTTCTCCACAGTCTCTCCATCACCAGATAAAAATCACAACCCCATATACTACATTTTGTTTTCTTTACGCTGGTATTCTGATAGAAAATGTAAGAATCTATATATGTATATTTATATTGTCAAATTTGACGACGACGGTACAAAAATCTACCTTAACGAACACCTTGGTTTACACACTAAATTTACACATATACAACCACGTGGTACATAAATTCTCTGCTTGTCTGTTTGCTCGTTTGAACGCCAGAGGTAATATCGTTATGCAAAGAACGGCAGATATCCTGAAGATCATTTGATGTTAATCGTTACGTATAAATCCGAGCACATGGAGAAGGTTCTATATTGTTATTCCTAATATTATTTTTCAACGACAGTTACCCCCCCCCCCTCCCCCCAAGAGAATTCCAACCTTCGAATGGTGGAAAACTCTATGGTCTTGGTAAATGGACAGCATGTGATCCTAATGTTTGCTAGGTGACGCGACTTGGATGAAAGAAGTCTGTTAAAGACATTGCAGAAGTTTTCCTCCCCCAGCATTACTGAAATATGGATTTCCCTGCGTGTGCAACAATCCAGTTATGAGAAAACGTACGTTCACAAATATGACATTGTCGGTTGCCCTTATGGAAATAAAGTGATGAAAAAAAATATCACATAAAGATGTCTATAGAAGTTCTGCAGAAACACTCTTCAGTGTTCTGATCCATGATAGTGATGGCATCAACTCACTTCACCGTGAACATTTTACTATTACAGGTGAAATATATGTTCATCTCAGACAACCGCGTACAGTTTCTTGGGGGTGATGGACACACTTCTTTACCTTTCGAATATATTTTATTAAATCTCTAATAAAACTTCACCAGAAATAATGAGTCTGCTGATCCCAAATAATGGTTGACACATCTGTTTATACATTGAACATGTTACCCTTGCAACTGTTAGCTCACGTCAGAAAATGATGTACAGTTTATGGTGTTGAGGGACAAAGTTCTTTACATTTTGAACATGTTAATTGAGATTGTATAGAAAAAACCCCTTGAACATAGCCATTTTTACATATACCGGAAAGTAATAATAAACAAACTTACCAGTGTTATTAACTGGGCATGCAGCATGTCCATTTCACAGCAGTCGAATTCGTCTATAAAAATGTTCCAATGTTGGTAAGAAAGGTGTATCGTTGGTGCAAGTTTGACAAATCGCGTGCCCGAGAAGGATTTCTTTATTGTAACTGTTGTAATCATTTCACGAACACATTCTGTTTTTTCTTTCTCCCAGGAAATGAAAATAAATCGTATATTAATGTTATTACGATGCAGCGTTCGCTGGGTGCGTCGCGGATTCGCCATTACAACGACGAAATGATGAAAGCGAAGCTGGAGCAGTTTGCCGGTGATTGTCCTTTTTATCATGAAGCCAGGCTCGTGGCAAAAATGTTTTGCCCCATATTTTTAGTATTTATGCAGGCCGTTTTTGTTGAATACTTCTATTTTTCCCGCCTATGGAGAGAGTTTTCTGCGAAGTGGGTAATTTTAAACTGTACACGTTATCCACAAATTAAGAGTGAACAACAACAACAACAACAACATGTTTTACATATTCTAAGCACTAAAATATCAAATATGTATACACATGCACTTTGTATGTACACGGGATAAAGACAGATCCACTTATTTGAAATGTTTTAGAAATATCGATCTGACCCATGTCGAGTATCCCTTTAGAAATGATACTTATCTAGACCATGTGGCGATTCAACATCTATACATTAATAAACGTCATTCAAACTTGTTCCAATTTTTTGTCTATACATTATAAACACAACAAATACATTTATCACTAATATTACACAGCCCACGGTAAGAGCACGTGATCAGTATCGGGAAACAGAATTATCCGTCGTGCCTTTCCGGTCGATTCCGTAGGTTACTATAGATCAACCTCGTACTTGCCTGACTATTAACGCCCGTTAACAACTATAACCCCAACAAGAACAACAACATTGATTGTGCATGTTCGTCTATCTAGTAATGGTGTTTGATAATGTACAAATTAGAGCTCTACTGATATGAAATATTTGGGATATCAAAAGTACAAACGTTTTCCTTTAAACAGGAAACGATGGACATGGCAACAACAACAACAGTTGTCAACATACATATCTCTGTATCTCCAACATGATTTGTTTCACGTAGAAACCAAGGCGTCATTCAGTTCAAGACCATGTTTTAGTCACAATTCAAGTCCTATGTAAATCGTTGATGCAAATCAAACGTGATATTGGAGACAATGAATAATGCACAACGCTAATTCCGCAATGCAATGACAAATGGCATTGAAAATTAATTTTCAAAAAAGTCCTTAAAATGTTTGCAATAATAAGTCACAACTTTAATATTATCAATATCTCTATTACCATCTCATAAGATATGTATGTACTGCGCATTGGTACTTTTGGATTCTGTTTTGCAGCTGAACCTGAAAATGATACAGTCGTTGTGTAACTTCTTTTTTATAAAAACATGGACAATTCATTTTTTCAGATGGTGGGGAAAAAGTAAACATGGTGTAATGCTACATTTGTTCTTTCTTCCGTTTTTAATGGCAACTCACGAGACAATTCACAACATATTCCTAAGTATGAATTTGTTTTGCGCTTGAACAAGGTTCTAACCGATACGGAGGTTGTACATCACATTTTATGTTCAACTTGAAAACACAAAAGCACGCAACCGAACAAAAAGAGATAACGTTCATTAGACCTCAAGTGTTGATGTCAAAATATAAATTGCAAAAGCGTTGTTCATTTGATCACAATTTTGATATTTTCTTCTTGCAAATGTTCATACGGAAACGCCACAACCTATGTTCCTCCTAGTTCACGTAATGTCGCCGTTGGACATCGTGATTCATGTCAGTGTCATTAACAGTAGTTTCCTTTTGTTTCTATTTAACACAGAGTAAAAGAACCTGGATAACGTAGTTACCCAGAGCCGATGTTGAGCCAGACAAATATGAAATACAACTTATCGAACACAACCTTTTGCTTGTATCACAAGCATGAAAAAACGCTTCAACAACCATTTCAAATCACTTGCAACAATGCAAAATGCAGACAACAACAAAACTACCCATTAGTTTTTCCTGTAATGTTTAGTTACCAGTACGCCAGAACCGTTTCAGATCTTCTTCCCTCTAGCACACTTGCACATGGGTTATGTTCTGCTGCTAAGGGTCATCATACATCACAGAAATCCCACTTCTGTTATACAAACACCGCATGCGCAAGGCAGACAAGAGATGGACCTCATATTTGTATTTTGCCTTCCGGAAACACTCATGTGTGAAAACGTCAGGATGTAAGAAATCACTGTATTTGAGTTTCCACGTAGTGTGATACATTGTTTGACCCAAATCGTTGTTCTGCTTTTGTATGCTGAAGTAAGAAGTGCCATGTTTTACCTTTTCCGGATAAAAAACGAAATGGGTCTCAGTATCGTTTTCAACATCTGTTACATGCCATAGCCAACAATAGAGGCGATGTCAGGTTTCCAGCAACGAAATGAGTAGTATACATCTTAAGACTTTGTACGTACGAGATTCGCACTTAAATTAACCATAAGAATACAACGGCTATAAGTGATGAAATGTTCGTGAAGCATAGATCACAACCGCATAAAATCCTTCGTTTGCTCATTAAAAGATTGGAACAACGGGAAAAGACTTGTAATAGGTGTTAAAAAAATCTAGTACGTTTAACACATTTCTGTGTTCTAGTCTCTGGTAAGGAGTTTTACATATCTCTGCTCGCAACAAATGAGCTTCACAAGTTGGTGTTTCTTTAAAAATGAGCTCTACACACTGTGATCTCACGTTTGAAGTGAACCAGTAATGTCGCATACAGGCTACCTTAACAATTATGGACAATCTCATAATGAGCTTGAATGACAAACTGGTGTTTCGATAAACGAGCTTTAGGCATTCGTGTTCCTACAAATCAGATTAACTCAGCTGTGTTTTCACAACTTCTAGAAGTTTTCTCACAAATGACATTTAAACACTGACGCCCGGAAACGTTAGCTGTTGACACAAAACATGGCGCTGTTTCATTTAGGAAAAAAGATGATGCAATGTTTAGATGAAATTTTCTTGAATAAGGCTTGCTATAGTTCAAATTACAGAATTAGTATGTCTAAATTTATTTCTTTGATTTACGGGTTTATCTTATGGAGAAGACGGCTGTTACGGTCAAAAATGGGAAAATGCCTTTGTTCGAAGTTGCCAGGTAACAGTACCTGAAATCGCATTTCTGATAAATATAAAAGACTACAGCACAGAGAGAAAAAAAACCAGATCAGCGACGACAGTGTGATAGCTGACAAATGATCACAGATTTCCGGTGACATCCGGCTCGTTGTCGGTTTACCTGATTTAATGTTTTACGCTAACTGCTTATGTAAGAGTTTAAGAGGTAGCAACTTACACAAGCCATAGCAAACCTATCCCTAACTTGCCCGAGCACGAGACCTCATTGGTTAAGTGTCATTTATCTTTCTTCATCTGGAGCATGTTGTGTGGTTCAGACATTAAACGTCTCCAATAAAAGGTACTTTATTCAATTGTGTCGTTGATGTGAACTCATACAGACAGCAAAGTGTTTCTAACAATAGCTACAAGAAATATATAGCAATACTTTTTTCGTTTTTAGTCACATGTCTTAGTTTTTAAAGACACTCAACCGATACATTTTAATAACCTTTTCGTTAACTTTCACGGTAAGAACTATGTATACGAATACCCAAATAGTTGCAGCTCATTTTTGGGCTTCAGTGTATTAGGGTAAAACGCACAACCTTTTGCAGCATTTGGTAATAATACGTCACAAAATCGATAACAATTTGTTACATTTGCAATTAATTACAATTAATGGCACCGTGATGCCGTGAATTTCCACCGTGATACTTTGTCCCCTGCACATGTCGTAGTATACAGCGTTCACATATAACTAAATTTCAAAGCTATAGTTGTAAAAGTCGTAAAACTGTTACAGTATTTTAGACTATCTTTCATGTGTGTCGAATATTAAACTACTGTGAACATTAGCTATGCATGTAAGCCACGTTAGGTTGATTAATATGCTGGTTGTCGAGTGAGTGAAATCTTTTACCTGAAATTATGTTATGCTTGTTTGAAAATGTTCGAAACGCACAACCGACATGAAGAGTACCGTGCAACCACAAAACACAACCACCAGAATGCCAACCACAATCATTGTCGACAAATTTCTATGTCTATTACATACAAACCTAAAATTTGCTAGAAGGAAATTTATCAAAGAACAACATAATGTGCCAGTACATTTGCATATATATAAATATATATATATATATATATACATACAAATATATATGCTAATCACTGGCCTGTAAATCTGTGCTTGACATACATGTGCGTTCGGTACGTTCTACAGCTTTGTCGATTTCATCATAACTTTAGATGAGACAGATTCTCAGTTCAGTCTGCACAGCAGCCAGATCCATTTACATTTCACATACACCCTGGTTCACGTCTGCCACACCGACCGACATTCTGGGCGACTTCACAACCTATCCAGATGGAACCAGCTTCATTGTAGTTTATTTGTGCCACCTTTGTCATCTGCACTGCTGGCTTCTTTTTGATTGGCTATTCTAATACATTTGTCACGTGATGTCGTTGTGTTATTCTACTGGTGCTAAACTGTTACGTATACAACATCTGTGTCACTTTCAACGTGCGACTGAATCATCTGACCATACCCTCCCTGGCCAGTGTTTGTTGCAAAGCTTCGGCAATTCCTGGAGCGTGACCAAAACCACACCTATGCCAAAGGCATGCGCCACAACAACATATTCACTGCCGTAAAAGCAGTCGTCAGTCAGCTTCCGCTCTGTCTATTCCGACTGAATCTCTTCTTATCTATTCATCCCGAGTCAGGAAGGTTTTCGAAATTAATTATTCACACAGGAGTGGCATTAGATGAACCATCCGGGTGATTATGTTTATCTTTCTCCGCTTGCACGCCTGCGCAGAACGACGCACGTGGCACGTGATCGGCATTTATCGGCGCCAGCTCTTCCTTGGAAAGATGATGGACGATGCCAGCCCCGAGGCTATCTCCAAGGACATTCGTCATTGTCCGGAAACGATCCCTACAATCAAAACAATGAAAACAATCACGTGATGTTTCGACGGGGACTATACAAGTAATTACCCCTCTGTATTGTAACGCCCATCTTATTCCGCGGCGTCAAAAGACTCGGATAAAACATAACCCACCTATTATTAACTCATCGTTCCACTTAACAAGCCGTTTCCCAGTCGGTATGATGGAAGGCACGACACCTCACGAAGGGTAATCTGCTGGATAGATTTGGCTTCGTAATTACATGTAATTAATGGATAATTCTACGCTCCCATCAGCTGTCGTGTATTTATTTTCGATTCACTGACATGTGTACAGATGCATTCTAGTATTCACGTTTCAATAAGGCCAATGTTTTCCCCAGGCAATACCGCACAGTGCTCACACTCATGGGCTCAACTCTTTGCTGTCCATATCAGCAGCACTGGCCAGCGTACCTACCAGCACAAGCACATCAGCTGGGTATCAAGAAATATTTGCTGAACATAAAAAAACTTGTCTTGTCAAATGAAATATTGCTCACCATGGGGTGTTTAACCCTGAACAGGATCACGGATTTGGTAACAAAATGTACAGTAACTTTAAGGCTCAGGTTAAAAAAAAAGCAGAAAGCTAAGCTCTAGCCATCTGACGATTAGCTTCTAGTGGAACTGTGGAACACTGAACAATTGTTCCAGTTAGGGTGCTAACTTTACCCACAGGACATATGAATAAAACTTCACCCACATCAGACGAAAGCTTGGTGAATGGAAAGGGGAATTCCGCCACGAGTGTCATAGTAATTAGATTGTGATAATGTTAGCTTCGTGGACACAGCCGGTTAACGTGGAATTAACAGCCTCGCATATCACCCAATAATCCTTAAATCTGTTTGTGTGATTCTTTCTTTGTTTTCTTTCCTTTCTGTCTCTTTTCTCGTCTCTTTGTTTGTATATCACATTGCCCTTTGTATAAGGTATATAATCGTTTTCAGCATTATTTCAGCCATTTCAGTAATTAAGGCAGTTGTCTCATGCAAACATTCTATATAGGTAACAGCTCATATTGGAAGGTGTACTTACAAGAACCAATCGACGACCAGAATCAGCGTCATGTCTTCTGTTGGCAGCCCGACAGCCGACAACACAATCACCATGGTAACAAGACCTGCTTGCGGCACGCCAGCAGCGCCTATTGAAGCAGCAGTCGCTGTGATACTACAACAAAGATCATCCTGTATATTATGATTACTTATCAGATAATTAATGTTTTGGATTGAAAGAGGTAATTACCACTCCTAATAAAATCTTTACCGCAATAGCGCTTATTCATGTATGTCCTGCTTATCAGTTCAGAAGAGGTCCCGTGTCTGTGAAGGAACTCTCTGTAAGTTATGGATATGGATATAAGAGGAAGGAAGGAAACAGCAGAAATATCTGGAAAAAAAGCATTAGGTTCGGAGAGCAAAAAGTGAAGGGTGTGTAGATTAACAACCTACAACACTTCACTGATTAGCGAGAAGAAAAAAAAAACTCTTTTGAACAAAATTTATAGAATACTATAGTACTAACTAAATTTAGAAACATGAACTGATTTAGTGAGATCGGATACTTTTGGGAAAAAGGTTAAAGTATATAGGTCAGAGCGTCGATCCAAAACTGCAGGAAAAAACAATCATGTATTTAAACCGCTGTGGTATGTTTAACTCGCGGCCTTATATTACAAGCTTGTTGTCGCTATTTTGGTCGGTTTTCCCTTCGCTAGAATCCATTTGTATTCCAAGAGACTTGTTGTTCCGTGACCAGAGCATACCCCACCGGAAATCTGTCGGTGGAGTTTACATTCAAGGGGACACATTTTGATTGCTTTTCCTCAGAGACGGACTGGGCACTCACCCAGAAAGCTGCATATTGAATTGCTTCGCTTACGTCCTGAAATAGAGTCACTTAAACACTAGCCAAGATGTTGGTTCCAAGCAAGGCGTCTTGTACGCGACTCCACTCCGATTCGTGTGGGTTGCCATCGTGTTGGTGCAATAAACGACTGCAGAGGTGCCCGAATGGCAAAAGCGGTCCATGGCGGCTGGAAGATGAATTGCCAGGTTGCCTGACTCTCCTAGTATTTGCTTGGATAAAGAGGCAATCTTCAATAACCCCTTCACACAACTGAGGCCATTAGAAAATCATGGCCTTTGAATGCAAACCATTCCTCAACGGGCGACGTTGTCAGAGCGTGCCAGTTTAATTCAGCTTTTTCCAAACGGCTAAATTACAGACCGCCATGGATCCTAAAAATCACCACCAATAAGCTTTTCCCCCCTCTTTTATCTCCAGCGCAGAAGACCAGTATTCGATTGCTAAGGTTGCTTCAGTGAAACCGTATTTGCACGTTTTGGAAGTGTTCATATCTCACACAACGTGTAGTAGAAAAATTCACCAAACACATATATGGACGAACTATTGAATTTTGGACCGTCATCACACAGTGATGACCTTTCAATGTTATTGATGTTAAATATTTCAAATAACCATAAACCTGAAATTATACGCTTGTAACATTAATGCTTAAATCGCTAAGTTCTTTGAAAGAGTTTGATTACTTGACGTGTTCCGGTCGATGGCAATGTTTTACCAACTTTAACACTTTACATGTTCACTTTACGACGTTTCCCCCCCCAAAAAGACAAAAAACATAAAAAAAACCAAATAACACATACAAAAAAGTTTTAAATTTAAAGCTCGCATATTGTAAATGCAACATCGGAAAGTCTGTCTAATCTCTTTTACACAAGTGCGAGTGAATGAATGTGGCTGAATGTCAAATGGGTATTGTGGTTGCAACGTCGTGAACATGTTAATCATGTCTAGGAAATGGGTTGTAACAAGACTTGGTTTTGAAATGGAAGGCAGCAGTGAAACTTCCTGTCATGATGTTGAACCCATGTGATAATTCATGATTGAAAGCCATGCGTTTTGTTGACCTTTAGTGTGAATTTATTCAGAACGTTAATATCGCTACGGTGCTAACGATTTGCCCTAACGCCAACGATTTGCAAAACATATTGATAGGAATATTACCTGACACCAGGAAATGTTTATAGTTACTGAGGAACGAGAAAAAATAACTGCTATTTTAATCGTGAAGAGTTTCACGCCATACTGGAATACTGGGGGTAGAACAGGTTAGATTTAGAAAACCGTTTTCTTTCGACATTAGAATGATAGCAAAAAATGAAAATAGATGTTTTTGAATCAGGCAAAATAAGCAAAAATCATTAAACCATTATCAAAGGACTAAATAATATTTTAAACGATGTGTACGGGGAAGCCACAAGCTAGTCATCTTTGACGCCCAGCTTGCATAGAGGGCAGAGGCCCTGCTGTATTCCACACCTAAAAACCCCACGGAGACTATAACTCTGACAAACCTTCAAACTCCATGCCATAAATTTCGGGGTGAGATTTGAAATCAAGTCTAAATTCCATATGAACACGTAAAGTTCATGTTCTCAATCCAGTTTTCTTTACCCAAAATGAAAATTCTTTCGACACTGGACCAAACCATCTTTGTAATATCCTATAAATGCAGGCGACGCAAGAAAAGAGATGACAAAGATTTCACTCAAACGTCTTTGACGTGTTTGGAAGGCCAACGTTCTAACAACGAAAAAAGGCAGCGACCAGGAATGAATTCACAATCGATATCATAATGGTATTTTTCGGAGTGACATTTCGTAATATTCGACCTGACATAACCGGAATGTTATTGGTCATGCAGAACAATGAGTCTGAATAGAAGAAGAAAAAAAAACGTGTGGAGTCAGCGTTGTCTTCCTTCTATGGAACTACCGATGGTATTCTAAGAATGATGTTGGTTGGACGGGAAACCACTCGGAACTCTGTCAATGATATTAACCAACACTATATATTGCCCTGCTTTGATGTTCAACACAAACCTGTTCAATTTAAGTTAAGAATACCTCATTGTTACGACCCTAATCAGTCTTAGGAGAGACAAATACTGCCATTAGGATGACCTTTTGATGTAAAGTCGTATTTTATAGAATCAGTGAGATCATACGAAAGCATTTCTCAATTTCTCTCTCCATTCCAAGCTTCTGATTATCACTTCTAACAATGGCAAATAATACCACTACACGGTACTCTTCGTCCATACTTCAGATATGTGTCGTGTATCAGTAACAAAACTGCGTATTCGACAGATAAAAATAAAGAAATATAAACATATCTTCAAACTCACCTGATTGTCACGACTTCACCAAAACCCATCGCCATGCCGTTGACTTGCGCAATAAATAAGGCTGCCACTGCTTCGTATAGCGCTGTGCCGTCCATGTTTATGGTGGCGCCTACGGGGATGACAAATGAGCTGACACGGGGGTCTATGCCATTATTAACCTCTAAACAGTGAAGAGTTATCGGAAGTGTTGCCGAACTGAAAAAGGAAGAGAAGGCAAATTATATATGTTTCGTTCGTTTGGTTTCGGCCTCGTTGTGGTTAGCATAAGGAAATCCTGGTGTTCATGTGTGACGCGGCTAGAACGTTTCGTACATCAGGCAACATTTTTCCTCTCAGGTAATTCCGGTCAAAGCTGCATAGTCTGTTGTTCAGGTTACCTTTCTGACGACCAATGTTTTTTTCATTTTTAAAGAACAATCGTAAATAAGCGTCTTGGACCCCAGCAATTAACACGTTGCAAATGAGTTGACCACAATAAACAGTAACTTTCACCCAAAAAAAAAACGCAACACGCTTGAGAGAAGTAAACCTGATGGAAAACCGTAAGGAAATAAAAAAAAAATACCAAGCAAACCGTCGACGAAAATCGACAGAGCGGAGGTTTAAACAGATTACGTGTTCGTTTTGGGTACGCTGTTTTTATTATTCTGTTAGGTCATTGTGAGAGCGTAACCATTAAAGCAGGACTGAGTCTGTGCTGACATTGTTATAGTTTCGTCTCTCTGGAAAGCCAACAGTTCAACGTCAGTCTTCAATTCCTCGTAGGGTTCTAATAATTTGCTCACCAGAAGTAAACGATGAGGTACCAAAGGGAACACCTTTTCCGCCTAAAGTAAGTGGACCTAAGTTATGTTGCCTTTTGTGCGTTCCTAATTTTTGCAGACTTGTTGTGGGCAAACGGATAATATATTACTCCTGTTCTGCGAGGAACAAGGCTTAATCAGACGGACCCTGGTCAACATAGAGCGGTGAACAGGGAACCGATTATTAAGACGTACGGCCAGAGTCAACCAAGATTTGTCAGCCCTCTTTGGGTATACGTCTTACCTGGACGATGTACCAAAGGCTGTAGCCAGAGCCTGTAGAATGCCCAGGACAAATTTGTACGGGTTTTTCCGGGTACACAGAAAATAGAGCGAGGGTAGGATGATGGAACCGTGTATCGCCAGGCCACATATGACGGTGGAGAAGTACAGACCCACTTTCCCGAGGAGGACGCCGAAATCCTCCATGCTCACAATTTTCCCGGCAATCAAGAAGGCAATACCGACAGGAGAATACCTGCGTGAGGAAATGGGTATTTATTTATATATTACTCAAACAAATAGAGGAAACTCCTGCGGAAGTGACGGAAAACATATTATATAACATTTAAAAACGTGACGAGAGAAACGGTATGCAGGCAAGGTTAAGTTATCATTTAATCAGTCGGATGTATGGAAGCTGAAGTGGCAAATTTGAATGCAAACTTCCAAGAGCACCCCAAATGCATGTTATGTAAAACGCCTATAGACTGTGGTATAATTTGAACATGGTCATGGTATACCTCAACATGGGACCAACTGCATTCCCTAGCATTCACATTTATACATTTTTTTAGAGATATCAGCACCTTCAATATACACTACTTCTTTTTCATTCTTGTGTAGTTTTGGGAGAAGCAATTGTATAGCCACTAGTAAGAGGAACGCCGAAAAACTGGCCTAATTGAGAATATGCTTCTGTCCATCCCAGAAGACACTCCATCTTCTGTTGGGTAGACAAACATCTTTGTACATTACAGATTTGGCACAAAATAACACGGACAAAAACGAAATAGCAGATTTTCATCTGACCTATGCGGGCTAAACCTTGCTTTGTCTTAACAAAAATATTAAAAGGGTGTAAATGAGTCAGAGCCATATTTCTGATGAGCTGTTAATCCTGATAGCGGATCTCAAAAAGTGGGGCGGGAGACAAAGGAAAAAACTCACTACTTATAAATCTACTGTGTCCAGTATCATGAAACTTCCTAAGTTCAGTAAATTGTTTAAGTCGTTAGTTTTTGTCGACATTGTCCAACACTGAATGTTTTCAAACAAACCACATTTGCTTAAGCGAAATAAACTGAAGAAGTTTCATGAAACTTAGCCCTGATTTGACTTGCCATGGTTCTATTCATTTAATAAAATAACTAAATCAAGCATCTTTTTCACCTAACACATCGCGAAAACCCCAGATGGTATGGAAGATATTATGCGATTTTGCAGCTATTGGGAATCCTAAATTGTTTTTGGGGTTAAGAACCAAAATAAAAGACATCACTAAAATAACTCCGGATTGTTTTGGTATAGGTCTAATAATCACCACAATATGATAATATTTATTTCATGTTTTGATTCGTGTTCTAAACCGAACAACATAGGTCTCCACATATAATAGTACACAAGCTTATGGGTGCATGCAACCAGGCAGACCCATAACAAGACCATCGAGCCTCTTTGTGCTCCTGATAAACCCCCTGCCGTAGAAACTGAAGTTAAGTCTGCGAGAGCTGGATTAGAACTCGCGACCTCGAAGTCACAGACAAAGTGTCTTAAATCAGACAGAACAGACAGGGTGTCCAGCCATCGCGTAATCCCTTTACGTGCAAAAATGTAACAAACTAAATTACTTTCTAGATCTTCTGAAGTAACATACCAGATGAAGATAACGAAAAGTTTCATAGTGGCGTCGGAGAGAGCTACGCAGAAGTCCAGGATTGGTTTCCCTTTCTCTTCCATCCGTCCGATGATGATACCCATAAAGATGGAGAAGACCACGAGGCCAAGGACGTTCGTACTTCCGGTGTGATCCGGGTAAGGTACGAGTTCCGGTTTTTCTGGAATAGATGCATGACAGTGTCTCATTCGGTTGTTGATTTAATTGTATTAAAGACATTTATTGGTCAGATTCACCTGATACTTCATCATTTGATTAACATGAACGATATATTCAACTCTGTAGAATGTACGCTATTTATTTTTACACAGTGTTTTAACATTTAATAATTTAGGGGCCTTCGTTGCCGAAGTGATCAGCGCTCTAGAGCAGCACAATGACCCATGAGGTCATCACCAATGCGATCGCTGTAGAGTTAATGCACAGCTCGTACTGGTTTCCTCTTTGGGTCGTTCATTCGAGTAGAAGTAGGCTTCCTCTCACCCTAATACTGACCGCCGTCTAATAAACATTCTTGAATATGGCGTAAAACAAGAGAATATTTTTTTAGGTCTTTAACATTATTCATTTGGAGTATGACTGTGTAGCCTGGTACCAGGATGGACGCAGCTCCAATAGTGCACTGTTTTCACCTCTGCCATAAAGCATCATGACGATAGGAGATGACCTAACAGGCCCAGATACTGTCGAATCCGCGACTTTTTTCTGGCTGTGGCTGGATCAATCACATTAAAGCGTGACGTACCTTTAAACACAAAAACTAAAAGAGATACCTGATGGATTTATTACTCCAGGAACCAGAAGTTTGTTGGGTTCTTTTGGCTTAAGAAGATAACGTAACTTTTGTTCATCCTCTATAGCAATTATCAGACCAGGTATAGTTACGTAAACTACGCGCGTGGTAAGGAGAAAAATGGTGGTAGCCTACGCTACGATCTCACGATCTCACTGTAATTACATCTAATCTCAACTATTAATAATGTCACGTGAAGTCGTCTCGAGGCCATGTACGGTCACACACAGAGCAGTGATTGAGTTTATGGATCAGAACCATGGGTTGTCAGTGGCGGGATTTCTGCCAACTTGGTGATGTCTGTGACAATCGGAATAAGAGATCTGCCGCATCGTCGTCAATTTCAAAAGTTAATGAAATCGGCCATTATCTCGACTGGTTGCTTTCTGCGAAGAGGAAGAAGGTTCGGCGGTCGATCACGTGACACGGTCTGTTTCCGGTAATTGCGTATTGATCATTGGTTTCCCTTTCCACGCCATTATGAGTTAGATTACCGATCTGCCAAGGCCAACAAAACACATCCCCAGCCGGCTGAGGAATCACGGCTACTCTCTCAGGGACATTTTATTGGGTGTCTCCTCAAAAACCTTCATCAACTAGCTGCGCTATATCGATAAATGCCCCTTGTGACAGAGACACTGTCTTCTCAAATCACTTATCATGTCCGGGTAAAACGCGGTGCAAGTCCTCATTGGCCGTGACGTTCATCCCGCTGGCCCACATATCTGATCAGTAAAAACTCTCTTGTCAGTACACGAGTGCCCTGCAATTTGATTGTTTTCTTGGGTTTTTTTGCACATTACAAGCCCCGTGTTTTATATCGGACGGGAAAATATGTCCGGTCAATATATATTGATTCCCTGTGGGAGCCGGAAAATAATGAATAAAAAGGAGGAAATAAGAAAGTGTTAAGGTGACCGAGCACTGAGAGCTCGCACCTCCTTGTCTCGCGTATCCGGGAGACTTTAATATTCCCGACGTCTTTCTTGAACAAGGTATGCCGGGCGTGGAGCATCAGCTGTGGTATTGCAATCAGGATATCAGGAGGGGATCAGAGACCTCGGGAGTTGAACATTAAGATGGATGAGTCGTCTTTTTTTCAGCACGTTATGAGCCTATTATGAATTCTGTATACCCCGAATAATATTTAGGGTGTGACAGCCTTTCTCCACTCCGGTTCGCTTTCTTTTTTATGTGACCGACCTTTTTAAACCTTAATTTGTATGGAGTGAAGAGGCCCTACTTACTAGGCTCCCCAAACGTCGCATTCGTCATGTTTGACGTCATATTCCTGATAATATCATACACCATTTTTGTCGTCACTGGAGTAGTTGACGTGAAATTAAGATCGACGGATGACATGGTCATATCCGGTGGAGTTTCTCTCGAATCCTGGTCATCGGCAATTTTCTGTGACGTCCTAAACTGTGGAAAAATAAATAAACATTGCATTCGTTTAACTTACACCATTTAGAACACCCAAACACAGATCAAATCTTCAGATAGTAAATTGCCAATATAAACCAAAAATGTCTGTTATCACGCTATTTCCCTCATCTATCCTGGGTTTCTTCCCTTCCAGTTCAACGTATATGTATCTTTCAGGATGTTCAGGCCAAATCACGGCAGTGTCTCCTAATATCAAAACGATCCGTTATTTATACTGTTTTCTCAATTTATAGCCATACAAAGGCTGCAGGCATTTGCGTTTGCCCACCACATGAAACTCAGAGGAAATGCCAAGATGATACATTTGGTAGATCAGAGAAACAGGGATTGGTTCATCACAGGGATTGGTGATCCAAAAACCAGAAGACACTGTTGCGTTACACGAACACAGTCGGTGTATCAGATGAACAGACATTGGTGCATCACGTGAAAAAGAATCGCCGCATCATGTGAAAATGGACGTGTATCATGGGAAAAGCGACCGGTGCATGACTTTAAGACAGACCGGAGTCTGTCACTCGAACAGGAACTAGTATATTACCTAAACAGGGATTGGTGCTTCACGTGAACAGAGATTGGTGCTTCACGTGAACAGAGATTGGTACATCATGTGAATAGCTAGGGATTGGTGCATGACATGAATAGGGATTGGTGCATCACGTGAACAGAGATTTGTGCTTCATGTGAACAGCTAGGGATTGATGCTCCATTTGAACAACTAGGGATTTGTGCCTCACAACATTGTTGAATGGAAAGAACAAAAATAGGTGGATCAAAGGAGGTGCTTCAGGAGGTTGGTGCTAGGGATTTGTGCCTCATGTAAGCAAGGCTTGGTGACTTACGTGAACAGAGATTGGCGCTTCACGTGAACAGCCATGGATTTGTGCTTCACGTGAACAGGGATTGGTGCTTCACGTGAACAGCTACGGATTTGTGACTCACGTGAACAGAGATTGGTGCATCACGTGAATAGTGATTGGTGCATCACGTGAGCAGAGATTTGTGCTTCATGTGAACAGCTAGGTATTGATGCTCCATGTGAACAACTAGGGATTTGTGCCGCACGTGAACATTGTTGAATGGAAAGAACAAAAATGTGTGGATCAAAGGAGGTGCTATAGGTGGTTGGTGACGGATACACTAGCAAAACATAGAATATAATCTTAGCATAAAGAATAATGACATCAAAACATAACGCTGTACCTCTCAGAAATGAATGAGAGGTATAAAATAAACTTAGTACTTGGTACTTCTTTTCTGTAACAAAGGATATAGGAACCAACTCTTACGAGTAAATTTTAAGTATAGTCAGATTATATACGCCATTTTTTTTCAAAACAATTTAAGAAAACATTTTTGAAAAATCCGATCTGTGTTTGGATGTTTTAAATATAACGAATCATAGTGAAGTGTGCATCCAACAGTCTGACGTTAATGAAGATTTATTCTGTCTATAAATGAGATTTTTGTTGAATAATTAATAAATCCAGGTGATAAATCGTGTTCTTAAAAGGACGACGGTCGTGTATCGCCGACTTATACTAAGCCGTCGGCTCCGTGAAGAGACAGAAAATTATTAATTTAGCTACTTTATATTTGGTACATGGGAAACATTAAATTTATTCCAAGAATAAAAGAGAAAAAAACCAGAACACCTAAAATTTGGCTAATATGATTTATATCCCCAACATGACGCATGCAGCTATAAAGTGTTTAATTCTGATAATAAATGTCTCGAAGGAAAATGGAAAGTAATTTCTGGATATTTGCCTTTCGTTTTTCTACATGGTGGATTATTTTTGGCCTGTTCGTGTAATGAGATCCCAAGTTCGTGATTTCTAACTTCTGTCCCACAACAACAAAGGCATCCAACTGGAATTATGTTTCGTGTAATTTTAGAAATGCACTCAAAACAACGCATTGTGTATCCACAGAAAAGATCAGTGTCGAGTTTTCAAATCAATCAATGCGCAGACGCAGAATTGATTGGGTCCAGGTTACATGAACATGTAATCTGCTGAACCGAATATACATTCAGACATTCCAATGTTTTCGATGTCAGTCTTTATGAGACTGCCATGCCAGTGCCAAATATTCTTTCTTTAAAAATCACTAGAACTAGAAGTCGGAGTAACTGAAACTGGACCCTGCTTCTCACCCCGTTATTATGCACATGTTATCTGACTGAGAGGTACAAAAATTTTCGTTTCGCGATTTTTCGTTCAGTAATGTGTGACTCGAATTAGAAACAAAATCCTTTCTACTTACCGAGTCGAAACAGGCGACGATCAGGTTGCTTGGAAAGAGGTTTCTGCAACAATAAAGAAGAATGAACAAAAATTACTGATCTATTAACTGATGGGCTGATCGATGGGTAGAATGATCGATTATTTAGCTGACCCACCAACTTGTTCATTTATTGATTTCCTGCACACCTGACTGATCGACGGATGGATTAATTGACCGTTTGCTTAATACATGTAACTTGATTTCTTCATGTTTGCTTGTTTAATTACTTAATTACTTAAATAAATGTCTGATTGATCGAGTGATTGATTTTTGTATGGATTAACTGACTAACTCTTTACATCAATGGCTGTAAACGCTGAAAATTAATTGAATACACTGCACAATAGTTGTAATTAAGAAAATACATTGTATTGGATAGATAACACATAACAAGCCCACGAAGAAAAAAAGAAAAGCTATCAAATCCATATGAGTTTTAGACAGTTGAACAAATTTCCACTAATCTAGGGAATACATTAAAGTATTGTAGAAATACTACCGGTACATGAACAGTTTGCATTCTTAGTAAAAACAGAATTAACACGGAAATGAATGATTTTATGGTACGACGGAGGTGTACCATAATTGGGCTGGTATGATTTTGGCATCTATATGATACTATCGAATATATGAATGGTTATGACTTACCACCAAATCGGTAATAATACGGGCGCAATAAACGAATTGACCAGGTCTTGATCGATACAGAAAAAGACATTAACACACGTGTAAAAGTACAATCACTGATTTCATGGCCCAATTAAAGCCCCTTTCTTCTAATCACTTCAGGTGCCTGGAGAATGAAAGTTCAATTCTACCTACTGCTTGTTCATCTACAACTCTGAGGGCGGACGATTATAGATTTCTAGCTATACCATTTTCTTTGTTGCTAGTGTGAAAAAAAAGATGGGAACACAAGGGCGCTGCAGGGTGGTTTACGTTGCGACTGATTTAAGCATTTACAACTTCGACAAATTGACAAAAATCTGGATTTCACCTGTGACCTGTGATCATTTACCAACGATCACACTGTCGTCGCAGCTCCGCTTTCATCATTCTAACTATTGTCTTTTGTGTCTATCCACCTCCTTATTTAACCACAAGAAAGAGTAGAAGCTTCAACATCCTAAACTTGACTTGGTTGAAAGCATAACATAAAAAGCATCTGACACTACCTGACGACAGCTTATTTTCCTATAAAACTCTTTCCGTCTGGAAGATCTGATAATGTTACGGTCATTTGCACACAGACGTCAGAAAGCGAAAATAACGTTTCGACAATCGAGGAACACGGAAATTATTCTTCTTCAGACATAGAGTCTGTTTTGTTTGGTAAAAATGTACACGAAGAAGTTTTACACGTAATCATTCTTAAATATCGACCATAAAACGTGGTTGTTTTGAGCGGAGAAGGACAAACAGAAAACTCTTTAGACCTGGGATCAAGCTTGAAATTGCCTTTAGGCATTAATGTTCGGAGTGAAATCAGCAAAACTCGTTCACTGGCCTGATTAGCCTAGATATCCAAATCCTGGCTTATAACTAATCCAGCTCAAGTAGATCAACCTTCTCTCTACAGCCGCTCATGGACCGAGCCCGTATTTATAAGAGTGAAACCCCAATCTGTCAATCATGTCAGCTTAACCCCGCCCTTGTCACTTACACGTCAGTCTAATAGACATTTTCCGTCAGTTCGTGACAAACGTGCCCATTCCTTTGGTCTCATCAACCATGCACAGTATTAATAATCTGATTTTGTCTCACTGTATATAGCGTACTCTGTGGCCGAAGGGCCAGTGTAATGAGCCGAGGAGCTGAGAGTTTAAGTCCAGCTCACGTTTCTATCCCCCCGTACGTGGTAAGTTCTGGCAACAACCTGTGGATGGTCAAGGTCTCCCTGGTCTCCTACCATCATAATGCTGGCCATTGCCGTGTATAAGTGAAATATTCTTGAGTACCTCAATTAAGAAAATATATCTTACTCTATATCTACAGCTTATTTAAATAACCATTCAATGCCAAAAATGAACGACCATTCAACTGAAGTGTTCACATGTGCCATTTGGAGTGAGGTAGATGTAAATTTTATTTGCAAATCATGTGTCGCTGTAGCGGCCCTTTCCCCAATACACATCTTCCTGTCTGTTTTTCAAACGTTTGGAATGTTCTTATCTTTCTTAGATGTTGATCTCAAGGATTAATAGCCTGTGATCAGAAACTGGTGAGTTTTGAGGTCGAACTCTTCCGTTCCCAAAGATACAAACATCCTGTAGTGTCAGGTGATTTGTCAAAAATGCTAGACAACTTTTGAAACTAATAATTTATTGATCACCTGTCCTGCCATGTTCCACAGGCTCAAACGGGACCTCGTTGCTACAAGAACTTCTTAAGCTCACAAAAGATTCTTAGGTCTATCCTACATAAATTTATGTAAATTAAAGTTTATTACAGTAAATTTAATGACAAGGCACGTGATAGGATTCAGTGATAAAAGAGTCCGAACTTGAAATTCTGCTTTTGTCAGCTTCGATGAGAAATTTTATAGCAATACGGCGTCGTTGGTGTTTCTGTCCTTCTTGTTGGAGGTAGTATACTTCTTCTTTTTTGTTTTATTTTTGTTTTTTTTTTCTTTATCAAAAGGAGCATTCCTGTAAGTAAAATTATCGCCTAAAGTTGAAGTGTTTAAGCTAGGTGATCACGTTTCGTCTTAGAGGTCGACAAGCAAGCCAGTGGATCATAGAAGATCATAATTTATGGGCAAGTCCAACAGGCCAGCTGCCCCAGGACTGCCTTTGTCTAGATTACAAAGTATGCAAGATCGGCTTTAGTTTAGTTCATACAATGTATAGCAAACTTCAGCATCAGTAGATCAAGACCAGTTAATCTGCCTGTGAATTGTTTTCATGTCTTTGTGTCTCCGTATTTTAAATACGATGACAGCACAAGCCTTTGGGTGATTTCAGTTACGCCTAATAAATTGCATTTAATATCACTTTGATATTTTGTACCTAATTCTGTGTTAGTTGTTACTGCTTAAACATTTACATGAACAGTTAGAATAGAACCCTAACTGAGGTAAACAGACAAGAGGCAGGATTTCACCGGAAAGGTGTGACCATTTGGTAACTACCACAATGTCGTCACTGCTCTGGTTTTATTCTCTGCGCTCGTTTATACTGATATGTGGGAGACTGCAGTAGAAAAATAAGATTCCAACTTCTCAAACTCAGAAGATGAAAGAGGCTGTAAAATGCCCACGTTTTCCTTTTCAGAATGAAGTTGAAAGTAGATATGGCATGCATAAAATAAAACAAAATCAATCGATGTTATTGAAGCCTTTCTCTCTGAGGAGAAACATACACGTTAGAACACAAGAACCGTCTGTGTAAGAAGGGAAAAAAGCTGGTTGGTGGTGACAAGCAAACAGATTAAACGGCTCCCTACAAGATTTCTGCAAATTAGCTTGCAGTCCAAGCAAAAGTAAAGAATGAAAGTAGCCTTGTATATTGCATGCCAAGAGGATTAGCGATCTTTAGCGCTATCCATTAATCAGGCTTTTTCCTGGAGTCTTTTAATGGATGAGCCTCATATTTGATGACATAGCGATGAAATGCGGATGAAGAACTCAGTGTTTCATTAGTATGGATTAGCATGCAGCGCAAAAACGATGTTCTAGAGATAAGTCCATGTAGAGAGGCCTTGGACTTCTCAGAAAGAGCAGCAGTGTAGTAACAAAGACCACGTCTATTCATAAACTTCGAAGATGCTTGGTGATAAACAAACGTCTCTATTCATATGTCATTGATGGTGTCAGGTATTCAACTATGAGGTGAGAAATTTTTGTAGTACCTATTTCTGCCCTTTAATTTTCTCCATCACAAACCACCTTACATCTCATTTGTAGTCGCGTCTGTTCCTGAGTACCCAGTATTTGACAAGAATATTAATGTGTATGTAAGTTAGGCAAATATGATGTCACAAACCTGTCGCTGTGTCACCCGCATACTTTCCTGAGCTGTGGCAGGAATACGCTCTGTAATGCTTATTATAATTATACCGTGGCCTACCTGAAAGTTCAGTCTAACAATTGTTTAAGTTCGGTCACGTGATTAGCCTGCAGACAATTGCAAAGGTCTTCAGGTCTGACAAAGAATGAGGGTTTCCTCAGTCTGCATCGGTATTAGCCAATCAGATTATGCCCTTAACTATGCTGCTGTGCCGTTCAAATGGCAGCACGGTGAGTGTCCTCCGGAAGTGACGGATGACATGTGTCGGAGAAAAAAAGTTTCGGTGCATGGCGGAAAGATGGACAGTCGTCGAAAAGTTTACAATGGCTACGTAAAAACAGTTAAGCCCCGTAACTCCTGTGAAGGAAGCTCTACAGATTCTGTGGAAGTAATACTGACTGATAGCTTTGGTAGCCGTCAATGTTTTCCCTCCAGGTCTGTAGAACGATGTACCGATCTTACCAACAGGTCAACGTTATATAATATATTAATATAAGTAAGACTATTTGGGCACAGTCACGGGAGAAGAAAATTGCAAAAACAATTTAATATCAACGAACACACAGCTGGCTGGTGGCTCTACCAATAGGTCTTCTCATGAATAGAAATAATAAGTCTTTCATGCTTAGGAAGCATGGGAAATTACTACTTGATTTTTATGTCTCTATGTTACCCTGTATCAGTAAAAATGAGGTAAACTAGAGCTAATTGCACCTCACTGATATCTGGAAGTAGTTAACTATAATGATGAGGTTTGAGAAGAGTGCTATAAGCAATACCAGCACATCTTTTATTGTGCATGTGCTAAGTCAGAAAGATAAATCAACAAGACAGTTGTACCGATTAAGAACTAAGGGTATACAAAAATATACAGCAGTACACGTAGATCGTAAACGTCCAACTATACTCGACAGTATGTTTTTTCCTGATTTATTTATTTATTTCATTGGTGTTTTACACCGTACTCAAGAATATTTCACTTATACGACGGCGGCCAGCATTATGGTGGGAGGAAACCGGGAAAGCCCGGGGAAATTAACTACCATGCGCAGATGGCTGGCAGACCTTTCCCTTTACTTTCCTTAATTTAGCAACTGTGACAAGCGGCTCTATAATAAAAATCGCACTGCCTTTGTGTGGGTCATCAGAGTGTTGAGTCGGTCTTGTTTGTCACCTACTATCTCTTTTAAAGAGTACCACTGACTTAGTCAATCACCTGGGTGAAAGATGACATGAATTTTTGCTGGCTGTCTCAGCTGTTGCATACTGATATAAACTGTCCTTGATTTGTTTTTATCTTTTTGGTTCTAAACACTGTTCTCAAGGATACTTTATGCAAATGAATAAGTTGTTAAGAAACGGACTCGAAAACTCGAAATGACTAATTAAGGGCTGGCATGAGGGTATTTTGACAGAATATGTAGGATGCTGTATCCCAAGATTCTCTCATGACTGAGGCCATTCCTACTTTCCTTCTTAGTTGACGCTGGTATTTTTAGTGGGTACTTCGAGTTCAATACAAATACATGTTACAAGTTTCGACCATTGAAGGGCCAGATCGAATGAGATGATGTGACGAATCATGGTATCTGTCTTGAAAGCACAGGATAACACAACTTTAGTCTTTAATCGAATAACATATGTGCTAAGAGATTTCATTGGATGGCCTAGATAAAAACTAACCTGTAACTGGGTCGGACTATCTGCAGTGGTCAGGAGTGCCAAAGGTCCTATGGCAACGAAGCGAGAGAGGACCGTTAGCATTGTGAAACGACTGGAGTAGAAATACCCTTGCAGAGCTGCGTAGCAAGCTATATCAGCATTTATAACATTCGCACCATTTACGACTTAGTCGATGTAAGGCTTCGAGCTATGAGGGTCAGCGAGTGTGGGATTCTGTTGTCAGATATTCAAAGCTACAGATAGTGAAGAGGTTTTGCTGGATATAGATCTGAATCTAGATAGGGTCACGCAATCCCAGATGTGTTTTTACGCGACGTTAATCAACGTGTCACGTAATGTTAAGTACAGGATTCTGTCGTGGAATGTACGCAGGTAGACTAGAATCTAACGTCAGCGATGTACTGAGTGACAGCGAACTAAAGCATTAAGACAAGCAAGCGAATTTCGACAGTGGCCTAAGTCAACATTACATATGGTAATATTCGCAAAGTGGTATATTAGCATGTTTGATCTCCAGCGCTGGGCAAGATACGAGGGCAAGAAGTTCAGAAGACGCAAAGACAAATTGTTGAAGGCTTCCAACAAACTTGGAACACAAAATGAAGTTTTTGAAACAAATATGACGTCACTTTGCACTTGACAAAGTGAAATACATTATGCATATAGGACATTTACTGTGAGGGCGTTTAACGGTGCGTGTGAACAATTTCGTCTTCAAATGAATTACAGATTAGTTGCTGTAATAATGTGAGTACTTCTTTCGTATTTTGTCGATGAAGGAAACCATGCAGAGCCTGTATAAAAAGCCACATTTTCTGACCAAGTATTCGACAAACTGTCTGACACGTATAAAGTTCACTTGATCTTGAATTATGAACCGTGAATGCTGTGCTATCCTATGTATAATGTATAATGGTATGACGTCCAGGAATTTCTACACTCTTCACTGTATTCCGAGTGCCGGTAAAAAATAAACCACGAATGCCTGTGACAGAGACCTGGTTAAATGGTACGCACATAAACCTGTATACCTCACGTGAAGGCTAAACGTCAGAACAATGAGCACACAGAGCTCTGATGCGGCTATTCTCTGGGAAAGCTTGTCAGTTGAGTTAATTAGTCGCAGTAATTAACGGCGATGGCCCTCACGTGTGGCTCGTTTGATCCGCCCTATATAGGCCATCATCATGGCGTTTTGACGCTGCAGATGGACGGCCAATTTCATTAGTGATCCCTGGGCACTAATCCCCCTCTCCGGGCGGCACCGGACTCGGGGATTTGCGGGCACACCACGTCAAACGCCCCCCATTAACACTGCCAGCACGACTAGTCGATCCTGTTAAGGGCTCGTAAACCAGAACGGCTCGCGTGAACGCGAAAGCGCGGGCAAAACTTCCCAAAGGGCGATGTAGACGGCAACTTCCGGTTCGTTAACGTCCATTCTTGAATTTGTATGGTCATCTTTCCATAATGAGCACTGAACAAATGTCCCCAAATAAACTAAATGTAAAAGTCGTCTCGAAATACGAGCACAGACACATGGCAATGGGCGAGTGTAAAAGGGAACGTACATTGTACGGAACGTCAGATGGATAAGATTTAACCTTGTTTCCACAGACTATACATTACTGCTTGGAGCCCTAGAGAATCACTTAAATAATTAAATGGCAATAACGTTCGCACATGGCTGCTATTCTCAGCGGTAATAACCAGGTAACACTAGACCACATCAGACAGGACAGTCTAACAGCGAAAGCTGCTGCAAAAGTGCGATATTTCCGACTAGTCAGGGATATGACAAGCAAAGTTTTTGCTTTCGCGCAAACTTTACAAACCCTTCAAATAAGGACACAGATGCTTGAATAATGGAGCTGGTGGTTAATTGGGCTCTAGGGGGGCTGTATACTGTTTGAAACAGGAGTTGGAGGATAATACTTCCCTCTGGAGATTATTAAGAGGAACGTTACTAAGGTAACCATACAGTGAAACAAAAGCAAAATGGGACTTTGTATTAAACAAGTACTTGGTAGTTGTCCAAGACGCTTAATGATTAGATGTACAGTCTACACAAATCGGGTCAAATTTATCTTCACATTCGAAAAAACTATCAATATGACTTACATGTTATGTAAATATAGCCCGTGAGCTAACCAGAACGTGTCCTAAGTGACGTCATAAGGTTTGTGTCGTCTGCTTCGGACCAGCCATAACGTCTTCTAGATGACGTCACAGGGTTTGTGTCGTCTGCCTCAGACTGGCCATCACGTGTTCTACATGACGTAACAGGGTTGTGTCGTCTGCCTCAGACTGGCCATCACGTGTTCTACATGACGTCACAGGATTTGTGCCGTGTGCCTCAGGCGCCATAACGTGTTCTAAGTGGCGTCACAGGGTTTGTCACAGGGATTGTGTTGTCTGCCTCAGACTTGCCATAACATCGTCCGTTTCAAACTCCTACTATGACTTACATGAATCATGAGTGAAAAAACGTCATTTAGCTGGGAGTTTCATGTAATGAGTTTCAGTTTTTCCGTATAAATAAATAAAACATTAATTTTCTTTTGTTTCAATGAAAAATTTCGATGTCGCTTTGTATGAATCGCTCTGTTTTTTTCTCGGAAGGTGGAAGAAGTCTTGAAACGCATGTATGATCAAAAATCAGTGATGAAAATACGACGTGCAATATAAACACATCAACAGCCTGAGGAGCCATCTCATGCTTGTAAGTGTTTAACTGATTTACAGAGTGTGGACGAAAGTCCTAGTTAAATGGTAAACGCCTTTCGGGAATTCCTTCTGGACAATACAGTCAATAAATTATAGGCTCAGAGAATAAGAACTATATATAGCAAAACTAGTTTTAGACGCACAGGCATGTACATGATACCCAGGTACCAAAAACAATTAGTGCGTCAAATGCTTTGGTAAATTAAAATCTGGTAATTTAGTGCGAAAAAACTTCCGCCGATATTTCCTGGCGGAATTTAGCCCTGTACGAGTACATAGTAGTTTTAATAACGTCACAACGAACATAGCACTTATTGGCAATGTTGACTGGACACAGATGCATCATGGAGACTAGAAAAATATGGTTAGCAAAAAGGTATTTATAGTTAGCAAAGGTATTTAACACATTTATAGTGTTGTCCTAGATGTTGTGGGTGGCTAGCAGGGTGGCAGAACTGTGAGAAGATGGCGACCAACACTTGGCCTAATACCAATATGGTGACTTTTGAACGGAGAAGTATACCAGTATTACCAATTTTAGTCAGGTAACGACTCGGGTCCTGCACATGAAAAATAAAGAAAACTTCAAAATAGTCTGTTTAATAAAAGAAGCTGAATGCAAATCCGAGCTCAAAAAATAAATTGGATGCAATTCCATATAATATACTCTTGCATTGCATGTAATAAGCAAAGGCAGAAGCGTAAGATTAGGCGCGTTGTAAATTTTCAGGTATAGAACTGGGTTATAACCGCTGAAAAAACTCTCTGCAATGGCACTCTGTATCGCACTATCACACACATGAGATGCTTCCAGGAAATAGGGAATAAGGTGCCCAGAGTTTGCTGGGCCCGAGTCATTGAATAATACACAAGGGAACTTCGAAGTTTTGAGCGAATATAATGTTAGTACAGAACTGTCATCACAACATGATCTTTTTCAGATGAACGCACCTGCATGCAATCAGATTATGTTTATAACAAAGGTATGCGCATTCGGTATCCTCCTCCTTATTGCAATCAAGGACATGCACACATTAGATGGCACTTTTTCTCAGATCTGTGTACCAAAGTGGCCAGAGGAGAAAAGGTGGCGAATGGCTAAAAAGTGAGGAGGATTTAACTTGAATTTAAAGCTCTCCACAATGGCGGGTCATCAGTCTGCCAGTGATTCGCGTGTGGCGTGTTTGTGGAATAGAAGGGAACTGTTTTGTTTCATGATGTGATTAGGTGATCTTCTTTTGGCACAGCCTTCTATATTCACTCCACATGACCAATGCGGTCCCTGTGAGTTCAAGTTCAGCTCATACTGGCTTCCTCTCCGGCCGAAAGTGGGAAGGTCTACTAGCAACCTGAGGATGGTCATGGGTTTCCCACGGGCTCTGCCCGGTTTCCTCCCACGAAAATGCTGGCGGCCGTCGTATAAGTGAAATATTGTTGAGTACGGCGTAAAACACTAATCAAATAAATAATTAAATGAATAACTCCATATTCACCTCTTGTACGCTAAAGCCCAATTCTTTGGTTTAAACTAGAACAAAGGTTTAAAAGTGGGGAGCAGTGGTAAGCCAGTAGCGAGTGAGTGTTCCACTTTCTCTTCGATTGGTACTGTAACAGGTGTTTATCTGTTTTAGGCTTGATTTAACTTGTTAATACTGCATCCCTACGGACAAACTCGCTTCAAGCAATTGTAGCCATATGTGTTTCGCAGCAAGGCCTATCATCGGGAGACTCTATTACGGGGTATAATCCCGAGGCCGATACCCTGATAATCGCTGGACGGCCCACAGCTCGTCGATCTGCTGCAGTGGTCTTAAATAGCAGATGATGCCCACACTGCCGTCAACAGGAGTTTGGCACAGAAACCGCTTCCCCGTATAATTGAAAAATGATTTATAGGAAGTTGGACTCTCTTTGGACATCTTAAAACACAATCCATGTCCGAGGAGTTAAGAGAGGCTAGGAAGGGCATAGGAAAGTGCAAGAGGCCTAACTCGGGTCAAGGGGCTTTGCTGTTCGAAACGAAATCAAGGTAAATTATATCAGTGTCTAGAACGTTAACTGCTTTCGCAGAAAATGGGAAAAAAATACACTTATGTTACAATGAAAAGCAAAAGAAGAAAAGGGCCTCTGTTTGCCAACTATTTTTGACCAGGAGGATTTTCGAATTGACAGAAATTCTATCCAAAATTATGACAAATACGCTGAACTGATCTTGCTCAGAAGGCAATCGCGGCAAAGAAATGTCAAATGAAAAAGTCTTTATTGATAATGAAATTCTGTACAAGCTGCTATGCACGCTGAAGTCCAAATGGAAGTCGCGACTGATGCTAGAAACTACAGCGACTTGAGGTAAGAAAAGGATAATGATAAACTTAATGATAATGATAAATAAGGGTGACTTAGACAGCGGGTCGTGACCGAGTGGTCTATCACAAGGCCATAAACTTTTGGTCCTGGAAGAGAAATTTGTACATTTCCCTGTTCTCACTGTTCGTGGAGCTTTGGTTACAATAAACGGTCCGTTACCCTCGTATAACCATTTGCCCTTCCAAACGTTAGTTAAAGACCATCGATGGCTGACGGAGCTCTCCTCACTTTGACCTGTGAGGTTTTTCCTCTTTGCAAAGGGTGGAAGAATTCCCCTTTGTTTTCGTTACCTATAAGCCAACCACTGTTGCATAAGTGAAATTCTTCCCAAGTAGGACATTAAAGCTCACTTCTATAACTAAGTAGGTAAATGAGACACAAACATAAATCTCCTAATTAGTATTAAATTCAAATACACTTCATGGAGTTGCACCAATGAAATATTTCCGTTAGTGTATGCGATGATGGAGAGGTTTGGACGTCCACTTCATAAGCCACAGGCCCGGTTCAGGCCACTTGTAGGGTCCCGAAAAACCGTAAACTTTGTGCTGTTGTAACTTAACGCTGCACTTAACATACCTGGACAATCTAAAATATCAATATATTATTCTTGGAGATAGGCTTCATGTTTGGTGACTTTGGCTTGATATTCCCGTGTGGCAACACTGTATGTCGCGAAACAATAGCCAAACACTGAAACACTCTGAAGCAGGCAGCTTGGAAAATTACACACTGCTGGGTTTCCTCGCTTAGTCGTTCAGTCGACTAAGGCGTCCTTCTGAACTGGATTTGGTCGGTACCTGGAGCCCATTTTGCGGCTTTCAATCAAGAGGTTTGTCAGATACCTGGCGAGGGACGGTGGTTTAATCAAGGCTCTCTGAATTTTGCCACTCACAAAATGTTACCACAATTGTATAGGTGAAAGGTGCAGTGTTATATATGGATGCTATAAATTAATGAATACAATCAACTGAGCTAATATCTAAAGTCTAGCTGAAACAATTTCAAGGTGAGAAAGCCGTCTGGGTTTAATTCCCCTTCTCAGGAAAGCGTGGTTTACGCAGGACTATCGACATACATTGATATTGCGAAATTACCTCATAGCCGTGAACGATCAGTTTCCACTCCTGCAGGAACAATGGACTCATATTCAATAAAAACACGTTCAGCGAATAGCCGTTTTTCCATTAGCCAAGGTAATAATGAAACCTAGTGTCTGCCGAAACAACCCAGTACGGACGGCGTTTATCAGATGCGTTAGGTTGTTATATATATATATATATATATATATATATATATATATATATATATATATATAAGGATTAGGGCTTTAAGGGATAAGTGCTTCTTTGAATGAGTTGATTACGCCATTTTAGAAATTATTTTATCTCTACCTGGTAGGGGAAGGGATTGTGTGATACAAAGTGTTTCTCACCACACACTTGTTAATGATTCTTGAACCGGAGTCGACTATCGGTCGCGCATTCGAGAGTTACACCTTATCGAACGCGTCATCGAGGTCCCACTAGGGCATATATATAATCTATCGAAAAAAATCCTATTTTAACTTACACATTGCATATCCCAATGCATAACACCAAACATGTGAGACACCTTATCAATGTAGGCAATGTACATGTTCGATAAGAGTTGTTATCTACCGTAGCTCGGTTTTTGTCATCTATCATTCAAAGAAAAACTGTTTCGGGAAACACTCACTTCAGTCGGTTCACGAAAGCAGTTTTATGCTTGTCAAGTAAAGCGGAAGATAAAGATAACCGTTTCCGAAGGACTTCCGTTCTTATTGAATCTCCAAACAAGTCATCTCAGCACATACTTCACCTTTGGATATTCGTATATAGCGTAAACATAATGATGAACCAAGACAATCAAAGTATGAAAATGCTTCATTCTTTGTGCAACCATGCGGAAAGGTAGCGACAAGCCTGACATTCTAATCTTTTCCAAGGATCACCCAGTACGAGGTTAAAGGGTTAGCGACCAAGGCATTTGATATGGTACAAATCAGTTTATCTTAACTAGAACGTCAAATGACTCAGCGATGCTAGGGACTTGTCCAGGTAAGAAACTTCAAGATAATACTTCTGGAAGGTTATTGATTAAGTGTATGGATGGTGTGTGAAGTCAGTTCCTTGTTATACTTATAGAGCTACGTCCCACGATGACTTGTTGTTGATTACATCTGAAGTAATACATACTCTCATTTTCGCTTTGTGAGTTCAAAGTATAGGACCATTCGGGATCCTCGCGCATAAATATGTCAAAGTCTCGACTTCAAGCACTAATTTGATTTTTCCAATATCCGAAGGCCTGATAATAGATTTTTAAACTTCAAATTTGATGAACAAGCCGTATAGAGAGCGCTTATTAAATATTCCCACACTGGACGTTATTATAGTTTGTCATGGCTATATAAACTACATACACAAAAGAAAAGGACATTTTTTTGTCATCACGAATCACTCAAGAATAGAGTTAAAGATTCCAACACAGATTTCAAACCAACAGTAGTCAGCGCTGCCGCATATGAGCGGTTGTGATCAAAGAATTGTCGTGGGAATTTGTAGCAGTTTTTCGATTGGCTAACCAGTGGGTTGATTGCTAGCTCATTCGGGCAGATTTTGATGTCTTTAGATATTACGGCTGAAGAGACAATTCCACACTGTGTTACCATATTGATGCACTGTTGTCATACGTTTAATATACTCTTCTTAAAGAATACTGTTTAATACAATATGAGAGTCGTTGATCGGTTATTGGTTCATGTCATTGACGAGTTTGCCGAGTGCCTTGCGAAGAGCCGACGTGTGCATGTAAACTCCTTGAATATCCTTGCCCACAAACATGGCCGCTATCGCATAAGCGATAAAACAGCTAAAGAAATAAATGGTTCTGAACAGCCAACACAACAGTGACCCCTATTCCCATTTATATTAGCTTTTGTCCGAAATGTTTATTGCTGGTCATATATTGTTTTATTCGTCCCCATGTAGGTAGCTCTCGCTGCTGAACTTTTGCCATTATTTGGTGCAGTAAGACGACAACAGAATCTTTCCACCGGAAAGCAAAATACACATGTAGTTCTAAGTTGTTTACAATGATACCCTTGTGATGCAATTTTGTAAGTTTTGTCCCTAATGTCAGTTGACCTGAGGCCTGCAATCGCGAATGCAAACCGTCGTACTGTATTGTTTGATATCCGACCGCATAATCACATGTTACGGATGCTTTTAATAGCATACCGAGTTTGATATTTCAGCTTATGGCTCATTTTTGGTTTTATTATTTAATTGAATACATGTAATAAGTTTCTGACAGTTCGTGTCGCTGAGTTAGTTGCGTGTCAATCCTCACCATGAACCTCAAAGCGGTCGATAACATCGCACGGGACTTAGCGCATTACAATGCACACTTCTTCCATTTGATTACAGTGTAAGTACCAGAACAGACACATGGTGTAAAGAAGTGTGCAAATCCAATGTGTTGTTATGCCTCCAGTTAGTTCTCCAAAAGTTCTTGAAGATGAAATGCAATCTGGAAAAAATGTCAAAACAGGCAACGGACTGTGGCAAAAAAGCACATTTGATCGAAGAGAATTACTAGGGGTATATATATATATAAATATAGAGATCACTTTACAAATATAGAGAAGACTTTACGGAGGTAACCAGTTTCACTACATCTGTTTCATGATAGCTCTTCAGACTTAGCTCACATATCGCATTTTAAAGACAGACTTTCTGTGTGAAAGCAAAGCAATATAGTCCATGTAGACCTATTCTTATCCTGAATTCAAAAGGTACGATTGAATTTCACGTTTATAAGCAAAACCGCCATTTGATTGGCTGATTGCCTGAATCACTGATCGGTTATTGTATTGTTTTTTCGATTTTATTTCTATTTAAACCCAAACCTGTTGTAGAAGATTTCAGCATACAACATTGCCAGGTTGAACAAAACTGACCAAAAAACTCTTGTGCATTGTTGTCTACCAACAGCACTCAACCTAAACACGGTATCACTGAATGCATCGCACAAAAATGCTGCTTATTCTAGATTCTTCTTCTTGTGCATGGGATCTGACAAATTGTACAAATACACTGAGGTTTAGGGCGTAAATAAGATATCGATGTAGATACCGTGTTACAAAGACCGATTCGGTGCAATACATGCATCCTTTGTTCGTCTTGATATAGCCTCCCAGCTGTAGTCAGGATCAACCAGGGGCATTCGACCGTGCAGGAATGGCTAATGAAAGCATGCATACTTTATGAAGAGTCATCAGCTGCAAACCCAGAGATCAAACAAACCACGTGACAGGTTAGGCCAACCCTCTGATGCATCTATCACACGTAGTTTGACGCCGACCAGTGAACTCATGAAACACCCGACTTTCGATGACGGTAAATATTCCGATCTAGAAAATAGGCCAACGCTGTGTTTATCCTATTAATACATACATGATTGTGATGGACTCGAAGTGCTTTTAGCGAAAATATAGAAAGTTTATGTACTATAAATTTCGAATGAGGCCATGCCAAATTTAGTGGCTTCTTTAAATCAGAGCATCTATCAGGTACCTATGGGGAAGGGCAGTGGGCTAACAAGCAACCCATAATCATGACCACCGTTTATTTATTTTATTGATGCTTTTCGCCGTATTCGAGAATATTTCACTTAGGCCCATACGACGCCGACATGCGTTATGGTCAGTAGAACCCGGGCACATCCCGGTGGACAGCACCGACCAGCAGGTTGCTGGTGGATCTTCAATAAATTAAATAGATCAACTAGTACATACTAATATCCCTAATAGTAATATCAACAACGAGGGTATACAAATCTACTTCATTACTGTCAGTTTGACACATTAGGATAAGAATTTGTTAATAACCCACTTAAGTAAAATTGGATTAAACATAATTGGTGTCAAGACGTTGACATTTAATTAGATATTGTGATCGATAGTTTGAAATAAATGTTTCTGAGGAGGCTATGGCCCGGAGCTGGACCATTTAAGTTGTTTCTAATGGAAATATGACATACAGCGGGACCAGTAATATCATCATGGTGATATGACATATAGCCTGTTGAGCAAAGCCCTTTCAGAAGACGGCATGGTCAATTATTATACATTGGGCTTCCAAGTAAAATGGCCTGTAGTTAGAGCCCTGTGTGTAATTTGTGAAGAGATAAAGACCTACAGTCAAAGGAATGATAATCTTCAGCTAGAGGCATACACTTCCGTTCTCAAAAGAATACTAGACATACAGATATTGGCTTTAAGAAGAAAAAAATCTTTCGCACGACGTTTCTCGAGTGTATATGATCTACATCTAGACCATTGTTGTCTCTTCTCAATAGAATATAAACGTGTAGCCAGACATTAATGTGTCTGAGGAGAATGTTACCTACAGCCAGAGCATTAACGTCATTTCTCGAGACATTTTGTCCTGAATAGCTAGACATTAATGTAGAATATGGGAATATGCAACATTGCCAAACGCTACATACACGTTCAAAGGCGCTCATTTTATTTGCCAAAATGAAGCAACAATTAATATTACCACATTATATCATGCGGCAGTCATGAAGGTAGAACATCAATGGTTGAAAGTCATGTTACTTACAGACACTTCAAAATGCTACAGCTGATCCTGAAACTGCCTTGATTTTTATATGGTCGGTAATCAGCAATACAGTACTTCATACAAAGCGTGAGCGTGAGGCTAAATCTTTAACATCTCCCAGATTCCTTTTGATTGAATATGAGAACACTGGTTAACACGATAATACATCAGACAAAAGACGATGCATCCATTTGCTAACCGATTATGAAGTCGTCGTGACATTGGAGGAACAGGCGCAGTGGAGTTGGAAGGGGGTGGGGTTGTGGGGGGGGGTAGAGGGGAGTGTTTCTGAAGGCAGTTTGTTCCGGGAAAGACAAAAGCTGTGCTGATCGGTCGTCGGAAAGGATAGGTATTGAGGATAGAGTGTCCGGGTTCTGATGGAATTTGGAATTCTAATCAACTAATGGTCAGCAACGAAATCGCTTTCAGCGCTGTTCCAGATCTTGATAAACTGGATTTGTCTGAGGGATAGACCCTCGTCTGTCACACGGGATCTGTCGGCAAAAAGCCTACAGTCCACTCCACCTTCACATTCCGACAAATCGGTATCATCGCTCACCGGAGGCGGCAAAATGCTTTCCAAAATTCTTTCCAGCTTTATCCCCCTAAAATTGACCCCCGAGCTGCATGGAACTTCTGCAACCCGTTGAAAGGCAACGATTGGATTTAGGTGGAGCATCTCTTCTGCCAACGTTACATGCTTTACTGTAACTGGGTTTAAGGTGAGGTTTTACGTAAGTTTTATAACCGAAGATACCGTGAGGATACGATACTAGAAACTGCCTACCCCTACCCCCGTTCCCCCTTGGTCTCTAGAGATGCTGTTTCACTCAGATATGCTTGCTCGCAGACAAAATAACAGGTTCGGAAATCCCTAAGCTGTCCCCCTCCATCCTGAAAGTCCGTCGAATGGAGGACGATGGCTGACTGACAAGAACCTCCGTTTGGCCCCAGTGTAATCATGTTGAATCCCGCTTTCATCATCCAATTACGATTTTCCAGCTCTTTTCAATGCACTTAATGTAATTAATTTGTCGGCGAATGCAGAAACAGATTGGCTTTGTAGGCAGGCGCGAAGAAGGGAGAAAGGCTTAAAGTGGCCGAGCCTCGGTAATGGCGCCTTCATGGGAGCAAACTCGGCCAGCTTGATCGCTGTCGTTAGCTCGTATTGGACTCACGTAAATTTAAAGCCTTTTATAACTGTGGGATAGAGATCTCAATCGCTGGCGGCAACAAAAGCTCTGAATATGCCGCGCGGGCCATCGGAAATGGCTCAGTGGCCGCAAACAACTGGAGTAGGGAAGCGATGCGGTGGTTTATTTACCCAGATATCTACCAGGATCGACCGAGAGAAGAGCAGACTGAGGGTTCTGCAGGCTCTAACACTTAACTGGAAACGGCCCGCGTGGCTTTCTGTAGTGTTGCACTGAGGGCCAGGCCGCGTAAGTTCAAGTGCCATCTCTTTCTCTCCCCGTCAGTCGAGAAATTCTTGCTCTATCCATGATCTGTTTCTTTAGGTACTGTCGCGCTAGCAAAAAACTCTCTATGGTGAAATGAAAACGTTGCACAACGCGAAAGGGCCATGCCTGTAAATCCAACTATTTTTATCGGGAACATGGACTGACCAAGTTTTGCGTCCATGAGAAATAAAATGGGCTTCCATTCTTACTTACAGGGTTAAATCAAATTTAGACAAGAAGTGCTACAAAAGTACACCCAATAAAAGGCGCTCTCGTTGGTAATTCCTCCCACCCAACCAACAAATCCGTACGATGACAATACAAATACAAATTTGCCTGTAAAGCCAGCTTATAGCTGCCTACCAATACATAAAAAATATTACTATTCCACGAGACAAATGCATACCCAAGGGGAAGGTTTGAAAACACAGAAAACTATGGGGGTTTTGTGCTTAAACTAGGAAATGCCCCTCTTCGGTATTTCCACCCTTGCTAACATTTGCATTTCTGGAAAGCAAAAATGTGGTGGGCATCAGTATGACAGTTTAGATGTTATGTTTACCAATTACATGATTGCGAGTCTACCTTGAGGCGGAGCACCATGTACCAAGTTGCTGCTGATGTCACGGAGGAATTTGACTCTAGCCCAATAATGTGACAGTAATAAGCCTTGACTATCAGCCAGGCTTCTTCAGTGAGCTCTGGCGAATCGAGCACTAGGTGTATTAATCTGCCCACCCCCGAAGCAATGCTATGAGATGTTCAGTGCACTGAAATTCGCTGTTAAGCCCAAAGCCGCGTGCTCCATCCGCAAGCTTACTGCAAAAGCTCAAAGCGTGCAGACAACATTTAAGCCGCAATGGGATGGTGGTAAGCTCTGGAAGCAATGAGTACAAATCGTACGGAAGGTATATACCGCTGCCACACATTGATTGTGACAAATCTGCACAGGTTCATTAACTCGTTCACACATCTTTGGATGCCTGTACTGTAATTGTGTGCTGAGTCTCGTTTACACAAGTACACAAAACTATACATTTACTTTTTAAGAGTAGATGATGTTATTGACAGCATAACATCATTGCACGAAATTTGATAATGGTGATAATGGTTGTATGGTGGCTGTTCGGAGGGAGGTCAGATTCTTGACTATGCCATTAAACACCAATCAGTCAATCGATGAATTTCAGCTAGAACCTCTTGTACCTGTTGAGATCCTTTTTGGCATGACACCCATGTGTAAACCGTTTAGGGGCGTAAGAAGGGGAAGGGCGCTTATAAAATCCCCTTTTCACTGTCTCAGGTCGGCCGTTATTGACTGCAGGATATCAGTCCGTTTCTTTTCAACACTTTTTCTTATACCTGATGGTCAACTTTTGAAAAGACGAATGATTTTTTGAGCTAAGCGTTTACATTTCTCTGTTCTCTGTGCGATTCTCTTAAAAAGAAAGATATCGTTGATAGTGAATTTCAATGAGCACACCACGTGACACACAGACAATGGTATAAATGAAGTTAACTCGGTGAACGGAAAGTGTTGAAAACACGAGAGTAACTGTAAATAAAACCTTTGAGTGGGAACCATTGATCGTAAATCCATCTGTTAGGGATCGCTGGATGTCAATGTTTAATAAAATGATTCCGCTATTAATTCCATATTGTAGTTTATGTTAAAAGTAAATCGACATATAGAAGTATGACAGCTGTGAACGTTATGAAGCGTCGATAATGGTTAAGAGAGAAAGGGCTAAGTTTTGTTCCTTAAAGAACTATGGACAACACTGTTAGAACAGCCCGTACTCCTACTACTTTAATTCCAGTGTTTCGACGAGGGTTTTACCACTACAATCGCTTTAGTGGCAAAACACCCTTAGCAGGGGAAACGTGAGATCTGTGTGGGATTCATGCATTATTTCACCCGATGATATTTTTTAGCGCAAAAAATCTGGCAGCCTTTTACCAGTAATTCTCTGAAAATTGCATGACAGTCCAAACACTGTCATGAATGTGATAACCACAAACAAACGTTGCTATGGTTTTTTGTATACAAAGTGACGGCCTCCTTGCACTGGTGTTCACTGGTAAACAATGGTTACGTTGCCTCAACAGCTATCCCCACCTCTGCCAAATTACATAACCGTTCTCTCATAAAACACAACACTAGACTTCGACAGGCTACACAAAGAGATCCAAACCACAGAAAATTAACATCGCCTCTGTTGCGATGCTTCAGTGATTGTGTACTACCTGGGTGTTTTACGCGCAATCAGCACTGAGTCTGACGTAATGTGGCAATTTCTTTGGAAAGGAATTTTCCACTGCGAGTATATACATTTGGGTACGTACGGATCCATGTCCAACTTTGTCACTGGCAAATGGTTCGATCATCGGGAACTCTGTGAAGCGTTGAAGTAAAATAATCAATGCCCTCTAGGGACATCCATCTGCGTTTTATTTGTTATAAATTGCTATCGTAGCTCGCTAACATCATTTGGGTTGCCCTGCAAAAGCTATTGTTTACACACCTGGTAGAATCATTAGAAACAAATAGGGAGACAGATCAGCGTTTCTGAATACGTAATATAGCAGCATTGTTGATGATATATTTGTATGCCATGTATTTAATGGTAAGTTCTTCCTTAAGTTTATTGTTGTTTTATGGTGTACAAGGTATATTGCAAAGGGTTTTAACATTCAATCAGCTGCGACCTCTGTCTGTCTCTCTGTATATCGTCCAGATTATTGAAATACTGCCTGTTAATACTGACCATTCACTTGCGAATGTTATTACGAATTTGCACTTGTTTTTCTCTGTACCATGGAGCAGTCAATTTTCGTGCACTAAGTATTGCAAGTGCTAGAAATTTTCCTCACTGCAGACACCATAATGCTTACACCTTCCCTGTGCAATTGCGACTCGAGCTCAACTTGCATTGACCATTGTCCTCAGGAAAGGCATTAGTACTTCGCTGCGGTGAGGCTAACCTAAAAAGCGGCGTAGCTTTCTGCAGTCACACATATATACATTGGAAATTTTACAGAGACTCGAGAATAGTTCAACTCGACAACCTAGAAAACCACACATAAAAATTCATATTTGAGCTGAATACTAGGCGGTCGTAAAGTTTGCGATGTCAGTGGGGGAACCTTTTCTACTAACAGTGATTCGGGTTAAAGCCGTGCAGTTAGTTGTTCATTGCTGCATGTACAAAGACGTTTCGTGGGCCAAATGATAACTTATTACTGGTGCAGTGCAAGAGAACAATAGTCAAGTCAGCTTTGGACCGAACCGCCATTGCGTGGGACAAGAGCTGCCCATTGGCCACAAGATATATATGTGCTTTCCTTCGTTCTGTGCATGTACCTTAGATTATGATAATAATTAATTAAGTAAGTAATTTGGCTCTGGATCAGCTGGACAGAGAGGGGTTTTATGAAGATATCAAGGTATGATCACTCGATGCATTCAAGTTTACTCTCGAGCTTATAATGTAAAAGCAGCCATTTTTGAAGAGTCGACTTCGATGAATATGCCCATTTTGTACAGCGACTTCAAAGCAAGTACAGATTGCTATTTGTAAAGAAGGCTTCGGAAGAGTGGTGGCCATCGCATGTAAATCCCTATTATTTCTACCCATCTGCTTACATCAGATCCCCATAGCATTCGTTTCCTACTCCTTCTGCGCTGTAGAATTTATTTGTCCGCAAGAAGTTATCGGTAGCGTGAATATTGCGCAAACAACGCTCCCTAGTTGAATTTGATGGCGCACAACTCTGTCGGTGGAGATTTAATGGAAAGTGTTTTCAGAGCTGCGGTTTCTTCTCGGTCAATATTTGAACAGGTCGATCTTTTATCGCCATATATCGGGTAACATTTTGATTCTTAAGTCCACACGATTGGCTACCTGGCTGTTCAAATAGAAATACTCAACTGAATGTTACGTCTTCAGAAAAAAATCCGCGAAGGCATCTTGCATTGCTTATGAGTAAACGAAGCGACAGTAAATGAATAAACAGGGAAATCCGAGATTCCATCTGACAAACAGTCTATAACGATTGAATATTCTTGATATAGGTTTTACTCAACACAGTGTTTTCCGATAACACACCAAATAACCTTAGGCGTACGTGTATTTACATGTAAATATGTAATTGTGACCTTCGCCGCAATACACTAACTTAAGTGTCATAAGTGAAATATTCCTGAGTACAACATTAAATACTAATCCAAAAAATAAATGAACATGTTATTACTTTCTCGACACAATTTTACCCCACTGACTATTCAGACCCGAGTTATTACTTTGAAAACGTCACTGGCAGATGATTTCTAAGTAGGCTTATATATTTGATTCTGTTTTTGATGCCTTGAATGTGCGCAATGAACGTTCACTTTATCAACGGTACCTTCGAAATGTCCTAACTTCAGACGTTTACAGAATCAGCGAGAGTTGTAATAAAGTCATTGACCTCAATGGTTAGTGGCATATCGAATGCGCCAAATCCCCGGGCTTCAGTCCCCAAACGTACTCATACAGTATCAGCCAGGTGTTGTCGTCCTCTTTCTTCAGTATTTTCTTACAATAATGAACATATCCACAAATGAACCGAACGGAACTCAGATGTCATGGTTGAATGATGTAATCTCATGGAGATCCTTACATGGAGATGTTGCTGAGAAATGATCATCACCAAAGTGGTAGATACCTATTATGATGCTGACACCGACATTACCAACGCATACAAATTCAAGGCAACGGCCAGCAGGTTAAAATTTGAGCGTCAAGTCCGACATCCATGTATCACTCGCAAACCATGAAGGGGCATTCCAGAAACTATAGTCGCAAAATCCGTCTCCAAAACAACCTAGCTTCCAAAGTAATATGTAAAAATAATACACACATAACAAAAAGATGAAATCAAATCTGGATGATGTAGTTTACAAAACGGACATTCCAGACAGGCCCGGATGGTTATACTGAGGTGAATCATGTGATGTGGTATATGACAGGAAAGATAAGAGTCTAAAACATGCGATTATCAAATGAGGGAACGTCTTCGCCGGAAATTATAACGTCAGAAATATAATAAGAATGTCTACACAAGTGATAGGTCAGTGCAAGCCATTTCCGTTACGCTTCGGCCATTTCCGGATAGAGGCAGAGCCAATATGCGGAGGGCTTTTTCAGTCCTCGTTGATAGTTACACCCGATATAGCAAACTGTGAAACGAAAACTACACGTTACCGCTGAAATCCGAACACCGGTAAATTTACTTCATTTAAAGTTTTATTCTGTTCATGCAAGGGTAACAACTAACACGCCACGTAGCACCATCACTTTGATGAGCAGAATAAGGTAAAAAAAAAAATACAGTGACATTAAGTGCAATTTATTAGACGTCACTCCTCTGGAATTACTCAATGTGTTATGTTGTCATCACATTTAACACATAAACGCACAACAACATGAAAACAATGCAAAGGGATCAGGCCTCGGGGATGCTTCGTCCATTAGCAGAATCCCGGTTTATGCCGGAATACAATATAAAACACTACAGTTTAATGCCAGTAATGCCAGGGCTGTGAAGGCTCTATGACAGTTGACAAATGGTCGACGGCCTTTTGTTAATATACATTCTTCAATCAAAATCAAATAAGTAAACCCATTGCAAATGATTCTCATTTGTCAGAGTCCGGTTAAAAAAATAAAAAGTCAATGATCCGGATAATGCAACTAGTTATCAGATTGCGTTAGTGCTAAATAACAGAAAACTAAAAGCTCAAGAAATAACTAGTTTTCAAGGTGTGAAATAACGCTGCTAAAACTTGATAAAACATGCGTAGTCATAAGCGATGTCTGGAACACATCACTGTAAGGCATGCAACCATAATGGAATGTCTTTTTTATTGTCATACCTTTCCCCTAACGTACAATCAACAAGAGTCACAGGAGGCTGATTATGTCTCAGTATCTACATGGGAAAGGTTTATTGCCCTGGGGGCTGATGTAGCGGTAATCGGGGTGGAACATTGATAAAGCCGAACAGACTTACGAGCAGCTCGTGTTCATCTATCGCTATTGCCCCTCACAAAGCTAAGGTAGCCTTTGTACCGGATGATCAAATTCAGAGGGATATATGCTGTCATTACTTCGGCTGTTTGCCTCGAATGGTATGTCCTCAGCATAGCTTTTTGATATAAAAAAGGCATGAAATATGATACATTTAACCATTGGGAAAACCAGGAAACAAAGATAATGACTCTGTAACGTGCAATATATTGTACTCTGAAAATGTCATATGAGAATAAAGAGTATTGATTAAAAGCCGAGGGCCATTCTGAGCCGCCATTGACACTAGGTAGGGTAAAATATGGCGACGAGGTCACGTGATGGGATTCACAGATGGTAAATCCTTAAAAGGCACAGCAAGGAGATTTACTTATGTAGGGGTTAGATAAACTGAAGAACAGAAGAAATTTGTGCACAACTTTTCGAGGATCGGCAAACACTTCGATAGACACTGTGCACATCAGTGAAAGAAAATATTCAACTGTCTAAAATAAATTTAGAAATTAAAACGAAAAAGAGGGATTTTAAAAGAAACATCGTGTTTTTAAAAGAAATATCGTGCTTTACTTGTGACGTGCTTTTCTTAATAATTCATACAAATACTTGATAAACTTTGAAAAAGTAAATTACAAGGTTAGAAACTGTGACACATGGAGAAGCTGTCAGATTCAGGTAACACTGAATATCAGCAGAACAAAAGGACCAACACATAATGCAAAGAAGGGCGGTAAAGCATGGTAAAATCAGAGGAGCGATGACAATGTGATGGTAAATGATCACACATAAATGGTGAAGTCTGGCCTAGTGTCCATTTACCTCATCGAACTGTTCATGTAAACTGGTAAATACACCGCAAGTCAGAGCATAGTTAACGACCAAACAAGTGTGTCCCCACAGAACACATGACAGCATGTGCGATTTTGGAATTGTTCAGGCAACAGCTCCGACGTGTTTGACGCATATTGTTTTCATCCTTTTATATCGATATCTAGTCTGAAAAAAAGATCCATTTATATTTTTCTGATGGACCATTCGTTTCTTCTCCTGAAAAACGGTGTTGCTGTTTTGATATCCTTGTTACATAGGAATACGATTCCAGTTTACCCTGAAAATCACCCGTATAGAATTTGAACTCTTTCTCAAGAGCAAATTCAATAGGAAATCCAGATTAGACCCCAGTGGAGATGTTCCGCCTAATCACTTTTCGTCCCATAAAAATGCAAACGAAACAATAGGCCGTCGGTACCTGTAATAAGTGCATGTGGTGTTTCTTTGTGGTGATGGCGGTGTTAGACACCTACAGATACATGCATTGGAATGTAAAACAGCAGGGTAAGCTTCTAGGGTTGGTACAAAAGGTAGTGAAATGATCATATGCTGTACCATGTTGCATTAATTACAGCATTGTCTTATCGGCTTTGATCGGTTTCGCCTCGCTGGGGGCTTCTTTCTTCTCAGTCTACGGTAGCAGGTTAATTAAAGAGGAATCCTTTGGAACATGTGATGATTCGTCACAATGCATTAACCTTCTCACCACTTCATTAACCCAATATTCTCGTGTAACTTGGGCGATTAACCAAAAAAAAAGCCCGAACAAAACCCAGAAAGGTGGCCGTAAATGTAGTTATCGCTCAAAAGCTTGTTAACCGGAAACAAAACGTTCCAGCAATTTGTACGACTTCTGCACAAAGTCCATAAATACTGCAATGTGCAGACGATGAGAGATTTTTGGAAGTCCGGACGTAGTTCTCATCAAACTGGAGAAAACATATTTTAATGTTCGTGACACACTGTCGGATTCATCTGACAAATAGCAATTAAGAGCAAGGAATCTTCCCCATGCTACAGACAGTGATATGATGGAAGCTCTTAACACCATAATCATGTAATTATCAGCATGGGATGAAAGGTTTTTGGAAATTTTAACGTGGGTCTCAAAATGGAGAAAGCATAATGCCCGTGACACACTGTCGGATTCACTACAAATAACAGGAAACGTAGAATCTTCCCCATGCTACAGCAATATAAATCAAACCCTTAATGCCCTAGACTATGAAATTATCTGCTGGAAGCACATGGCAAATGAGAAGTTTCTGAAATATGTATCATTACATTAATACTGACAGAAAGGGCGGACTTAGATATTCCTAGAATCTTCTGCTGTACATATTTAATATATTTATTTTGTTTATTTGAATGCTGTTTTACGCCGTATTCAGTAATATTTTACTTATGCGATGGCGACCAGCAATACGGTGGGAGGGAACGGGGCAAAACCCACGACTATCCGCAGCTTGCTGGCGAACCTTCCCACCAACTGAACACATTTAAACCATTACGTATGTCTCCTCGTTAAAGGCCTCGTTAATGGTAAAGCTTAATGACTACGAAGAGCAGTTCTTAGGAAGTAACAGAACAATGCTGCTCTGTTGTTCTTAAGGATTTTTCCACAAAACCAAGGAATCAAATTCGTCAGTACGTTATTTATTTATTTATTTAGTTGGTCGGTGTTTTACACCGTACTCAAGAATGTTTCACTATACGACGGCGGCCAGCATTATGGTGGGAGGAAACCGGGCAGAGCCTGCAGGAAACCCACGAACATCCACAGGTTGCTGGAAGACCTTCCCTCGTACGATCGGGGAGGAAGCCACCATGGGCTGGGCTTGAACTCACAGCGGCCGCATCGGTGGGAGGCTTTCTGGGTCATTGCGCTGCGATCGCGCGCTAGCCAATTGAGCACGGAGGCCCCTCAGTACGTTATGAACGCGTGTAGCCTATAACTGGAGAGAGGGTATCGCTGTGGTGACTTAAAACACCAAGTGTGTGTACAGGCATAGCTCCAACTAATTGAAATTGTAATGGAATTGTTTATTTGTTTGAGCTTCTCTGCACCACTGAACACAGTCTCACTTATACGTCGGCAGAGAATGGTTGATGGAAACTACCGCTCCTCGCTCACAAATCCGGAAAGGTATCTTGACTTTGGGCCGCAAATGAGCCAGCGATACCTGGGTTTGAATCTGTCACTTTTATACTCATGGACTGATCGGTTTCGACGATAGTGACGCTTTCTTCCACTGAATCCACACGTAATCCGATTTCCTCATCAGTATCTCTGTACTCAGTATTCGCTTTCACATCATTCTTTTCTTGAATGATTCAAGGTGAGGTGGGGTGAGGAGTTTCCCCGATATTAGTCGGATCAAAAGGGTATATTGTTCTTATAGTGTTACTCTTCTTATCTGTAAAAAGTTCTGTAAAAAGTGTTGTAGCTATGACGAGGTGATATCAAGTTTCAGCTTATAAATAAAAAGACTCATACTCCTTGGAACATGGAATATTATCCTTAGTAACGATTTTTGGCTTCTTGCTCTTTTGGCAAAACAGTTCGTCTAAGTGAAACTGGTCTTGTATAGGCTAGCACCTTATATTAGCAGGGCGGTAACCACAGGCCTAATAAATTGTAAGCAACAGCTGCTAGACGAAAATATCCATATTTCTTTGTAAAAAGTCACAACAAGACACTGAGGAAAATACCGAGGATAAAAGTCTTAAGCTATTTACAATTTACATTATTTCCCCATTAGGTGCGGTATGTTTTGCCGTGCGACAAATGATTATCCGGAAAATACTCGGTTAATGCATGGCTACATGGACGCATAAATAAAGAGACAAAGGCAAGGATGCGCACGGTTAGACGAGTAATTGACTGTGTTGATCAATGAAGGCAAGAGTCACTTAAGGCTCGGATGGGTATTTATATATGACGGCTTTATTTATTTCTTTGATTGATGCTTCGCGCCATACTCAAGAATGTTTCTGAATGGTTAATGTTAGCCTCTCTGAATCTATCGCGATTTTAACAGTAATTAGTTCGTTGAAGACCATTTCTCACAATACTGGTTGCGTATCTACACGTCACACGTGGGGCAGTTCGCCATTGAATTGCCGAAGGTCAGTGGTTTATCACGGATGGTCGCTTTTTTCCCCCCAACAAAACTTTAGGCGTTAAACGACAAGCATGAAAATAATATCTGACGTCGTCAAAACCGGAGGAGCGGATAAATCATATGCAATTTGGGACCGGGACCGATTCCAAAGTCATTTCTAAGTCAACATTTGAAACCTCGCAGTGCTTATTCTTTTGGGGTACTGAGAATTGAAATTTTGATATATTTGTCCTAAAATATCATTTTAAAGACAGGCAAAATTGAAATTATTAACGCCCAAAACACCAGCTCTGAAATCACATTTGAGATTTTGACCTAAGTCAGAAATGACTTTGTGGAATCGTCCCAGATGGCTGGATAATGTGATAGTCGGTGACTAAACGCAGACGGTATGATCAATAGAAATACTACAAATATGCAAAGAAATCAGTAATCGCTGCAACAATAAATTATGGCGTATAAAATAGGTAGACGCTTGTTTGATATATTGATTGTTGCGCAGTTGAACGTGTCACGCGTGAATGACCGAGCAATGAAATCGTTGTTTACTGACAGTTACAGCGGATGGTTCATCAGGGTGTGTAACGTAATGAGCTCGTGTTTGGATTTACACATGGGTGAACTCCAAGGGTAGAGTCCTCATGGGTACGCCATCAGTAACTGAATCTGGAGTACACAAGCGAACAGTCAGGAGCAGGGAGATATATAGAACCCCGTCACCCTTCTTCTTTGTGACATCCCTGTAATGATCTATAGTCAAGGGAATATTTCAATAAAATAGTTTCAAAACAACATCTGGTTTCATAGCATTCACATAGCCTTCACTTGTAGTGTATCACTAGCTCACTGCTAGAAAACTCGCTGAAGCCTGGTGAGAAATTATCACAATTCACATAGCCTTCAAATGTAGTTTATCATTTGTTCACCAATGCCATGTCTGGTGCAGGCGTCTAGCATTTGATCTCCATTTACCAAGCCTACTCACTGCAGGCTTCCAGCATATTTCCACAATTCACCTAGTGGTCATTTTGTGGCGCACCCCTAGCTCACCACCAGTGCATTGGCTGCAGGCTTCCAGTATTTTGCCACAATTTACCTAGCCATCATTTATAGCGCATCATTAGCTCATCGCCAGCGTACTCGCTACAGGCTTCTAGTATTCTATCATCATTCACCTAGCCTTCATTTGTAGCGTACTTCTAGGACAAATGCTGAATGCTTCTCGGACATTCCTCCACCTGGCCTTCATTTGCCGAGGAAACTGTGAAGAGTTATTACTCCGGTCCGTGCATATGGTTTTCAGGGATGTGAAACACTTTTTAGCTTTTACAAGGGATTCACAGGTGCACCATAAGCGGAACGCTATCAGGGAAGTGGATCGTTACCGCATTTCTCTATGGAGTTTTAGGCCTGGCTTGATGTATATCTTTGGTTAGCCCATTTTTTAGTTTCATCAGTTGAATGTATGGTGGCTATTCCAAGTGACTTTTCAATAGTATGGCTGATATATTAACGACAAAGACGGATTAATGGGTGTGTTTCATTTGTAGTCACACAGGTTAGAAATACAGATAAAATAGTCAGTTAATTCATGCTTAGCACAGCAAAGTCCGCACCTTGGACGTTTACGTCTCTAGTACTTTTGTTTGGCTGAGATAAAATCAATAGCTCTGCACCAAAGCGTTTGGGTAGAAAGACAGTAAAAACGGAAAGAAATGAACAATGTTGTAGGAATAACAAACCTTCAGATTTTTTTTGTTGGAAATGTTCATCCCGGAGAAATACAGAAAGTTTTTGTCAGATAGTTATATAGAGAATTCCCTGATGTGAAATGTACTGTTGTATTCCATACAAGTCGAATCAGACATGACAAATCTAATCAACAGAACTTTAGATAATATCCAAAGAATCTTTTGTATTACCGGCCTTACCATTTAATAATACACTTGTCGTTATATTAATATTTCTGTTCTGCAAAGTGATCCATTGGTTCCCTGAAGCGTTGAAAAAAAAAACGTGCTAAGGGGTAGGAAACTAAAAAACAAATCGAATTTTGCTGTCTGAAATGCAAACAAAGCTAAAAAAGGAAAGTGTTCGGTAGATAGGAAATAGGCTGTGAGGAATGAGAAATCTCTGAGACAAGTTAAACGAATCTGGACATCGTTCTGTTAACGCCAGGAAAAGAAACGGTTCCATGAATAATCTATTGAATCGTGTGTTAGATATCAGTCGGAGATCGCTAGAATTCTAGTTTCATCTCATGATCGCTTTTTATGATTCTCTAGAGCGGTTGGACGACAGAGCATTGGCGGATCGGAATCGCTTTTGGAAATGAGACCGCTCATCGACGAAGTCTTTTCAGCTCCAGCGATCCCGGAGCTGGCCGATGATTGAACGTCGCCTACCAACAGCAGTTGTTCGGGTTTCTAATCACGAACCACTCCTATGGACAACAGCCACATACGTCTTCATCGGGACTATCATCGAGTTTGAAAATCAGATCTAAGACTGTCAAATCATTCCATCTGGATTCTTTTTCTTGTAGAGAAAGAGCACGACAGCAATACATTCATTCCGGGGCCCTTGTTAGCCCGTCAGAACCCGTGCTTCTGAAGAAAAGGTCATATATCTTTGGGGAGAATGCACCAGTGGAATGATGTCTGCCGAAATAAAACGGCCTATTTAGATGCATGAATTTCCGCCTTGCAGATATCGTATCGATACGAAATCTGTCCAAGCCGTACACGTATATTGATAAATGAGTTAGGTATACCGGGTAAATAACAAGCCTTATAATGGGGAAATATTTCATTTCTTCCAACACATTCAATTTTTTTTCCATCCGGCACGCCTGGTGCAGGCCGAGAACGCCGAAGACTTTATCTGGTTCTCAAGAGCTCGATGCCTTTGCCAGTTGCCATAATTCCCTCGGAGAAAATAGAACGAGGCAAAACAGATTGCTCTCGATTTCTGTTTGAATGTCCTTCAAGTGCCCTCGGGAGCTGCCAGACCATACCCCTATAAGTTTGCACCTCGAGCTCTGGCTGAATCCCTTAACCAATGTGCCGACGATTCTGGTTTAAGACTTTCCAAGTCCCTCGGGATCTTCGTCGGAAATCTTGATTGTATCCCGGGCCAGGTCAATCTAGGCAACACGTCAATAGAAGTAGCCGAAGTCGACAGCTATCAACTCTAATTACCTCCGGATAATAGCTTTGTCAACACTCCTCTAACCCCGCGGGCTTCTACAGCCTTCAGAGAAGAAATTGTTTCTAAGCGATCTTCATTGCTTAATGCATTGGTATTTGGATAAGCTGTCCAAATGACCAAGACCCCCTGCAGTGACGTTTGCCCAGGACTAGAGCGACGTCAAACTGGGCTGCTTACCCAATTGTCCGTGGGTGCATAGAGAGTGCTATCTGTCTCGCCTTTCAGAAGCCAATAAAATCGTGCAATATTAGTTTCTATTTTCTCTAGCTTTCTCGATTTGACTGATACCGTCTTTTCCAGTTAATCATAGGTATTGCGTGGTCTTTCAATAGCAAAATACAATTATTTATGAATATAATTATTTGATTGAATTTCCCTCCGAATCTGCCTGGTTTTCTTCCATCATTATGCTGGTCGCCGTCGTATAGGTAAAATATTCTTGAGTTACGGCATAAAACACCAATCAAATAAATAAATAAAACACATTTATTTGATTTGCGTTTATTCAAGGTCAGATATGGACGGTAGTGTATACTTTACCAGCTTCAGGTATATAACAAATCTTTTAACTTCAGGCCAGCTACAGCTACAGATGCATTTAATTTTGTGGCATCCTTGTTCAGAGTCTGTGAGGCTTTGGGTAATGAACCAACGGGAGCCCAGTTAATTACTTGCAGGAAAGTTTGAAAATATAATTATATAAACTTTGAATGCACATGACCTTTAGAAAATCACCACCTTCAAATAAATAAATAAAAAAAAAATAAATAAATGTTACTCCTTCTCTTTCGCCTTCGCTGGCTGAAATGAGTTATTTTTGTTACCGTTGATATTGTTGATCTATGGATCTTTCATGTTTTGTATAAATTATAAGTGACTAAGCAGATGAATGATTCATTTGTTCTGTCTCTCTGTGAGTCCATTCTTTTAACATCCTGTCCTTTAACTTGGCCCTTAACTTCTACTTTACAACATGGACCTTTGATTTAATGAAGTACCGAAGTGCTAGCCTATCGCTTATCTCCGTCTATAGAATGTCACGACGTTATCTGTCGTGATCGGCATTCACATTTAAAAGAGACACCAGTTTTTGCGACCTTGTCCACAAACAGACGAATGAAACATTACAGCCTTGACGTCGCGACACTCCGAAGTCCAAGGGAAAAAAACAATGTCATTTCAAGGGAATTATACCTTGCCCAAATTGGTGTGATCTGTTTCTGACAAATGACAATTGCTACATGCTCTATGCGTACAGAAACTTGTACACAAATGTATCACCCCTCATCATATATTTACCACGATAATTTTCAGCCTCAGATCACAAATCTTTCTCGTCCTTGTTAAACCTGTGCCTATCATCAAAATGAAACCTAAGTATGACTTCAAACAGAATAATCGCTTCTGATTTCGTTGTACATATATATATACTTGCAAACTGTAAATCTTAAAGAAAATGCCTTATACAGCTTTGTTCAGTTCTCCACACAACAGGAGGTGACTTCCAAGTCACTCACATGATTTGCAGCTCCAATGCCTGCACAGCTGTGAAGTAAGTTAAAATGGCGCCTAGTAGCAAAGGTCACAATTTAGCGTCAGGCCCGAATATACACAAACTACTCCAAGATTCGTCATCAAGACACTGAATACGCAAAATCGTTGCAGGTTTTGACCAACAAGGGCGTCTCTTTCATATCTACCCAAGACTATATCAGCGCAGATATTAATGTTCATGGAGAAAGGCTGGCGCAGAGAAGAAATCCCCTCTGCTGAAAGCTTTCCTTTTTACACAAGGAAAAATTATAGAATTTTTGTACTGTCACAGTCAGTAATTTCTTGGAAGTAAAGACGCAGGCCGGCCAAAACGCCAGGTGGTGGAGACAGACGATTGCCTATTGTTCGAAGACGACACATCACTTGACGCGTCTCATGGTGATCGTGCTTCAATGTAATCGGATGGGAGAAGGGGGTGGGGGTGGGGGTGCTCGTTGTAGAGTGGGATTGTGGAGAGAGAGGGGACTATTATACAGATAAGCACATATTCTTGCAGCCCAGTAACTCGTTGAGAGATTTCGGTAGGTAGGATATGCTGCCATATAGTGCTCACATCCTTACGGTTTTTCAACCATTTAATTCCCAGGCATTTCCTTGGGGACTTCCGCGTTTCATGGCAGGCACAAAAGCTGATATTGTCCACGGTTATCCCCAATAATGAAACTGTACGAAGAGCCTGTGCAGACGACTTTGTCTGCCGGAATCCGCTCTGATCACGTGACCCAGAAACCAATCTATCCAGCAATATTTTTGACTAGAAGGGGTCATTAAATAATTGAAAAGCGGCCGGGATAAAATGTATGTGTGCACGATAGCGGGGGTTAGGTACGGATCGGTTTATATCGCCTTCCTCGCAGGTAGCCTGTCCATACCACCCATAGTCCTCTGCCATCGAAATATATATATGCGGTAAATCTACCAAGCAGTTCGTACATCAATATTTCCATCGCCCTTTCCATGATGGGAGGTGGCGAAGTAAAGCTTTAAGCACAATATAGCCCATTACTTTGTCAATAACGCCACTGGATGGCAAAAATCAACACGGAGAAGGGCCTCCACCGTCGAACGGCTAGCTTATAATGCACTCATAAACATCACGGATATCTTCCATGGTACAAATTGTCTGGAATCACCTTTCGACCATGCGGGGCATTTCATAGTCGAAGTCACGGACAACACAGTTTAAATAACCCTCACTGAATTCAACGCCTCACAGGTTGTGCAGAGGAAGACCTAGCTATAACGTAAATGACCCCTGTAGGCCACACATAACATTCTGCCTGGAAGACATTCGTCGCATGCCTGGGTATTTCTTGATAAGGTATCTATAATTAAAATCAATCAACCCAGCGCATGATAAATGTACTGGCATTTTTTAAATGGTCACGCAAGAAATTACTGCGTTGAATGCAAATTTTAATCCCATTCCCTTGTCCAATACATCAGTAGACTGTACCGTGAGTTTGGTGAAAATGGATTTCAATTCTATTCCCTTGTCCAATACATCAGAAGACCGTACCGTGAGTTTGGTGAAAATGGATTTCAATCTTATTCCCTTGCCGAATACATCAGAAGACTGTACCATGAGTTTGGTGAAAATAATCACCAGCATTAGCTGAAGTAGACATCTTTGTCTCGGTCATCTGTCGATAACATTTGTCTGTATAATGTACACGCTTGATTTGTGGTTAAATACCTCCTCACTGAATCATGTTACATGATATGCGTCGATAATACCATGCCGTAGCGCTTCATAATTTGTCCTATTCCGTATGCACCATATCTGTTAATATTATTTTTTTTTTCAAGAAGATAAAAGAAATAAAGGCTTAAAACGAAATATAACATCCGGGTATAGGAACGAATAATATGTTGCCAACTACGCTTTGAGTTCAATAATGACACGGTTCGAAAGGCAACACACAGTGCTTTCCAGCTCTAGTACCAGAATGGTGGGTGGAATTTGACCAAAAATCAATTGTCACATATCGGTTGGTACGGCCTTTATTATAACGATCAATCAGTTATCTACCAAGAGACTGACATATCCTTTTATTCTGTGCGATAAATGACATGGTTCCCACATAACTACCCAAAGACCCAAAAATGTGAAAAACGTAATAAAAAAAAAACAAAAATAAACAACAACAAAACGCATTGCACTGCACCATTTCATTCAGAAAAGGCCTTAGTGTTGTACTCAAAGCAAGGTGGGATGTCGCCAGTTTTGAAGATCGATTTCGAGCGTTCTTGTCAAATATGGGTGTCCAGACGTTCTTAACGTCATCCAAACAAGTTAGAAAATCTTGTATATGGTAGACCTTTTCTTACGGTCAAATCTTTACACGCGAAGAATGACATAGTCACCAACATGAGATACATATAAATTCTATCACATTTTATGTGCCAAAATATGTCAGTTTGTGTTTGCAATTTGTCTTAGACAAGAAGATCACAACATTTGTGGCATTTGAGAAATGTATTCCATGTGTTGTACCTCTATCAGTCTGTCGTCACAAATTGGGAAATGTTGCGCTGCACAATTTGTGTATACATTTAATAAATCAATATACGAAGATTTGGAAAGGACGCCTGGACCTTGTTGAAACGTTAACGCAATCGGAAGATTTCTGATTCCAAAATACACTTCTCTTTTGTCAGAATTTGTCTAAATATATGTTTCTGACTTACTTGTTTCCATCTGTCCCGGATTTAAAGTTCTGATTTTGGAGCCGTATATCAGTGGTTGGAGGAATCTGTCATTTGTTTTCAAGGGTTTTTTTTAAGTCTTTAACGATTAAAAACTGTAAACTTCAGAATTATGGTACACAGAACTCTTGACTTCACATCTTGTCAATTTTCTGCCGAAATCTTAAGGGAGATATTTTTGTTTTTATTTGTTAGCTTTCACATTACCGACGCATTTATGTTGACTAACAAAAACGTGTCTCTTGCCGAATTCTTTTGGCGCTTCGCACTATGATCAAGACTGTTTTCTTATTTCATTCAGCTTGCTATGGTTGAAGGAATCTAGGTTCCCTGGATCCAATCCATCTGTCCAGTTGAGGTGTGATTACCCAAACGACTTCATTCGATGCAGGCTATGGTGGTGAAATGACGCTTCCACATCAAGCTTTTTTAACTTGTAACTCTTTCATTCACTCACTGAGGTACTGAAGTATTTTTGCAGATTAATACCGAATATACACAAATGTTTCAGCTCCCAACAGAGATATATTAAACTATTAGTTTTGTGCATAAGCAGAAAAGTAAGAAATGCCTACATAAACATTTATGTACATTATCATTCGTCAGAAGCCACCATCTCACCAAGGAAAACCATATACTCAGTAACTATCAATTCACCATGGATATATATATACATATACATATATATACATACACACACACACACACACACACACATATATATATATATATATATATATATATATTAGTTCAACATTAGTTCCATTGTGTATTTTCCAAATTTAAACATATAAGTTAGTATTATTCGGAATTATGACAATAAAGCACTGCCGCATGGTATACATGTCCCCAAGTTTGTGCTCACGTCCTTTAAGGACTTGCTTTTCTGGAGATAAAAAATCAACATTAGATTAGCAATATTAAAATCCTGGCAATTTTCATTCAAAATTTGCAATACATCATAGAAAAGAAAAGCAATACCTGATTAAGTCGAGGAAGGTGTCAACTGAATGAGCCTTTTTGGGTTTGCCGTAGCGCGGAATCTCATCCCTGCTTGCCCCACCCCCGGGCTTAATGGTCACGGAGAGGATAATACCCAGGATGACTGCCATCATTGTGGTGGTGGCGAAGTAAGCAATGGTTCGGAGTCCCATCCGTCCACATGTTTTAGCGTCCAACCCGGCAATGCCGGCGATGAGGCTGGAGACAATCAAAGGTAGGATGAGCATCTTTAACATCCTCATTAACAGCTCCCCCGGGAACGTTATGTACATGATGTCCCGTTGGCTGTAGCCCTGGGGTCGGGCTGCTCTAATGATAAACCCCAGAGACACACCCGCGATCACAGCACTTAACAATAAGATCAGAATCAGGTTCTCTTTGGAACCTCTCAGACATTTTTTGGCGCACTGTTTGGCACGGCTTTGGTCCAGGTACTCATCTGGAATCGACACCGTGATGTGGGCGTTTCCTTTGTTGGTCGTGTTCGTATCATTCTTTGGGCCGTCCGGTCTTTCCGAATTCTCCCCTTTCTCCATCGTAGAGTCCGTAGCTGTGTTTTAAAATACTATTTGAAATACTATCTTTTGAAATACGATTTCTAAATTTCCCGAAGTAATCCAATCACAATTTCAGGTTCTGAATCACTTTCTGGTCTGGCATTCGCTGACGATTAAAACAGGCTTGATCTATAACCATTCCAAACCTTTACAGTCGGAAAACACCGTAAACTCTGGTGCAGATTTATTATGGGCCTGCAAAATGTGCCCAGAATTGCTTACACACGGCAGGGCTTCTAAGTTAATCAAATCTACAAACGGATCAAGAGCCGTTGCTAAGGCATTCACTCAAGAATCAAACCCTTTGAAGATATTTCCGCTGATTATAGCTTTTGCTCTCTTTTAAAACTGCAGCGAGTGTTATCCCCGGTTTCGGTGTTGTCTCGCGCTACCCGTTAAAGGGTTTCGCCCGTTTGTATCCAGGAGGGTAGAAATAAAATATAAAAAATGATGCCCACAGGAAGCAAGGTTCCTTCTAGCACAAGAACGATTAATCTCGTTTTGACGACTCCGGGAAAATTTTCTAATTACTTGGTGATCACACCGCAGCGTTCACCTACCGCTATTTGCAAAGAGGCTTCAGTCGTCAAGCGCAAAACTCCGCTAAAAGGCAATGATGATTTGTCCGCAGACAGCAGGGGGAACTGGTTATTCCTTGCCACGGTGTCGTATCGACTGACAACACGCTGCTCTCCGGCGCAGAGGCCGTGTGGCCTGTCTCGTGACGTCACAGAGGTCAGAGGTCGACGAATAGCCCCCCCCCCCCGCCCCCGGCATGATGGTTTATAGATTAGTGTATACTCCTGCCCGGATCTCGCAAATGTGCCTAACGCTTATCAAAATAACTACAAATGCAATTACACGCATTGAATTATTTGCGAGTGTGATCCATACTGGCTTCTTTAGAGCATACCAAAAAGAGAGAGAGAGAGAGAGAGAGAGAGGGAGAGATTTATCGCGCGGTGGCGACCTTACCTTCGAATGTTAAATTACGGATAAAGTGTTCTTTGGGCAGCGATCCTGTATAGTGGAATAATCCAACTGCAATCACCATGAAAGGGCTTTAACTGTGATGTATGTTTACGTAGATATGAATGAAAATATTGCTAAGTACGACGTAGAACCTACGGATACATACATACTATTTGAGTTGAAACAGATCTGACCCACCCGCTGGCGCCCTTGGCAATCGTGCAAGTCCATTGTAGTTCTAGGCGACGCATTAATAAATTATATGTCCGAGTGAGATCGCTATGTATACTACGCGATCAGGTTGTTCGGGTAGTTTGAGTATTGTAGTGTGTGTTTGCTTGCTTTTGATTTAATGTCACATCACGATTAATGAAATTTATCGCGCATCCTTCGATCGAGAAACCTACCTACGGTGATTTTTTTCATGTACAAAACAAGAATTACAAAAACTTTGTGTCAAGGTCATAGATTAAATAAGGTCGATGAATGAAAATAACAATTTTGGCAATAAATAAATAAAAAGGAGAAATGGATAATACACAGGATGATATAGAAGAAAAAGAAATGAACGACAAGTAACTAGTTCGGTTTATTTGGCCATACTGACGAGCTTTTCTAAAATAAATGAAGACAACTGAATTAAATTCACAAAGAAGAGAAAGGTTAGATAGAGCTCCACACTGTGTCTTAGGTTACAGCCCAATAAGTCTATCTAATAGTCAAACACCAAATATATGCAGGCTAAAGCAGTGTAAAATGCCGATTTTAATTGCACCATTCCCCGTGTCCTTTATGCTAAAACGGGTAAGGCTATCATGCATTTGCTATCTGAAACGGATCAAGTCATCTTAGCTTTACTCTCACAAGAATAAACTTATCACCCAATGGAGAAATGTGGTGAAACTTGGACCTGATGATCTTTGAACTAACTGGGAAAATCGATTACAGAAATAAATCAATCAGTGACAACTTCTATTGTTTGAAGCAGGAAATTACAGCGATCACCTGGGGACAACATCGAGATTGAATACTCATAGCTATGTGAACCTGCGCATGTAGTACAGTTCGAAAAATCATTTTCCGACACAATTTATTTTGAAATATTTTGCATGTATTCAGCACGAAGCCCTTACATTTTAAAGGTATCTTGTCCAAACACAACCTCTGTCGCGATAAAGATTTTTCTGGTAAAGCTTTTAATCAGTGCACATATTCACTGCTCACGGTGGGTTTGTAGCAAACATCCTTTTGAATTCCGGTAATGGAAAAGATCACGACAGTACACTTTAGGCTCATGCTCTATGATCCATGCAAATGGTCTCCCCGTTGAACTTGAAATTCCTAAAATTACAAATTTTACAGACCAAAACTTGAAATTATGGACTCTACGAACAATTTTTGGTAAACTTGCAATCTTGATGGCTTTATTTATTTAGCGCTATTGTCCAGAGGGGAGACTGCTAATCTGTAGCCGTATCCCTGGAGAAATCCTAATAGATTCGAAAGAATTATTTATAAGTCAGTTGGCGAGGAGATTACTAGGTAAGCGCACGGCAGCGCGGAATCTCGGCACTACAAGGTAGATCTGAGTACAAGCCTGCCGCATTCCTCCTCCCTCAATGCCGCCGGTTTCCGATAGTACAAACGTCAGATTTGTAAAGCCGGTCTGAGGCAAATCGGATTGAGAAAATCATGCCGCCATTTACATCGGGGGATGGCTTAAGCTCCCGGGATCCAGACTTGGGGAACCATGATGTATAAATGTCGTGTGTACATGGGTGGGTTTCTATTAAGTGGTTGTCGTCGCTTTGGGGATGAACAAGGCGAATTAAGATGTTGCAGAATAGTTGAAACCCGAGTTTGGGATACATTGGACTGTTATAAAAAAAATCCGTAAAATTACAGGCAAAAGGCCTGACAATCAGCTGCCAGGTGTTCTCACAGTAAATAACGGCCGTAATACCATCGTGTAAACTAATATGTGAACCTCCCACAGATTAAGTGTTTCTCTGTTACGGGTGTTTTACCAGTGAAGTGGGTGTAGTGGTAAAACCGTCGTAGAAATACGGGAGTTAGTGTAATTAAAACACGGACTTTTTCCAACGCTGTGCAAAATGCGATTCGCCTGAGTTCGTGATGCAAATAGGAAATGCAGGAAAGCCGCTTTGGGGAATGCTTTGTTTTGAAGGACAAACGTCCTATATGAAACAGTACGTGTCTCTTTTAGTGTTACGCACTGCACACTTCCATGTTACAAACTGTATCCCACAGGCCAGGCTTCGTCCAGAAACAAACGCTATCGGCGACAGCCCTGTAACGTGCCATGAATGATATGTGCAGAACTCCTGGTGGAACACATCGTTTAGTGGTCCACAACACCGCTTTTTCCCGGTCAAACCGCTTGTTTTTATCGAAATAGCCCTGTATTTTGAAGAGAATCAATCCGATGTTCTATGCCATTGTGTCAGGCTTCCATTCAACGGCACACGCTCTCGTACTTAAACAACCGTTATCCACCTCTAACGCTTAACGATTTATAAAAGCCAAAGGGCTCGGCTCGAATGAAGCGACATGTATAGACAGTCACTGCACGGTTTCTTGATGATCCACGGGCCTCGTGCGCTCAATTGAAGGGAGCTCTTGTGATATATGGAAGGTTAATAGGACCTTCTTTTCAATTACCCAGCATCGCCAGCATATGACGACACTGTTGTCAAACTGGAGATAAGATACTATTCAGTCTCTGAGTAGAGCGTGTTGCTCAGTTACATGTAAAGAAGACATATTTTTAAAGTTTAAACAGGTAGTCGGCAACTATAAACATTGAGAAAAACGTTAATGCCTGAATGATTTTATGGAAATGTGTTACGTAATATTACAAACCATATACATATTACTAATGTAATGACAGCCTGTGTAGGTGTAATGTATGGTAGGTTGTCAGCCATTTGTTAGGACGCTTTGACAATCAGATATAAGTCTATAAGTCTATCCCTTCTACTTAACTAAATCTGAGGGGTTTGTCCGATGCTACTGTTTAAGCGTTTAGATAAACAGAATGAAACTCTGAACTGATGTATTTTGACAAAGGCCAGGATTTCGCCGGTCACATCTGACTATTTGCCGACTGATACATTGTCATCGCTGCTCTCGCTTTACTCTTTATGTTGAAGTCTTTGTAATCTTCACAATGTTGAAGTGTGGGCACGAAGTCAGCTCAGGTTCAGCTTTTGGTTACTGGGTAACATTACTTTCCATTCGCATGCCCTTGGAACCTTCTCGTTGGCCTGCCAAGTCGTCCAGTTGTGATCAAGCCCTCCAGCACCACCCAGTGGTGACACTGAACCCACCTTGAATACATCCTTTGACGTTATGAAGATGGCCCTTTTCTCAAATAACGGCAATCCTGTTTCTACATTTGCATTTTGCTAATTGGTCTAAATCCCAACACTCCGAGAGATAAATTCCTCGGGGAAGGAGGTATACATGCACCACAAAATCAGCCTTCCAAGTAAGGTAAAGAAAATGTACCGACTTTAGCAAGTAAATAATGTTTCGAAAAAACCTGGCCAACATGTTTTGGAAGGAAGGAACAGCGAAAGTTCCCTTGAGTTTTATGCCACACATTCATAAAAACTTTGTTTTGGCATGTTGAAGTACATAAATGTTCTTGCCTGGTACCTCTTGACATCGACCCGGGAATCAGCCTTTGGTGTGTAACAACTCTCGACGTTCGGCCTCTGCCAGAAACAGGCACCTCAGTCTGATACAGACGCCTTGGTTGATACAGGCGCCTGGGCCTGATATATGCGCCTCGGGCTGATACAGGCGCCTCGGGCTCTTACAGGCGCCTCGGGTTCATGCCGTGACCGATATCAACAACCTTAGGTGAGAATCGATATATACATATATGAGTGCACTGTTATAAAAGGCTCAACAATAAAACTGTCAAGAGCTTTCACTGTAGAATAACGGTCATAATGGCCGTAATATCACGGTGTGATAAATTATATGTGAACCACATGCATGCAGATCGCGTGTTTCTCCCACTAGGTGTACTTTACCACAAAGGCGGCTGTGGTGGTAAAAACTTCAGTAGAAATACCAAAATGATTGTGGTGAAAAATCGGACTTTCGTATGCTGTGCATAAATGTGAAATTCCAATACATCTACCATCTCTTACAGGAACCCCAGAATCATAAGGCCGCATTTTCAACCATTCTACTTTGTCTTTCCACAGTTGCAACATGTTAGCAAGTGGTTGCTTACCTCGATGCATACTACGTTTGCGCGCCTTGAAAGTCGTCAATGAAATGCGTTCGTCCACACGCATGCTCATACTGAACATAGATATACCGGAGAGCTTAAAACGCGACTTAGCTAAATGATCTGAACGGGTTGTATGGAGTTAATCCCAGTTCTCGATTGTCATACGACTTTAAAATTAGCCGGCATACACGTAACGACTGGGGTACAACTCCACTTGAATAACATCGCTTTTACCCATGTACGATGCTCTTAGGGCGCAATGCAACGGTCGAGTTGAGTTGGTTTGGGTCTTAAGATCCCGTGTATGCCGAGCGTTAAGCTGCACATGAATTATGGTAATAATGGGCATCCATAGATTCGTGTTTTCTCACTGATGACACCAGACAATAGTAGCAATACCGTGAACATATCTGAACTGTGCTTTGGTTAATTGGTCGCATTGATTCTCCTAAAGCCACTCTGTCAGGGGACTAGCTGGTGGATTGGGAATGTTTCCCGGGCCAAGCTGCTACAAGCTAATTGACAACCTTTTTCTCACGACTTTTTCGATAAAGGGTTCCCCATGAGATGGAACGTTATTTGTCAGAGCGCTATCAAATCCAACTACCGTACTTATGCAGGCACAGGTGCCGGCATACCCGGTCCATGGCTCAGTCATCCAAGGCATCGCTCTCCCAGCACACAACAGGTCATTGGCAGAAGGTCTTACGTGCCCGAATCTAGATCTCCATGCAGAGGCGATGATTTCACTTCTCGATTTTTTTTTAACCTTTGCAATGATGGGTGGTTTTTTGTAGAGGTGAAAAAGGAAAAATCAAGTGACATAGAGCGCTGTCAGTTCTGGTCAAATAGCCCACCAGGTGAATTCTAAACGCGTCTTTCCCACCTCCCCCCCTTTCAAACCCCATTGTTAAAATGAAGCAAACAGTAGTGAAGGGGTAGGGGGGCAGAGACGGCAGTAGGAGGTGATGGGGTTGGATAATACATAAATCAATATCAATACAACTAATGGTGCCTAAACGACCGTCATACAAAACTTTTACATTGTGGTAACCGAAGTTCACACGATATTGAATGAACATCAGCATTTATGTTTCCGACACAGTCTTCGATAATTCATTGTGAACTCAGTTGCCTTTTAGTTTATCTGCACTGTGCTTCAACTATTGGCAAACCAATAGCGTGTTTGATACATGTTGCAAAAGACACCTCCTATGCCCTGTGTTACGTTGAAACCTTTCCTCTCCTGTCAAGCCCTAATACCGTTTGGTCCGATGTATCTTGTTTTATTTTACACAGCAAAACGTGTGGGTATTTGTATTGAAACAATATCACATGACCGTCAGCTCGATGGAAGGATTTGTCATGTTGTATCATGTCTCTTAGACGATATCATTCTTATGGGTGGCCTACTCCCGACGCTTAGCCTGGATAAAGTCTCGTGTTTAAATTCCCCGCAGGCTATTAAAGGTAACAGCAAAATTGCCTCTTGTCCATGCCTTGTTGTTCGGCACGCACACCTAATGTACTCGATTCCTCGGATAGCTTGACTTCCGTTCGACGTCATAAAAGAGAGCGGCGCAGACAAGGAAAGTAGGACGTAACGACTGGCTGTATACTTCCGCGGCGGAAGGAGCACTGATGTCTACAATAGTTCCGCGGAATGCCGTGTGGTGTAACCCCGCTGGTTTTATGTCCATAGCTTTATTGTGTGTTATGTCAACAGCAGCGATTAAATGATTTTTCCGTCTTTTCGTCCTTGGCTACCTTTACGACTCCTTGTAATTTGAAAAACAGGAGAATACTTCATCGATTGTACCCCGGACATCGATAACGGCCACGTCAGTTGTTGTTTCTGTTGGTCATGTCAGAATGCGGAATGGGCATAAAGAGTCTTTGTTGCTCAAGGACATAGCCCCTGACCAGCAAGGTTGTGTGTTATGCCATTTTGCAAGCTTTATCGCCCCACTATACAATGCATCCACTGGTCGTGCGGTCATTTCTCTGAACACGACCGTATGGTTTAGACCTATTTTAGGAAAGAATATTGAAAAGTTTTGAACTTAGCCATTTTATGTCTGGAAAAAAGACGAAATGCCCAATGTAAACCTACCCTAAACCTAAATCTACCCCTTCCTTGTTCGATTTATTTATTTATGTGATTGGTGTTTTACGCCGTGCTCAAGAATATTTCACTTACACGACGACGGTCAGCATTAAAGTAGGACGAAATCGGGCAGTGCCCATCTGAGAGACCATCTGCAGGTTGCTGGCGGACATTCACACGCACGGTCGGAGAGGAAGCCAGCAAGAGTTGGACTTGAACTTACAGTGACCGCATTACTCGGCGCTAGAGCCCTAACCAAATGAGCCACCGGTGCCCCTTGACCGTTCAAAGCCGGGTCATTACGGTCATTATGAAAACTTACAAGTATTGACCAGTTTGTACTGCTAAGTGCTTTTGCAACTTTTAAAACTGTTCCTGTAAAAGACCGTTGCCTGGGTACGCATTGATACGAACACTGGTTGCATTCCACGCGGCAATGAGGGAAAAATTGGAGAGGGGCGATAACCTTAGACACGAAGCTTTAAACCATCCATTCCGTCACAGTGCAAAAACTTGGATCAGCCCAGAGATTGGATTTGCAATTCTAAGGAAATTGTCCCCGGAAATTACACTCTGCAAAATACGGGATAGGAAATAGTTTTTATCGCGCTCTGTCGCTCTATGTCGCATTATGCTCTTCCGGAGTGAGGAGGACGATGAGATTATCACATAAATGAAGAGGCACTCGCCTCTTTGGAACGGACAACAACGTTCAGCGGACATTGGCTGGAGTGGATTTCCTCTTTCAACCAGAGCATTGCGCTGGCCAAGGGATTGAATCGTACACTCTAAAGGAAGAAAACCCGATTCAATTGAACGTTCAGAATTTTGAAAATCTATCACATTATCATGGCACTCTTTTACGACACAAAGGTATCGGTCAAGCGTAAGTTGGCCCGGTATACTATATAAGTGGACTGAGATCGTCATCTTAAACAATGAATATTGATCTATTCTCGTGACACCGTCATTTTTCATTTTATTCCAGAAAAAAACTTCTATGACATTAAAGAAAAAGTGAACAAGAGGAAAAATTGTGTAGCATATCAGGTTAACCTTTGTAATACAATATTGATTATAATGTCAGATGTATTCTCTTGAATAGGCACATAGGCACCGGCGTTATGTGGATGAAATCATATTGAAAGCAACGTTTAAATCTCAAGAATCCGACAAAAAGAAGATGAATGTTCTTTGTTTTTGTCGTAAGATAATTCATCATGTTCTCCATTGCAAAACATAAAGCCCGTTTCACAGAGCGATTTCGGACCTCAGCCTAAAATTCAAATTCAAATTAACGTCTTAATTATATGCATCAAATAGGTAAAATTATCAGCGCTGATTCTGTGTTGTTTCATTACAACATCAGGTAAGTTTGAGCAGCCCAATTTCAAATGGTTTCTTGCAGGGAAGGAGATTAAAGTTTTTGACTTGAGCTCAAAATGGTTTGGTGAAACAGGAATTTGGGTTCAATGCGATTTACCACACCGGTGTTGTTACAAAGGGAATAGGCCTATATCTATTTCCCAAGTTAAACTCCAGGTCCAAATACCTTATATCAGATTGAGTGTGCTGGAGTAAAAGATTGTCAAATCTCTAGGAAAGATCAGACGTTCGTGTAAAGTGGATACTTCTGGATGCAAACATTTTGTGGTAAAAGCCTGCATTTTTCAACTTCTCTTTCCAAAATAATAAAAAGTGAACAAGACTACAACAAGGAGGGTGAAACTCAGCGACTACAGTTTGGTGAAAAATAATGGTCACACGTCACCGGTGAAATCCGGCATCTTGTCAGTTTACTTCAACTGCCGTTTTTAGTCTAACTTTTCATGCAAAAGCTCAACCAGCATTTACTGCAAATTGTCCGAACTCTCCCAATTGCTAAGCCCATGGCATGGAGATCTACCATCCATCGAGGCATACCCTCGAATCCTGTACACGAGTACCGCGTTGTTAGAGGATGGGTAGAGGTAATTATTTATACTTGACCTTTAATGTGCGAAAACTAATTAGAGATTTGTACTGGCCTTGGAGTAAATAATTCAGTCTGCAATCACCCGGCTGCTCCCGTTCGGTTTTAATTGATCGTCTTCAGTGCGCTGGGAATTCACCAGGATTGATGTATTATAACGTCTATGCCTTTCACTCGGTCCAAAACAAGAAAGAAAAAAATCCCCAAAAATAAATTGAAAAAAAAATCCCTGGATACAGATGGCTCTATCACTAATCAATGGCTTTTGAAGGGGATCTCCACTCAGCTGGTAGAGAGACAAATCTGGCAAACAATGGTTGTGTCCCCGAATATAATGTCGCCACCTCTGTCGCCTCTCTGTTGGAAATTGTCGTGCTCAGATACAGAGTTTGGCAACGGAGGAGTTTTTGGCTTTGAAGAGAAAGAAACGACACCAGTGAAGTTAAGGCGAGTAGAAAAACTATAAGAACTGTATTTGAAAATACCTCCACCTATTTTTTTAGCGTTGTTTTTTCACCAAATTAAATGCAGTCAAATGTTTTGATTATATTGTGAGTTTTACGGAATATGTTGATAATGTGTATCAACAGTAGAGTCGCGTCGATATTTTTCTGGCCATAACACAGAACTTTAATGTCATATTAGCTTTTAAATACGTAGGCACACATTACTGGAGTACGGTTCTCAAAGGACTTTGAGCATTAATGTGTACAAAAAACTTTGTGACGTCATTTTACTGTTGACACATTTTATCAACATGGCCCATAAACCCCACTATTCAGTCAAAAAGGTTGATTTAATTTGATGAAAAAAAAATCTAAAAAAAAGTAGTAAGGAGTGCAAGGTTTTTGCCCGTAACAACAGGTAGAGTTAAACAATGACTGAGTAATGTCTGCAAAACAGCCTTTTTTACCTACAACGGTAGAGGAAAGCTGTGAATCCATTTGAAGAATCGGATTGCATCTCGTTTACTGTGGTTGAAAATCATTTAAAATAACTTTAAAAAGTATAGAATAAAATGCTGGTATTCTTTTATTGTCCATTCATCTGACGCGGATGTCATTCACATGAATGCAGTGGGCTTTACGATGTAGTACGAACGACATGAAAATAACGATCACTTCTAAGCAACATTCGTGACCAAGATCAGATGTCTAGCCATTGAAATTGAAGTCAAATGCGCATGCTCATTGGTCAAGAAGGTTAGTGCCAACGATGAAAAGATGTCTGATTTTTATCTCCTTCGAGCAGTCTGATTGGTATATGGTATAATATTCACGCCATCCGGAGATCGCGTGGTTACCATTTGGATATAAATAATCAATGAGCTGGTTGAATGAATTGCGAAGAACATGTCAAGTAGCATGTACTGAATTCGCTATAAAAACACTGTCAATTCTGGTCCATTAAATATAATGTATGGTTAACTACGACAAATCTATCCACGTTTTAGAATGTTTAACGTAAATCTGATTCATTCCGCTTAACATAACGAAATCATATCAGAGGCCCGACTCAGAGAATGTACTAAATTCGTAGAAAGAAATGTGTAAAAATTTTCGAAAAAATAAATATAGTAATGGAGATCCACATAAAACAACTTTCCCATTATAAACGTTCATTATTTTATTAAACATTCGAATCCGTTTTTGATGGGGTCTTCTCGGACAGGAAATTCAAATCGAAATTTGTTTTTAGGAACGATAACTCTGCAATTTGTTAACTCCGCGTTTTGAGAGTTGCGTCCCTTCCTTGAATTTTCTGCCAGTACAGACAGGACTGGAGGTGTTTCTTCACACGTTACGAAATAGCGATCACAACAAGCATAGACCGACAAGAACAAACCTGGAACATTTTCACTGTGTACAACGAAGCCACCACTTGCTTCTGATGGATGAAAAAGACACTGGTATATCCTGTGCCCCGGAAGGGGCCACGATGTCTCAGGAAACGATAAGGCGGCCAAGGAACATCTTAACAACATTTTTGTTGATATCCTTCTTTGGATTGGTAAGGGCTGATTTTTCTGTGTTTTTTTGTAACCTGTGCCGTAATTAGCTGTACTCATTTCATCAAGGCGCACAGTCGTTTCCTATTGTGAGATTAGCAGCATTTCACAGGTGACTGCAAGAAACCCACTGAACCGTTATATGTATAACAAAAGTGTGAAACACACGTAATTTCGGACGATTACTTGAGGCATATAAACTATATAGTTACTGTATAGTTATTTATGTCTGAAATTAGAGAGCTTCTGTATATGTGCGACTACAACACAGAATTTGAAGAAATCGCAGTCCAGTGAAGTCTCAATTAGCAGGACTGTATTTTTGTTGTTTACCGAATTCTGCCATAGTGCCGGAGACCATATAATCTGTCGCTACTGAATCATCTACGATCAGAATAAATCCTTTACTGAGACATGTTTTAGTTATATTCAATGTTTTAGTAGGAGAGTTAATCTTAGCACAACACGCCGTGTAGAATAACAGAGCAAGGCCGTGGGAAAAGTGTCATCAGCTTTCTATGTTGAGAAAAAAGCGAATAATGTTAACACTTATCGTTTCCTTGTGCAAGCATTGTGGACCTATAACGTGTTTATTTTGGTTGTTGCAACAATATTGGCTCTAAATAAGAGTATCTCATCAATGCAGTCGCTGTGAATTCAAGTCCAGCTCATGCTAGCTTGGTTTTCGGCGGTACGTGGGAAGGTCCGCCAGGAACCTGCAAATGGTCGTGAGTTTTTCCTGGGCTGTGCCCAGTTTCCTTCCACTATAATGCTGACCCCTGTCGATTAAGGGAATTATTCTTGAGTGCGACGGAAAACACCAATCAAGGAAATAAATAAACAGACTGAACAGAAATAACTATGAATAACCAGTCCAAAAGTCCAAAACATGGTGGTGAATATTTAATGCCAGACCCATTCAAGGTTTTACATATACATTTTAGAGATATGAACATATGCAAAAGACTTAATGAATTTTGAAGATTTACCAACCAGCATCGTTCATCACTTACACGTGTACATGTAAACAAGTACAGATGGCACTGAATTGTTGATTCATGGAGTGTAAATGAATAAACTGTTGTTTGATCTTAAACCGCAATTGCAGAGATATGAGAGTAAAGATGTAAGTGTGGACTGAGATCGGCGAGCGTGTCGGACATGAAGACGGTAACTGGATTACATGTATTACATTTGGGGGGGGGGGGGCCTAGCTACTTTGCTTCGCATCGAAAACTGGCCACTGTATAACCCAGTCAGTGTGCTAATTCACGTCGACACAAAAACAAAAGCAACAACACACGGTGTAATTTCTTCGTGCATTTGTAATTGGATGTTGATTACTAATGGTTTTATCTGATGATCCCCAGCTAAACTAAATAACGAACAGTTTATTCAAGAAATAAATTCAATTAGGTAACCGGACACTTGTTCCGAACTTCACGTGTGTTAATGCAACCCTCCGAAAACGTTATCGTTCACGAATTCGGTTGGGACCTCAGACCGATTTCCGTGCATGATGTGAACGTAGCTTAATGCAGGCATATAGCGTAGAGGTTACAGGAAAGAGAGTAAAGAGACTTTGTGATGTTTAGCAAATGGTCACACTTGACTGGTGAAATCGGTTTGTTATCAATTTGCTTCCGGGGTTTACTTATGTAATTGTTGATTTCTAAAAACTTATCTGACCTGAGGTGACAAAAGGTGGCAAGTCGCGTTTAAACTTTGGATGATGGATATTTTTTTTACTTTTTTACTTTACTTTTTTTTGTTTAACTAGCAAATTTATGGGGAAAATGTCCACCTGGCTTTGCAAAAAGTTTTTTATCTTGACTTTATAAAAGAACGTCACTTGATTTTGAAAGTTTTAAAAAAATAAAGAGACGACCAAAATTCACAAAAACATTAAATGTCTTTCCCTCGATGCCACTTGCTTCCATTTTTCATTGTAGGTCAGTAGTCTATTAAACTGACACAGTACCATAAGTGATGGCACAATAGAATGTATTATTGTAAATTGAAATTGTTTGTGAAACATATTGTGTTGCTCATAACGCAATATTTCAGCAATATAATGTATGCTGGCGCCATTGAAAAACACAATGTTATATTAAATTTAAAAGAATAGATATTAGAGTAAAATGCACTTCATTTTGACATATTAATACAGAGATAAATTACAACATTTCAACTATTTTGTTGTGTTTAATCTGTAACGCATTAGAAAGTTTTATCCTAACACTATGAAAGCTTTACTTCTGCTTCCACCACAAAAGTAACCTTGGATTAAACTTTAAAATGTCAGATCTATAACATTTAAGTTTTGAGAGAGAGAAACTTATATGGGTGCGTCATAGAAATATCTGAAGTAATATATAAATACATAAGAAGGTATTTTGACTTCAACTGAAAATATCACTACATGGCTGCAATACTGCAGACAAACTCAGAATCATGTATTCACTCAAATCACGCGCCACACATCCTTAAGTCTACCCGGCATGCTGTAAGTAAAAAGCCCTTGAAATGGGGCGTAGAAACAGGCGTAAGTATACCAGACGTCATCGAAAATGAGGGCTCATGGTCAATGGTCACAAGAGCAGGTTCCAAAACAACGTTGAACAAGGCTTGAGAATCACGTTAAAGAGAAGTCATGTAAATAAATATATCATTCTTGGAACAAGTGCAGCAATATTAGCAAAGTCTGAAGATAAATGTTTTTCTGTCCTCTTTCCCAGGGCATGGTACGGGGGCAGGAGGGCGTGGCACTTTTGGATCTGCTCCTGATCATTGGCGAGGACTTAGAGACGGGTTCTCTCCTCTTCCTCTTCAGTGCCCCCGGGTTCCTAGTCGGCGCCCTCATCGGCGGGATCCTTCTTGATCGTCTGGACCCTCATGCCGTCTACACTCTCTGCCTTTTCATCATGGGTCTCACGTCCTTCGTCATTCCCTTCTGCCCAAATCTTGTGTCCATGGGGCTAGCCCTACTTTGCCGAAGTTTCTTCGCTGGCGCCACAGATTCAGGTACGGCTAAATCCAGCAAGCCATACAATCAGTTTTAGAGAGTAAGAAAGGTAATGAACATGTGTCAAAAACACAGCTCCGACCATCAACTCACAAAAAATACCCATTGTCAAATTCCCATGTACCAGTTTGATTAATCAATACAGAATCACGATGTGGTTAGAAAATATACACACATAATTGTTACATCATTGTAGAAGTAGTTAGCAATTCCCAATGATGTCGGAGAGTATGACATAAAAAATAACTGTAGTTCAAGAAGTTACACAACGCGTGGAATAGTTGAGAAAAATCGAGCTGCAATGCATTATATCTGACAATCAAAGTCTTGACTCTGTATTAACTGAAGAGTGATACTAGTTCCATCCGTTGATATTGCGTCACTGATCAAACAGAGTGGTCTCCCAATATCTTCATACTTTCAAAATTGCTTGTATCCATGTGAGAGTCGCTGTCTAGCACGTTAGCCAGCTTAGCAGTGACTCTCAGTTGAGAATACAGAACAGTTTGTTTTTAAACATTTAGATATCCAAATTTGTATTATGCAAAATATCATGTAAGAAAAAATATCTTAGTTAGGCTTTTATTTCAGCTGTTCATTCAAGCATCGCGGTGATGGTGAAACTGCGCAATGTGTCTTTAAGAGGACACCACCATTTTGCTAAAAGAGCAAGGGGCAGGTAATTTTTTGATCCATCCTTGTCCATGTTAATGTCAGAAGCAAAGCAGTCGACATAACTGTGACAATTGTGAATCAGAAACTGGGTCATCTCCGCGTGAGTTATGTGATCACAACACAGTATGTGTAGTAATTCTTGACCAATGACGTCTAATGACTTGCTTTCAGTATTACTGCATTTGTTTACTTCATTCTGTTTAAACAGAGGTTTTAGCGGGGAGAGGAACGGGTAGAACAAAAGACTAATATTTGCCAATTTTCACACCGTCGTCGCAGATCTGGTCTCATTCTCATCGCTTCTTTATATTAATTTTTCCAGACTGTGTCAAGCATGTTCACCTTGTTCAGTTATAGCCGTACAAAGGTTTGAAAAGGTTTGAAAGTTTTGAAACTGAATGTGTGCAAGAAGTATGTTTTGTTTTTTCTGGCGCGTAAATTTAGTCCTAATGTCGCCAAGTCCCAACTCTTTAGGTGACAACAAGCATCGACGGACCTCTGCTGGCCGTTTGTTCAGTCTTGAGGTCGTTGAGGTGCAAAATGTCCACTAATATGGCCAACAGATCTGTATGTCAGACGCGGGAAGTTCTTCAGAGAATTTTAATGGCTTACTCCGGGCATTTTGGATTGCTCCACGGATGAAAATGATCCTTACTACATTCGCTAAAATTGTTGATTACGGTATTAAACAATAATTACTCGATGGACACAATTTTGTGTACAGACAAGTTTTAGGTGGATTTGTTGTGCTTTTTTCTATTTTAGGTGGAACATGTCTGTTGGCTTTGATGTGGAAGTCTAAAGCCAATGCTCACATCCAGGCGTTGCACTTCCTCTTTGCCTTGGGGGCTTTGACAGTCCCGTTCATCACCGAACCCTTCATGGCGCCAGATGTTGCCATTGGCAACACTAGCAAAAACAACACAGACAGCAGTAGCAACAGTAGCAACGGCAACAGCAGTGATATACTAAAGAGAAATTGGAACTCTACAGCAAAGAAGCAGTGGAACTTTAACAGCAGGTTACAACCAACAAACGCGTCATTTGCACACGACATTGATGAAGGAACAACCGATGTATACATTTCTTTCCTAATAGTGGGCGCTTTCATAATCCTGTCATCAATACCGTTTCTTTACCAACAGACTCAAAGAATCAAAAACCGAAACATGACCAATTATGGTCAGCTGTTCCGAAGACACGCGTCCAACAGTGCATCTTTACAACGTCGCGACGAAGATCCCCAAATGCCACTTTTATATCGAATATGCGCGTACGTGTTAATCGCATTGCTTTATGGCACTTACGGTTGCCTTGAGAAAGGCTGCGCGTCCTTCCTGATGCCTTTCGCCGTGGAATATGTCCACTGGGATAAGGTCAGTGGCGCCCGTTTGGTAGCCACTTTCTGGGGCGCCTTCGCGGCTTTCCGGTTTCTCGCGATCGGCTTTGCCAAAGTGGCCACCGAATTCCAGATGCTGGTTTCAGATTTCGCTTTCTTGGTCGGCGGCTCTTGTTTGTACCTCTTAGCCTCCTGGGACATGGCGTCCGTAGTTTGGATCGCCAGCGTCATCGTGGGAAGCGCTCAAGCGGGGATCTTTCCGACGGCCGCCGCCTGGATCAACAAACACGTGTCGCGAATCACGGGTGTCTTGGCCGCACTCCTGTCGTTATCCGTGGCTGCCGGATCCATGGTCCATCTTCCTCTGCTGGGATACATGTTCGAAGAACATTCCCCAGCATGGTTCACGTATCTGTCTATCGCCTTCTCACTCTTGTGCCTTTTAAGTTTTATAGGTTTGCACTGTTTAAGTAAAATATCTAAAGGAGTGACAGGTGAGGTGAACCTAGAGTTAATGGTCCCGTCGGAAAAGGACACAAAGTGATTGGTGCTTTGAACCTATTAAGGAGCTAATTATGACATGTTGATTGAGATGTGTTGTGTACATTGTTTCTTTTGTGTTTCATGCCATGCTAATAATAAACACGAAACTGAGTTTAGAACAACTCGTTTAGGAATTTCCTTGCAGTTCCTCAGGCTTCATTTTCAATGGGCCTCAAAGCGAGTTCATAATTTCTAGGATAACTATATATATATATATATATATATATATATATATGCACATGGATTATCTTTAACTGCTACATTGCATTTTTTAATTGTCAACATTTAACACTGCGAGGAGTAAACATACAGCCTGGAACGTTTGGTGTATGCATTAAAGTCCTGCCCTTCAACAGGTTGTAGCGCATAAACCCGGTCAACCCACGAAAAGCTGTGCGCTACGAAACACCTTGCACTCTGATAAGAGATTACTGAGGGACGTAATCCCGTACTCGTTATTAAATATGCGTTTTAAAGACAAGATAATATAAAGCGACCCCTCGTGGCAGAAAGGGGAACTCAAGCGTTCCTCATTATTAGTTTGCACATGAAGTATTTTTACGGACGGTCAGACCAACAGCATTTCAGATTGCTCACTGCAACTGTCATTAAGCCTTGGCTTAATCCAGTAATGCAATAAGGTCTTCGTCAGTTGCTCTAAGATGCTCTCAGGGGATTGCAACATAAGAATCCATACAAGGTATGTCTCGGAATTTTCTAAGATTTGATTTAGTAGTAACACAGCACCAGACGTGAACTGGAATGAGCATACAAGATTTCATGCTTACTATGCTCCAGTAGAGCACTTCTCGAATAAAAACTAAAATGCGCTCATCAACTGTAATAAGCTTTAATTAGTAAGTTTTTTTTGCCCCATACATAAAAAATGATTCATTCAGAAAACAGCTGGCCAGGTTTACGTGTCCAGGAAACAGCACGAACCTTTCCAGGTGCTGACAAATCGCCCTAGTGAAAGCCTCCACCGGATCGTTACGGGTTGGTGATCTGGGGTGAATGAATAAATGTCACCAATATTACAGCGATTACAGTTGAGAACAAGTGTGGAAAAGTAATCAGAATGGTTTTCGATATGAAACTGTCAACATGCACCATCAACCAAAAAGAGACATACGTTTTAGGACGTATTTACCTAACAGAACAAATATAAGTAAAAATACAAAACCCATATTTGAAACGTCCTTTATTCTACAATATATCTGAATGGTGTGAGGGGTCTTTATCTTCTTGTGGAGGCCAATCAAGTTTAATTTTTTAATTGCAGTATTGCCAGGGGCGTTTAAAAATATGGTGGATGAAGTCTTTGACCGCAGTCAACAAGAATGTGTTTATTGTCAGAAAAGGCATGACGTGGAACGAGCACGCTTGGGAGCAATGACCGTGTGGACTAAACTGATGGCGTTCAGAAAGAGATAGTCTGTGGACTTAACCTCTGATTCTAGGTATGTCCACACAGTATGGAAATAAAAGTACGAGACCCGACAACCCACGCAAATTTGAATTTTGAACACGTCCTGCAAGAAACTGAATCAGTAAACTAGCCAAATAACTTAAAGTAACACCGTCGAGAATTCCAAATCGCGGATCTCTTACCTTGTCAACCTGTGGCATAAAGTACATGTGAATTCCATGTGCCCACCCAGATAAATCCTATGAGAAAATAAAAAAAGGATCTGACACGAGTGTTCATTTCATATGAACATTTTGAACCGAGTTGAAGAAATTTTGCATATGTTGCGAGATTTAGCTAGCAGCATGTACAAAATCTGTTCAAAGAGTTTTATAACTTTCATATGAAATGATCACGAGTATAAAATTCTGTTTATCGCATAACTGACGCAACTAAAATGTGAAAAAAAATTCTGTAAAATCAAGCTGGTGACATTATCCAAATGTAAACAAGCAGCAGCCTGGCTCAGAGGGAGCACTGCAGTCAATAGCGACATGACTACGCATGAACATGTAGTTACACGACACCGTCAGATTTGATTATGTATATTTTTAAACAGCACACTTTTTAGTTATGTTACGGTAGAGAGGTCAAATATTTCGAATTCAACCAACAATGGAAGATGGAGTATGTCGTCTGCACCGAGTCACCGATTTCAAGTCCATCACTGGTGATCACCACGATGCTCAGAAAGCGATGATTGTGTCATGGAAGATTCTGCTGGAACATGGATGTGGAACTGTAAACTTGCTTTGTCTGATATATTTCAGCATACAGTTTTGGTTCGGGTGGCTGTTCACTGGTCTTGGAACATGATTATGGGCCATATTTGGTGAAAATTTGTAGTCGTGAAATTGCTATTTACGGATGAGAACAGAGCGGTGATTTCATACGAAAAAACCAGAGCTTGTTCCAGGTACAGTGCTTGCAGAAATAGTTGATCTGAGGGGCTGAAAGTTTTCATGTGGCTGTAAGTAATGATGAGTTATAAGTTTTCGTGGCGAGAACTTTTTTCAGCAAGCTGTGATTTGATGGGATTTCTACAATTTCGTAGTAAAAAAAGGACTTCCACCAACTTCGTCACGTAGTTAGGCCACGCTTTCAACAAATGGAATGTACTGAAAGTGTTCTGTAGCTAGTTAGAACGAAAAATCTGTCATAGCTTTATATCCCAACATGAAACTGCAGTTAAGTGATAAAACAGAGTATTATTTATTATTCATTTATTGTTATTATTTTTACATATATTTATTTATATATGATTTGTCTTTAGCACGGTACTCAAGAATTGTTCAGTTTCATACATATGTTTGACAGGTGCTTGAAGGAACACGAGTGGACTCAAGAAAACACCGCTTTTTATCAGATACCATTCAAATGTCCTTACTTGGAGCGGCATACTAACCTGACAAACATGAATTGAGCTTTGGATCGAATTGAAAAGGGGCAGATAAGCCGTGTTCTACTTATCCTGACTTGTATAAATTTATTTATTTATATGATTGGTGTTTACGCGGTACTCAAAAATACTCCACTTATACGACGGCGGCCAACATTATAGTGGGAGGAAATCGGGGAGAACCCGGGGAAACCCACGACCAGCCACAGGTTGATGACAGACCTTCCTACGTACGTCCAGAGAAGAAGTCAAAGCAAGCGGGGCTTGTCTAAATGTGCTACTGTAATCTTCATTATTACATAAGATTTATTGCTATTATTTTAATGTTTTCTTTTATTTCTTAATCTTCTCTTGTACTGTCAGATTTATTGCTATTTCTGTTTCTTTCTTTCATATCAGTTTTTAAAGGAAGACCCTCACGGAGGTAAGAAGTTGCCGGTAGACAGTTGAATGTCCTATGGTAGTGGGTATAGCGTGTCACTTTAGTTTAGCAGTTTGGGCTAAAACAACTTTGCCTGTGGAAAAAATGTAAAGCTTGCGCTTGTTAGTCATGTGTTGTTTGCACAAGCATTTCGTTGGCTGTATGTTTTACTGTTTGTGCCAGGTCATGACCCTGTACACGGTAGGCAAAACTGAGGCTGACGTATTCGTAGTGGCGAGCTGTACACTGTAAACATCACCAGGCACCTCAGCAGGTAACCTTGAAAAGCACTCGGTTTGATTATTTTATGCCTGGTGGTATACGTTAGTGCTGTCCTCATAGGTCATATTCGTGTGCACAAAAGAGAAGAAACCGAAGGATTTATCAGTGACTCAAACAGAGCAAAAGAAACAAGTGCCGTGAAAATAGAAATACTCTAGAAATCTCTATACTATGAGGCAAATTGTATGGCTACAAATGCAATTCCATCCACTGTATATTAAGGTAGGTAAAATAAGCAAATTAGGGAAAAGTTCCCTCAACATGGAGACTTGAACTTTTCATATTCATTTACCTTAAAAGCTCAAGTTGATGAACTAAGACTTACTGGGTTGAATGTTGTCCGAATTTTAAGATTAGGCAGAAGTCGAAATACTATGAAAACGTTTGTTTTAGACGACTTCTGCAAAGCCTTTTACGTGAGTGGTATAGGACATTCGCTGGCAAATAGATCTAAGGTGCTTAAAGACAGATCGGGATTATTTGAACGCTCCTTTCTTTGTGTGAGTCCTCAAGTCATTTTACTTGACAGTGTTTTGACGTGGCACAAGAGCGCCTGTTTTAAACCAACGACCTATAGCAATTTAATAACGAGTTTTCTCATGTGTGAAGTACTGTACAGACGATCATCCGAGTGTCGTTCATCGCAAGCAATGAAAACGAAAACATCTCCAAACCTCTTGTCCACGGCCAGATTTGAACCGGCACCGTCTGTGCGCTAGTGGAAAACTGTCAAGCACCTTTAACACTAGAACACGGCTTATGAGAGACCGAAAGGGCCGTGGGGAAAATACCGCACTTCCCGATGTGCGTGATAATTCTCCTGACCTCAGGCCGCTACCACCCGACCCCGGTAGACCAGTGACGTCACTGGCTGGTGTTTTGAACTTTCGACAAATGACTCGGTCAACCACAGCGCCTGTTTCTTTTTTTTCTGTTTTTTACAGTGTACCTGTCTGACCGATCTATAAAACCGCTGATACATAATCTGACGCGTCAGAAGGAAATGTCCGGTTATCGGAGGTTTGATAGCGTGCTACGCTGATAACTGGTAAGTGCATCTGATCTTTGTTGTGTCAAAAAAGTACAGTCAGAGGCTCGCGTAGTCGTGCACTCATTTGCTTGCATAATATTACCACCGTTGTTATCATAGTTGAGCGTTTGGCCTAGTCAAATAAAGTTGATTTGGTCTTTTTCAAATTTAAACATACCTGTGTGCCAAGCTAAAGTTTATAGCTTAACAACTTAACTGTATAAAATTGAACAGTTAGCTGTTGTGTTTTGTAGACTAGGTGTGTTGGATTAGGCCATCTTACATACTGTCATAAAATACCTGGATGGAAAAGTGTAGCGTAATAACGAAAATGTGAAGTAGTCTGGGACTTTCAAGGTTTTTGCCCCGGTCAAGCTTGTTAAACAAACAAACATGTAACGAAATAAGGCCGTGTATTCTATAGTCTTTGTGATTAACTGAACCTCGGCTTATTTTACATGTACGCATTTCACACCCCTAGGTTTTGGGGACAATGAGACAGCACATTGTACTCACAATTTTACACCCTTACCGTTGTCATGTAGGCCGTAGCTTTCAATCAGGGGATTTTTTATGTAAATGGTGAAGGAAAATTTACTCCGGCTATTCGGAAGTTAACAAATCTAACCACGGTCGTATAAGTGAAGTATTTTGATTATATGGTGTTAAACACTTACTAATTAAATAAATAAATAAATGAGTACATGTATCGATATTCTGGTACATGTACAAGGTGTCAGGTATTATGCAGTGACATAGGTCAAGAAATGTTTGATTCAGTGGAGTGCATATGTGTAACTGTAAAGAGGTCATAACTGCCAAGTTATACACTCAGTTCTTAAGTCAAAGGCAGTAGAAAAGGTCAAATTCGAAACATGTGTACCTCATTCCCGTCATCGTCGTCAATGTTACGATGACAGCTACGAGAAAACAAAAGGGCTTACTTGTCCTCTAACTCCATGTTAAATCTTTGTTGTTTTGGTCATTTGAAAAATTTCGCGTATAAAAAGAACGTCAGCAGGGGTGATATATCAGCATCTTACAAAACCATTGGTTGTGGTACAAACTGCATTTACCATTGTTGTACAACATGTAAACAACAGAAAAGAAGACGGCGTAAAGTTTCAGGTTTGAATGGTACTTTTGTTGAAGCAGATTTAACGGCTGTTTACTCAGATATCTTCATTTATGAAAGGGAAATGAAGATGATTAGGTGTCATTCTTAGTACTGATATTACCATTTCTCCAGTCGGGTTTAAACTTATCTTCCACACAAACCTCCAAGCACCTATCTAAGATCAAACAAGAGACCTCTAAGAATCAGACATACCGAGTGACTAACTCTTGTACTGCATTCAAGGTCATATTCTGTAAACTTAAGGGTTACATGTCGTATGGAAGTATGACAGTAGTTCGTTTGTCTCGCTATTTTACCACGCTTTACTAAAGTTAGTTTTCCTCTTGCCTTTTCTCATTGTGTTTTACCGTGTCTTTCAATATTAATTCCGTTGCACTGTTGTGATACCTCAGGTACTCCAACTAAATGCATTTAAATCGCACATACAAAATCCACCTTTTCGTATACGTAGAGGGATATTTACGGGCGTGCCAGTCATTGGCACTACAAATTTAAAAACACTTCGAGTAACAAGACAGATACACTTAAATGCTGAGCGACTCTTCCAATCTACAGTAGGCGTACACAGTGCTCTGTCACATATCTGCATCCTCCCAGTGTTACTAAAACAATGCTGAAGGCGACGTTGAACCACTAGCTAGCATACAAGCTAAATACTTGGTTTTGTAAACAAACATTGTGTGCTGTTCACGCATATACAAGTTACGACAGGCGCAGTCACCATTATGCCGTATGTCTTCATTATAATGTGTTGTCATGGGAGTGTAAAAAGACACAAGAGAAAAATGTTTTTTTTTCTCTCCGTGTTCAAACACTTGTGTGAATGAAGTTATGACATACAAATGAATGATCTAGGAAAGAGATCTTTGGGCGATATTAAAATCAGCGAAATAAATATATAACATTGCCAGGCCTTGGAGCGTTAGTCAAGAAGGATGCATACGTAATTGGGAGATTCTACATACAGAAATACAGAAAAGTAGAGAGGAAAGCACACGTGGGGAACAGCTGACACGAAACAGTTCAGTTGCATTGGCGCTTCAGGTTTTTGTACTTGTTTATATTGAAGATAATGAGTTAATTTGTTAGGAAATCTGTCATTGGAATCCGAATGGAATTGTACTTTTCCCCAAGCAATGGCGATTTTTGCTTTAGTTAGGATGACAATTGTTCTTATATAACACAAGGTTAGTACTATGCTACCTCTTTAACAGGAAATCTTCATCGTATAACGGCCTCCCCGGTGGTTAGAGCGTCCGCCTCGAGGCGGGGAGATCCAGGTTGAAGCCCTGGTCGGGTCATGCTAAAGACTAAAAATGACACTTCTTGTCTCGCTTGGTGCCCAGCATGGAGAGGTTAGGGCAAGGAAACAGGCACGGTGACTTGGTATAATGTATAATGTGAATGGTCTGGTGGGGTCTCATGTCTGGTATGTTCGACATGAAGTTCCAGTAGGCGGCAGCACTTTGGCGGCATGGGCTGGCCTAGAACTCCTCGCCATTATATGACTGAAATATTTTTAAGTACGACGTTAAACCCTAAACATCCACTCTCTCGTCGTATTGGCCGGAAGAAGCGGTGCTGGAAGCGAGTTACTTCAGGCAAGGGAAAGTTCTTCATTGCAGTTAGGTTATCCCCACGTCTGTTCCTAGGACTGTAGAACAGGTTCAGTCAATAGAGCAACTCGTGTATTTCAAAAAACATTACCGAGAGTATTTCGTCTTCAGTAAATAAAATGTCGAACGCCCTGTGCCACATCGGTGGTTGCATTTTGGATAAACATTTTTAAGAAAGATGATATGGCGCCAAAATTCCTGTCGATTGTATATATTTCCCAACAGAGTCAATGTCAGTTTTGTGATTTATAAGTTGTTGGCTGCAATGCCAGGTTTGTTTCTTTGTCCCATGACTTAAGTTGGAGAGATTTATTTGGCAATAAATATTAGATGCTGCCGCAGCGTAACACGAGTCCATATATCGGACAGACGGCAAGGCAAACTCCTTAGATATAACAATATCATACATATCTATATTTATTTATTTATTTATTTATTTATTTATTTATTTGACTGGTGTTCTACGCCGCACGCAAGAATATTTCACTTATACGACAGAAGCCAGCATTATGGTCGGAAGAAACCAGGCAGACCCTGGGGGAAACCCAGGACCATCCGAAGGTTCCTGGCAGACTTTCCCACGTACGGCCAGAGAGGAAGCCAGCATGAGCTGGACTTGAACTCACGGCAGTGTACATCTATATCAGGTAATACTACGCATACATTGGGTAGGGCTACTTGTTTGCTTCATATTTGCATTTTCTCTCTCTCCCGATTTTCATTTTTTGTTTTCAGACAGGGAACAGAAAACTGCCACTGGGACTGATATATTTCTTCACAATGTTTCATACCGGCGTTGCAAAGAAGGAGATAAACTGTACTGAGTCTGAGAATTCCTCATACGAGTTCTCATTGGATTATTCCCTCGCTGACACACAGACTGTAGTGTGTGGTGCCCTCGCCTTCTGTTTGGTGCTTCCGCTGGTCTTGTTTACGTTCCCATGTTTCCCCATTGGTACCACGGCCGCTGTTTTGCTCGGGGCTTTCCTTATGGTCGTCACGGGGGTCCTCTCACAGACCGAAGTGTACGAGATTCTAGGCGAGGCGCCAAACATGCGCACAATACTGCTGTTAGTGAGTATGATGATGTTGGCACAGTTCTTCGAACGGGAAAACACTCTGGGACGTCTTCTTGGGAAAATATTGACTTCAGATCAGAGTTTTGTGACTTATATTTTTAGAGTAACGCTTGTGACGTTCTTGATAGCGGCTATTTTTACAAACGATGCTGCGTGTGCTATCGTCACGCCTCTGATTCTTGAAGTTTGGCGCCAACAAAACCGCCCAAAAATAGAGTTAGAGACCTTGTTGTTAGCTATAGCGACATCAGCGAATCTCGGCAGCGTTATTACCATATTTGGAAATCCCCAGAACGCTTTGATCGCGTCCGCCACGGAGTCTGTGGAATATGAAAAGAGCCAGCTGAACTTGCTACGCTGTGTGAAATATCTCTGGGTGCCAGCTGCCATTGGTTACGGATTCAACATGGCGTTTCTAGTATTTCATTTCCGATTCCGGTCGCGCGGAATTGAAGCCGCGCATGTGGATTTGACTCCGGATGAACCCGACAAGAAGGTTTTGGAGAGGGTCACGAGTTACGAAGACAAGATTTCTTGTCGTGGGTCCATGGAACTAAAACCAACCAATGCATTGAACTCATCGAATCCGGAGTTAGACCGTCCTAGCAACACCAACCCAGGATCTGTTCGTTTCCAGATCTTTCTCGTCGTGCTGCTCGTTGCTGTCGTTGTGCTGTTGTTTATCCAAACTAGAGACATCGCCTTTGACATAGGTAAGAATGAGATTTTAATTATGCTAAGAAATCACAATGGATAAAGGAATTTATTCTAACAAGTGAATGGAAAAACTATAAATTCAAACCAAACAAATATAGTAAATTAATTAATTGGTAATTAATTAATTAATCAATTACTTTATTTATTTATTTATTTATCTATCTAGTTATTTATTTGCTTATGTCATTGAGTTTAACAATACTTAGGAATTTTCATTGCCAAACTTAACCTAGGCCACCGAAACATAACTGACTTTCTGACATGTTCTTTCACAGTAGATTATTAGAGCATTTAAAGATTAATGTTAATCATTCTCCTAATTTAGGTAACTGTTGTTTAGTTCACACACATGAATACTTAAAGAAACGATCTTTAATTTGAGTGCCCGGTGAAACATGGGATATTGTATAAACGCTCTGGGGGCCTCCGTGGCTCACTCGGTTAGGGCGATATCGCAGCACAATGACACCAATGCGGTCACTGAGTTCAAGGCCAGCTCATGCTGGCTTCTTTTCCGGCCATACGTGGGAAGGTCTGTCAAGAACCTTCGGATGGCCGTGGGTTTCCCCCGGGCGCTGCCCGGTTTCCTTCAACCATAATGCTGGCCGCCGTGTTATAATTGAAATATTCTTGACTACGACGTAAAACACCAATCAAATAAATAAATAAAGAAATAAACGCTTTAAGCGAGTCTGCGCATCAAATATATAAGTATAATGTGCTCAATATGGTGGAAACAGCTGCACAATTAAAGAAAGTTCATAAAGGTAAATTCAGAAATAAATTGAGAAATTCATGATACAAAGAGAGCTCGGAATAAAATCCAATATGTAATTTACGGTAAAGAAATACTGCAGAAATATCACCAAAGAAGTGTTTCTACTTTTCTTTCGTTTGCTACGCGTAGCCTTGGCACCTAAACGTTTATATACAAACCACACAGTTACTCTCGACAGCGAACTTGAATGTGTATTATGTGGGTGAGTTAACTTGACATTTGGACCTGAAAGCGATGTCAAGCAAAAGAACAATGTCAGTCTTAAAACAAACGATAGTAATTAAGCCGTATGCATGGTAACCAAGTAGGTCGCTCGCTGCAAAATGTTTTTCAGGTCAGCGAGATAAGGTCCTGTGGAGGTTTTTGTGTATTTCTCTGGTCGGGTAAGACGTTATATGTGTGCAACAACGTGACATGCGTCTTTGTTAGTAGACTCGTGGTGACCTAGTTTTCTTTTCTTCACAGATGAATTTTTATCTCCCTCGAGTTTCTATAGCTACACAAACCTGACAAAAATATACCCTTATACATGTATATATATTAATCTTGCATAAGATCCCCGGAAATTGTCTGTATGTCACGCGCGCCTCTCGCCTCGTGGATGATGTCACGGATTTGCACAATCCGGCTCTCAGGTCGTGGTTCACAGCTAATGATCAAAGGTTCGGCTCCATCTTCCACACAGAGAGCATGGTAACGAACACGGATTCGCGGCCAGCAATAACGTCTATGTCAATACACTGCGTGATTTGTTTCAATTCTAGGAGGATTAGTTGTAATCCAAAACACACGCCATGCCTCATCTTTTAATTAATCCAAATACAATGTACGGCACAGCTGTTAAAAAGTTTTAGGCATACCCAAATATCATAAAAGGAACTTTAACTCTTTATTCGATCCAGTCTGAGACAAAGAATTGCACACCACGTTGCAAATTTACAAAGTAATGACCTTCGAGTATTAAATTCAAAATTTATTTATTTTCCTGTTGGTAATTTTACTCCGTATTCAGTAGTATGTAATTTATATGACGGTGTTCACGTGGATGAGTGGAGAAAACTTTCAAACTTCATCAGGTAAAATGTTAAATGATTGTTAATTTTTAGCTTCATTGTCATGGTATATTTCGAAAGTTCCAATGCTTTCATGTATAGATCTTATCAAGGTAATGTAGTACATGCGCACCACTAAACCAAATTGCTGTGGCGCCAATCATCTTCCCACACAAGCGCTCGTGTATGCAATTGTTTGTTTAATGACTTAACTGCAGAGCCTTACCGCCAAAAGTAATTCAGGTCAGTGCTGTGTAGTCTATTGTTCATTCCTGTATTTACGATGACGTCTTATGGGCAAACTGATAACGTATTGTTCGTGCAGTACAAGAGAACAGTTGGCCTAGTCAAGTAAGTTTGGGACCGAATCGCCCTTGCGTGGGAACAGGTATCGCATTTATTTTGCAGCAAGATTTTAAGTAATTTTGAAAGCCGCGCTAAACTAGCATACGCATGTAATATTAATATTTCCTTTTACAGCTCTGGTGCCCCTCGCCGCAAACGTGCTCATTATGGTGGTCGACGCGGCGTTCCGGAAGAACCGCCCTGCGGACGTATTTAAGAGGGTGGACTGGGGGATTATCATGATGTTTTTTGGGTTTTTTGTCTGGCTGGGAGGTGTGAACAAGACACGAATAGCTCGCTGGGTCTGGCAGCACATGGGCTTGTCTGGTCGCTCAGCCACGGACGTAGAAAGCATCGCCATTCTCTGTTGTTTTGTTATCTTCGGTTCCAATCTCTTCAGCAACGTTCCGTTAACGATCATCGTTTTAGAACAACTGGAACCCTGCAAAAACCAGCTGCCTACCGTGTTGTATTTGGCCTGGGGCTCCACCATTGCCGGAAATTTGACGCTTTTCGGCAGTGTTGCAAATTTGATTGTCGCTCAACAGGCGCTGATCACCTTGAACTATGACCTCACGTTCTACAAATATATAAAGTTTGGCTTCCTCTCTACATTATGGATCGTGGTTCTAGGAATTGTCATTATTTACGGACTTTTGCTACTGTATTGAGATTTTGAACTCATTGTTCTTCTTGCATCTAATAATCTACAATGGTTAATATACGTATATATTACATATTTTCGAGAAAGGCCATTGCTAGCCATTGTATTTGAATGAAATCAGGAAAACCGTCATGGGTACATATTTCCCTTAAGGCTTTTGTGATTGGACAGAACTGTATTGGAAGATAAGAAAGCTTTATAGTAAGGATTAGCCGAAACAATAGGAAGATATATTTAGGTCTGGGCATTGTTGCGTTTCAGATTGTCAAGACGGTGATAAATTTTGTGGTGTCGCAGTTTTCAGTATAGTTGACAAGTTAAGTATAATGGTGTGTCTTTCGTTTCCATGTATGTAAGTAGCCTGTAGATAGTAGTATATAAGATATGTAAGATACACGTACAGTGTTTTGTATTTAATACGTGGTATCCTATACACATATGTATTACTTTGCGGTTATCTCCATTATAGGGGGAGATATAAGTTATGGTTATAATATAGAAAACGTTTGCTTCTCATGCATGTATAAAAGTACTCTTGTTATGTAAATTGTTTTTCAACATCCTTGTCGAACGATAGGGTAAGATATATTGTTTTAAAAATTAATCGCTTCAAATTCATTGAACGAAATGCCTCATTTCTATGTCCTTCAAAGCCACAGTCATCCAAAGTTCTCCCAAATATTTATAACTACTAAAAAGTTACTACTGTCGTTCACTTTTTTTGGATAAAAAAACCCCCGCTCAAACCGTGCGAGCACTGAAGAAAATAATGTACGATAGTTATGTAATAGAAGGTAAAGTTATATGATCTCCTTCACTTATTATGTCTTTGCTGAGTATGAACGTTTCATTACAGACGTGCACCTCTGCGACTCAAAACGTCACCTGCACCCGGTGTGGTTTGTGTACATATGCGTTTCTGATAAGTGACGGATGCTTCAGTATATAGCTGATTGATACATCCAAATGTGCGAACATGATAATTCGGTATATGTGTAGCTCTTGCGAGACTGACGTGTCGGTATATCGGCGGCTGGTGCTGCAGTAAATGGGTGGGTGGTCAAAATGCGGAAAATGTGTGGCTTATGCATGACATGCTGCAATATATGTGTGACTGATGCGTGGTTGATGCGCGACCGATGCTTCAATTCATATGTGACGGATGCGTGGCTGATGCTTCATTTTATGTGTGACTGATGCGTAGCTGATGCGTTGGAATATGTGTGGATGTGTCAGCAGTATAACGTGTTTAATAGCATATCAGCTGTAATTCCTGTTAGCTGTGTAGACATGGAATACCTTGCTAACGTTTGTCTAATGCAAATATAGTTTCTATACTGGTGCTTACAACTATAATATAGACCTAAGAAAGACCTAAGACCTTACAACTATAATATAGACCTAAGAAATCTCAGGGCTTGTGAATAAAACAGATACTTTTCCTATGTAGACTAAGTGTCTTTGTTTCAGTTGTGTAGTAGCCCAAGTGAGTAGTAGATCTATACATATAGAATTCTTGTTGACATGCAGTTGTTCTAATGGAAAAAATCTTAAATATACCAGATCAGTAACTGATTAAGTCAGAATGGGAAAGTGCGTAACTGATTCATGATCGGTGAGGCTAAAGGCTCGAAACCAGCTGGCATTGTTCTGTTCTTGTGGCAGTGACACTTTGTCCGAAAGTTTGTTATTTCCCTGGCAATAACTTATTTGCTCTAGTAACTCCAGTTTCCACTAGCATTAAGCTAGTAATATTATATATGTGAAGATCTGAATTCGTTTTAAACACCAGTAATAATAAAAAATAAAGATATAAACGAGTAAATCAAAGGAAATAAATAAACAAATAAAATTCAGTGGATTCAAATAGATTGTATTTTAATAGAGGCTAGATCACAGTAACATAAACTCAATGTGTACAAGACTGCAGATTATAAACACAGTAGAACTGGAATGAAGAACATGTCTGCCTAGTTCTCTGTCTGGGAAACACTCAGCATTACAGTTTGTACAATGATGTACTGGTACAGACAGTCTCCGATATTAGCCTAGCCACCACTACTATGTGACCCAGCTGTCAGGAGAGCTCCGTTCACTAATTGGCTTAATCCGTAATAAGCTCGGGTCCACGCTGTGCCTTATGTTTGTGCGTCGCCGAAGAGGTACAGGGAACGATAGGGATGTGAAATATGGAGCATGTGCCATGCTGTACCTGGAGGAAGGTATGCTTTGAAAGCAAAAGCCATTTTCGGTGAAACGTGACAGCTTGTATTGATATGTTGGGCTGCAAGACGTTTGGTCCGACCGGCTCACTCACCTTTCTGTAGACCGGCTTTTGGCTGAAGATGCTGCTTAAATCCAGCTCGTACCGCGTAATAAAATCGGAAGGTCCTTAGGGTACCGGGCGGAAGGACAGTGATTTGCGCCGGACACCCCGGTTCATCTACGGGAAGAAAAAGTAATGGGGGGGGGGGCTATGCTGCAAAAGAAAAATATTGGTAATAAGAAACACACACACAGTATTTAAAATTTCCTGTGTGTGTGTTTTAATAAATCGTGCGTACGACGTCTTCACTAAGTCGTGCTCCCCAGATAATTGATCAATAGATACGCACAATTGTCTCGTGAGCACGACTTAGTAAAGATCACGTACGCACGATATAATAAAGATGTCGAGAGCACGAGATAATTATTATGTCATGCGCACGACTTAACAATTATCTGGTGCTTTCGACATCTTTATTATGTCTTGCGTACGAGGTCTTTACTAAGTCGTGCTCACGAGATAATTGTGATTTGCTATAGGTAAGTTATCTAAAGAGCACGACGAAGATGTGCTCACGACATATGTAAAAAAAACAACAACACACACTTATGGGAAAATTACAATACTGTGTACTTTTTATTGCAAATATTTTTATTTTGCAACATGACACTTTTATGGCTCGGTATAAAACAGAATGCTGTGGAAAAATTTTTTCAAGTTTAGAGTACGGCCTTAGAACACCACTAGAAAAAAGAAACAGAGGTGGCCACGACCTAATTGTCAGAGCTGCATAGGTTGTTAACAAATAGAGCTGTATAACCTAACATTGCAGCGCTAGGTCTGCATGGTTGCAAAGTAGGACGCAAAGGGATTTATAGAGCTCGGTACTGAAATTCCATAACACCAAGCTTATTACAGTAACAATCTGCGTACGTCCAGTGAATATCACCGTTCGTCAGGGACAGCAACAAGAGTGCAATAGCACGCTCAATATAAATGTCATGGGTTATTTCCCTTGCATCGGGCGTGCTACATTTTGTACAGTAACTAATGGATGCGTATTGGCCCACGAGGTCGTACATGTACAAAGGTAAGCTTAATTGTTCGCGATTGTTAATTGTTTTTCGTAATAATGAGTACTATGCTACGTGAAAAAAAATTGCCACTTTAGTATATAGATGAAGGTACGACGGCGTTCTCCAAAGTTGAGCAAAATGTGAACAAAGACAACTACATGTACAAATCTAATATTGGGCTCAGTCGGTTAGCAGCACAATGACCCGAAGCCTCTCATCAATGCGGTCGCTGTGAGTTCAAGACCAGCTCATGCTGGTTTCCTATCCGGCCGTACATGGGAACATCTGTCGTGCGGATGGTCGTGGGTTTCCCCCGCGGTATGCCCGATTTCCTCCCACCATAATGCTGGCCTGTGTCGTATAAGTGAAATATTCTTGAGTACGGCGTAAAACACCAAACAAATAAATAAATAAATAAATCTAATATTACACCCCTAAATGTTGGCTTCGAAAACAGGAGAGAATAGAGAGGATATTTCGTAACACAAAGCTCTAGCTCGGAGTTGTTTGTGCGTCCAGTGAGCATCTCTGATTTTGAGTTTCAGGGGCAGTAATAGCTGTCTCAATATCAAAATTACGGGTTATTTTCCTTGAGTCCCACACATCCTGTCCTTTACCGAATGGACGGGTCTACGAGATGGCTCTAAAATAAGCCTATTTGTTCAGGAAGTAATTGTTTTTCCGCATTGTTTGTCAGTTTGGATTGAGTCCTTATACTGATGATAAGCTTTTCAGTGTGCATATCCTACTAGGCACACCCCCTTATCTTGCGCTGCAAGCCGTGAAATACCAGATTTCGGCAGGTATGACGCTGTGACATTTTGCTCGTCAGGAGAACAGCTTTTGGCGTAAGTCAAAATTTTTTTTTATAGTTTTTTTCTCACAAGGTTGTATCCTTCCTGCATGCCTTTAATAATAGCCCAAACCTATGAATCCTTTTAATAATTTTAGAACGTCACACTTTTTGATGTGTGTATGTTCATTAAACATTTAGTTGGGGGGGGGGGACTCCATTGCCGAAGGGGTTATCGCGATAGTGCAGCCTAATGACCCAGGTGCCTCTCACCAGTGCGATCGCTATGAGTTCAAGCCTAGCTCACGCTGGACTCCTTTCCGGTCGTACGTGGGAAAGTCCGCCACCAACCTGTGGATGGTCGTAGGTTTTCCCCGGGCTCTGCCCAATTTCCTCTCACGAAAATGCTGGTCGCCCTCGCATATGTGAAAGTTCTTGGGCGTAAAACACTCGGGTACTTTTAAATAAATAAATAAATAAAACATTTACCACCGTGGGACACAAAAAGTGAAACGTCACAAAAGGCGAGGTGAACCCTTTTGTATAAGTTCTCAGTCATCCACTCTCAACGCCAGTAACAATGGCCAAGCCCCTCTGACACTGTTATGTTCCAACATGGCCGCACTACCAAAATGGAAAGATTATTCATTGGCTGGTGCAGAGACACAAAAAGTGTACGATCTCCTAATAGGTTGATTGGAAAGGGACTGTGGTCTCATTATGACCAATATGATTCTAAGAGGCCATTTCCATTCGACCTCATGTGATTTCAATTTATTTATTTGATTGGTGTTTTACGCCGTCATACGATGTCAAGGCGCATTGTATTATCATGATATAGCCTACATCCAATTAATTATCCGTAAAAGAAAAAAGTGAGTATAGATAGTGTAAAGCACTGCTGATTGATATGTCACATGTGTGTTTTGTGAAATCAGTACCGATTCAGTTGAGAAAAATAATGCTATTTTCAAATTCCTTTTTACACCCATTTCGGTTTTTCACACTCCTTGGCACATTTTGTGCTGCTCCGCGCGACCGACAAATTGAACCCTAAAAGCTTCCGGTTTAGCACGTGACTTGGCATACTAGGAATTGAAATCAAAATTTGTGGTTAATTTTCTTTCTTTCGCGATCTTGAGTTTAAGCCCATTTTAACGGCGACAGCGAAGTCCTTTTTTGTTTTTTCGTATTCAAATCAGTAATCGATCTTGATGCTTCAAAGATCGTTGACTCTTTCACGTGGATGAAAAAGTATTCTGGAGAGCTCAGCTGTGCAGGTTTAGAAGGTATTATCTTGATGCATGGCCCCTCAACAGACTTGGAAAGCCTGCCATGACCTGTACCCAGCTCTAATGAGTAGCTTACGACAAATGTGCAAAGTTGGCTGTAAAGTATTTGAGCAAGGGTGTATACATGGACTAACATTCAGAGTGCAAACATCACCAACATACCAGCGCTGGGCGCATCAGACAGAAGTCTCTGGGTTTGAATATTGTTTGCAGAATTTTATTCTTTTAAAATGAGAGAACGTTTGATAACTGCATGGTTGGTTAAATCACTGTGTAACCCCTCCGTAAAACTGTTAACGCCTCGGTCCCACAGACGCCGATTGTCGGTGTTTATCGGTGTCTATCGGGAAGCAGTAAGTTCCCCGATAGACATCGAATTTGAGCTTATCTTTTCATCTCGAGGGGTTCCCGTCTACCTCGAGAAAATTCCTTATCAAATCGGAACACATTCCAACATCGGCAAAAAACTTTCGACCGCTGAAATGTTCTCCCCGATAGTTTTTGGACACCGATTTGCTTTCAAGATGAACTGGGATAGACTAGGATGGTCAGGATGAACTGGGATTTTGCGCCGATTTTGAAAATTTCAAAATCGGGAACAAATCGGCGTATGTGGGACCGAAGGGTAAGCAGAAATTCTGGGCGTAATTTACAAGACACCGTTACCGACAGAAAGTACCAGAGTATAGCGGGTATCCGGTGTCTTAACCATTGTGTCCAGCATTAATATCTACATCATTACGCTGTGAAATTGACGACAGTGAGAAATAAGCAATGTAAGAAATTCATTTTGACGCTGTCAATATATCGACTTTAATTAAGTTAGCCTCAGGAGAAACTTCTTACTTTGTTTATCCAGTGGATCAGCTTGATTCTAGGCGACAGTGGGGTTTTATATCTGACGTTGACACTTTATTAAACAAACGAAGGGTTCATCCACTTAGCCTCAACCTCGACCCAACGGATGGCGAAACCAGTTAATTCAACAAGCTTTATGTTAATGCTTTAAGCATAAAGACAAGATAAAATGGAAACCATAAACGAGCATTGTCTGGACCATTGTTTCCTGTTTCACATACAATACTCCATAAGCCGACGAGTATTCATGTATATATTTGTATATATTTGTTAATTTTATTGATTGGTTGTTGCTCAATGACATACCGTAATTATATACGGCTTTAGGGATGAGGAGTCGAGAGTACTTGGGGTAAACCACCGAACTTCAACGAAAACCTAGACCTGCGCAAATAGCAACACAAAAGTCATCAACAATGCCCACCCCGCCTGCACCAGTATGACTCGCAGGGAGTATCCGTGCTTCTCCCGTGCACTCTTTCTCTCTCCACATTCAGTATTGCAAATATTGGACATTACATCACAAGGGAAAAGGCTTTACCCCGGGCTCTGTTCGGTTTCCTTCCACCACCAGCTATCATATACGTGAAAATATTCTTGGGTATGGCATAAAACACCTAAACCAGTGAATAAATAAACACAAGGGAATATACCTGGGTCCAGTATACATAACGTATTAAATCTTGTTGCATTTTGGTGTAGGTGGTTTTATGTAGATTTCAAAGGTTCATTTCCCTTGAAACTTATGGTAAATTTGACTACCAGATTACCATGCTCTTAACGTGGATAGCGGCGACCATTGTTGCTGCCAAGCCCTTTTATGCATACATCACGTTTTTTGGAGTTATGTCTATATTGTACAACCGCTTGTCAGAAGGTCCAGCTTTGTGTATGAATGGAAACAGGAGTTTATTGACGGCTAACTTAGTTACTATTGATCAAACTGAAAACTCTTGAGGGAACATCCGAAAACATGACTTAACCTGGAAACACTGACGTCTAGACGAGGAGATCGCTTGTGGCCACAGACAATATTTCCCGACTGGACAAACAGCGGTATGATAATACTTCATCTTTCTCACTGAGACTTATTCCCGGGCACTTCAGCTCGAGGGTGCCCGTAATATCCGTACAAATTATGCGGGTGTACCAATGACTTCTACAGAAGTATTTTCGCCCAAAGGAAATATGAGCCAGACCTGACGTGTCCAAGGGTATGACATGATTCGTAGTCCTTCCTGATCAAGAATGATCTACCATTGTTATGTCACTAGATTTTTATTGTTCATCATTTTGTTCATTTGATTTATTTGGGCTTGTATCTCCTGTCTGAACATAACGCCTACTTCTGATCACCACAGCAGAGTTCCAGTGTAAAAGATGGCACACTGGTACACTATGGCAGATCCACCAAACATAAGCATCATGTTATTTTGAAGTGAAGGTGTCTTATTGGAGAATTGATCACCTGTCCCAAGGCCCATCAGTTTTGTGGGTTGAGGAAACCACAAAGCAAGGAGTACAGCATTGACCTTTGGCAAGATATTATCGAACTTTCCCACGTTTCACGTACATATTTACATACAATATTACTGAACGAACAAAGATCCACCACGAATGTTAGGCTGGGGACTTGCCTATGTGATTAGAAAATGTCTTCCGCTTCCTTTCAGCTGTCTGGGCAATCCAGCATTGGTTGAAGACCACCTGTCATCTTCCACTGTAATGTGTATATCTCTAGGCCACAGGTGTTCCCAATCGAGCCATACCAAAGACCTTGACATCGGTGACCTTGAAACTATAAGGAATATGCCAACAACTGGTTGACCCAGCGTGCGTCGTATCTGCTGTCTTCGGAATTTATTTGATTGTTGTTTTACGCCTTACTCAAGAATTTTTCACTTATACGACACAGGTCAGCATTATGGTGGGAGGAAACCAGGCAGAGCCCTGGGGAAACCCACGACCATCCGCACGACAGACGTTCCCATGTACGGCCGGATAGGACACCAGCATGAGCTGGTCTTGAACTCACAGCGATGGCATTGGTGGGAGACTTCTGGGTCATTACGTTGCTCTAGAGCGCTAACCGACTTAGCCACAGAGGCCCTGTGTCTTCGGCATGGCTTTCCAGTGAGGCAACACCAGAAATATGTCGATATTGGGTGTGACCTGCTACACGGAGACACTGTCGTGATAAGATAAGGTTGACGCGGATCTCCAATCAAGCACCTACACAAAAGCCAAAAAAAGGAGAACTGGCCAAAATGTCGATTGTTTTCTTCCCGACACCCCGGTTTTCTACACTCATAAATATCGTATACGTGATAATTTCGTGACCATGGGATTAAAAACACCCAAATATCAAATCAAATCAAACACAATACACACTAAAAGTTAGAAGACGAAAGATCCACGATTAACAGTGACAGAAATACGTTCGCCAATGATCACAGAGGTTTTCGCCTTACCCATCATTTACTCAGTTTCCAATTCTTCCAATACTTCCGGTTTGATCGCGCTGTTCAGGAACACAATCTTTCATGCTTAAGACAACTTCCGGTTGGTAACTGCTCAGGGCACCTTGTTGTAACCCGATACGGACGGCTATTCTGTTTGATTGTAATCGAATGGTACGCAAATCAAAGCCAGGTATTGCTGTGAATCTGCTGTATTATATTTGTGGTGAAGTTTGCATCTATCCCCGGAGATTTCTTGCTCTTAAAGCTGACAATTCCATGCACTTATAAGGCTGCAAGAATGATTGCCCTGATCAAAAAGGGAAAAGGGTTGTAGTTCAAAATGATATAACTAGGGGCCAATTATTACCTTTGTAAGAGGCCTCACATTCATGCAGTCACTATGAGTTCAAGTCCAGCTCTGGCTGGCTTCGCCTCCGGTCGTACATAGTAAGGTCTGCCATCTACCTCGGGATGGTCGTGGGTTTCCCCCGGGCTCTGCCCGGTTTCTTACTACCACCACAATGCAGGTGGCGGTCGTATAAGTGAAATATTCCTGAGTTCGGCGTAAAACACCAGTGAAATAATCAAATGAGTAAAACATCTGCAAAATATTTTTATGAATTCATTTGATTCGAGATTTGATGGCTTTTAATGTCTTGTGGTACACTATAAAGATATACGCTTGATGGTGGTAAAAGCAGCCATGTAAGACGTATACACATATGTTTTCCATGCCAATTTTATGTCATTTGTGTTTACCACCTTATTCAAGAAATGTTCACTAATGCGATTGCAGTCAGTTTTCTCTGTGAAGGATGTAACCCACTTCAGTTGTTCAGACACCTAAAAAGTCTCCAACCCTAATGTCACACCCAAACTTCCAAGAGCTGGATTCACACCTGGGGCATGTAGGGCTGAAAAACCTTTTATGCTGGAGCATCCAAATATAATACTGAGTGTTATATGCAGTTATGGACTATTTTGCTGGTGAAAGACTCAAGCCAGAAATCACCGAGTCATTTTTTAAGGAAATTTATTTTAATAAGGAGGACGTGTTCCTGTAAGTCAGGTTAATGTATTTAATTATATATGTATTTCGATAACATCTGCGCCGTAGCCCGACGAGCAGATCTTTACAGTTGGAAGAAGAAACACAGAGGTAGAAAGAAGAGCACTTCATCGGATACCGGTGTAGTTTCTGAAGCAAGGGTTCATTCGAAGCTGCTTGTCTCAAATTGTGATGTTTGAGTGCATGCCATTTTGTATTGTTTTTGGTATGCGAAATTTGAGATCTTTTTTACTGTGTACAAGCGAGGACGATCCGATGACAATTTACTTTAGACACTCTACCTCACTGGTTTTAACTGCCGAGAAATGAACTCGACCCTAAGAGACCGTTTAGAAAGGCAACAGCGGAGAAAAGCAAAGTAGAGGTAAATTACTCCACTTATGGAGAGCCAATTTTAGCCGCTTATAAATTGACATCTACTGCATATTCTGGTAAAAAGACAAACTGTAACAAGTCTTCGCCTGTTGCGGTTGGAGGATTTTTAACTGACAAATATACATGGCGTCATTCACATGACCGGTCAGGACGATAGGCAAATGTACCACACGTGGACTTTGCTTGCAACGCTCTTTATTAACCAACCTGAGAAAAGGGCGCCAGTTTTGCACTGTTTACCCCGAAAAGTGTCCTCAATCAGTGACTCTTGTTTTATCTTTCTCATGTGTCCACTTTTTTCCACTTCCGATCACGCCTTTAAAAACAGTGAAGCAATGAATCAGACTTTCTCACGTGACAGACAAGGAAGCTTGGCGCTGATGTAACTTTCGAAATTGATAGTTTGATTGGTGTCAATATTTTTTCATTCATGCATATGATTGCGGTTAGTGTGTTTATGGGTGTAGTAAGGTAGGATGCTTTTCGCACTTGACTGTACACCGGCGGTAAAAATCACCAGATGTCACCCACATCCATAACGAATGTCCAGTTGAGTCCAGTTTCACAATTACTGACATTCTGACATTCCATTGTGTAACTTGACCATCAAAAATGAAAAATGTAATTAATGATCCAGAATTCAACAAAAGTTGAAACTTTAACACGTGGGTTACTTTGTCGATAACTTTTATATACACTATATGTTTCACAGCTCAAAGAGGTTAGACTTTGTTCACAGTATGACGTCAGAAAGCACCACGAATCCGATTGATTAAAGCAGTTTGTGCCATGTCAGCTTACATTAAACATTTTCGACACTCTCTTTGTAGTTTGTGTTGTTGCAGTTAAAATCACAACGGACGAAGAAATGTTTTAATCTTCTTTCGTGTAAATAAAAAACAAAGTAAGTAATGGTAACAAATGCTGGCATTCAAAGGGTACTCTTGTACCAAGAATTTTGTACCTGCACTCTAAACACAGTCGAACCCTCTATTAAAGAAATACTTACATATTCGGCCGTCATATATTTGGGGAAATTCACCAATACCACTTAATATGTCTGAGGAATCATCCTGTTTCAGCGTCAGCTAGAAGGTCTTGGCTTGCAAAAACAAGCCTGATATGTCGATGTATGGGCGACTCCAGCATCAGCCGGCTTTTGCCAGTGCTTTTCAGTCCAGCCGCTTCCGTTATGATATTTCTGTGCAATCAATACGAAGAATTTCGAGACAGTCCTATTGACAAGCCGATCATATTTGGTGGCTTATTGCGCTGAAATTGCTTTTAGATCTGCGGACAAAGAAATAAATGGCCAGCAATTTTGTGGCTGAAGCAGCGTAAACTGTAGACTTATCGGGCGACCCACGGCTGATCGGTCGGTTGTTTCTGCCGCCAAGACTCACTGTCCTGGGAACGGAGGCAAACAGAGGTATAAGCCCGTTTTAGGATTTGGAACACTAATGAAAACAGCTCCATGAACAGGCGTCATATTCACTCCCTCACAGGTTTCCAAATTGCATCGAGACAGATCCGACAATGTATGCACGTAGGGCAATTTACAAATCAATCAAACAAATCAATCAATCAGACAGTCAGATAGAGAACTAGTCAATCGATGAATCAATCAAACACTCAATCAAGGCATGTAGCAAGACATCGAGCAGTCACTCAGTAAATCCATCATTCAAACTGATACATTTCTTCTTTTGCAATACCCCGGAAAAGTCTTGATTTTTGTCATGTTGTCGCGAAAAAAAAATCCCGCATCAATGATCAATGCTAGTGGAGTCGCGTGGGAAATTAAACCAATTCGTTACTATCTGTAAAAACTGGTGGCGTTTTGAAGAGAGCATTTATAACGTGTTTGATGCAAACTCTCAGCGGAGCCATTCTGTGTTTACCAATGAGAGAACTGAATCGTGATCTGAGGTGACAAGGGGAAAAGGCCCGTTTTAACGGGAGCGAAATTTAAATATATACATAGTCATGAAGGCCCATCTTGGGTCAGAACTTCGCAATGGAGTTGTGCTTCACGCATGGCGGCAGGCAACAAAGAAAATAGATCGCGAGACATAAATATTGAGTTCTCCACGCAGGGTGAGAATTTGTGAGTCAGATTTGTGAAGTTGCGTCATTTACTTGCCAAAAGCCTCTGGTTTTCTACCCGATTTACTTCACCCATAAAACTGATCGGAGTGTTCTATATCGAAGCGATAACCCTGGATGAAAGATTCGATGAAAGAAACAGGCCAAAGTATCGCAAACATGTGACAAGTTTAGAAACAAACGTGCAACCAAATATAGTCCTTGGTTTCCTTGTTTAACTGACAGATTAGCTATTTGATGAATCGATGAACCCATTCAATATTATGCGCAATAAAACTTCTAAACGGCACATACATTGAAGAGCACGGTACTGTAGACTGGAGAGTCACTGATTGAGATGGTTTCTTTCTGCTTAGCTGCTGAACGCATATGTATGTCCCACATAACACCGTCCTCAGATTGGCTCCAAAATACCATCCTCTGGGGACGACGCTGTGCCAACAGATCACCGAAGTGTGAATCAACAATCAATACTAACAGGCTTTGCCACGAAGCCGAATGAAATGCTCACAATTCGCTCACACGTACATTTTTTCCTATGAATCCGGTGTATATGACCCGTAGAGCACTTTGGAAATTAGTAAGTTGGGAGGCTCTATACCACGTTCAGATTCCTTTACGTTAGCCAGGAAACAAATTCCTCGAAAAGTCAGTCAGGCTGCATGTAAGGTACTATGCTGCACACTGGCCAATTATAAACCTGCTGAATAAATTAGAAACATCTTTGAAAAGGCTGTTGAATTGAATGGCCTCTGAATCATAACGCAGGTTCTGAAATCAAAAACCTCCGTGACGTCATGCTGAGTATAGAAGGAGGGTAACACAAATTTTCAGGTACAACAACCTTTGTCGAAAATACCACTCAATCTGTTCTTAAAGAGGTTCAGTGTAGTTACTGGTTGGCTACTGATCGAAAGAGGTAAAGATCAGGCCTACATGTATAGCTAAAATTTTATGCACGAGGGTATGTATATGGTTGGCGGGTAAAACATCACCATTTTGATATAGATATGTATGGAACTGGTCTACTCACCTACTTTTAGATGATAAAATGACCCCAAGGTAGCTTAAAAATAAGAAAATTCTGACCTTAAGGTAGATGTTAGAGCTTAGATTTATTTGTTTAGAGTTATTTTTTAAACTTGGCCTTTACTGGCCCTACTCTGATTAGTGACGTCACACTCAGGGACTGTATTCAAATTACGTGCACACATTAAGATATGATTACATTCGTTCTTATGAATGTTGGGATGAATGAAGAAAACGAAAATGGCAAAAACCACCAAAGAACTAAGAAAATATATAAAATATAAAAATTATGACGGATTCATGTAAAGAGAAGCAGTTACCAGCTTTCACTGATGACGAAAAAGACGCAATGGATCTTTTAGGTGATTGAATAAAATCAGTTTCCAAATCGTGTATCATTTTACTATATATGGTGTCAATAATTAACTGTGTATCTCAGTTGCGCTTTAATTGCAAGTGTTCATGTATCAAACGTGGCGATCACACTCAACACATGAACATATGGCCCCTAGCCTCAGGTTAAGCGGAATAGACACATATGTAGTTATAAGGAACAATCCCAGAGACTCGGAACACTCCGTCCGTATTTGCTGACAAGAGAGGCGCACTCCTTGTAAACTGATGACGGTGATTGAAATCATCACACAGCACACATGATCTAACAAATGCTACACGCCGAGATATGTAAACGCCATAAGCAGGACCATACGATATATGGTAGGGATAATTCACAATATCAAATTCGAAACTATCGCTCTTGTCGGAAAGTCGGCGTGACAGGAAACCATTGCCATCTTTGTACAAGTGCAAGTCTAGATAAAATGTACCATGTGGAGAATCTGATCGAACTATGTTTCTGGACATTGTTTAATGCACATTTCCGAACTGTCAATCAAAAACATCTATTTTATCAATCATAATCAATAACATTGTACGCAAGTCAAGCGAATTTCACACGCATTAGTTACAAACGGTCAGTCTTTCTGAGGCGTTATGACGTCAAAGTTGCTTTCACCGCGAATGGGATGAAAAGTAACGTTTTCACGAGAAGGGTTGGTGAGACGTCGGATGTGGTAGATCAATTGATCCCCTTTCATTTGACATAAACTTTTTTTTTATTCGCCTTGAAAAATAAAGTTATAATTGTTAGAGATATCATTTTCTAGATGGCTACATGTACATCTGCCGGCCAAGAACATAAATGTATATTCATCATGACAGGTCGAAATCTGGCTGACTTGGTCAGTTAGAGATCTTAACATTCTGGCATTTAATTGGATGACTCGGTGTCGGTGGTTCTAAAGTGTTCAAGGGTAAATTACATCTGACACATTATTAGTATGCATTCAATCATTCATACAGTTTAAGTGGCACTATTGGCCAAACTGATGTTTGCAACAGTTCCTCAGTGGATGATGAAGAGAATTAGCGATGATAATGCACTAGTCATTCAGCTTAAGATTTAAAATAAACAAACAAAAAAATTTGCGTAAATTACCGATCTTTGTCAAGTTATTGACAAACTTTTCCACATGTGGTGCACAAATATGCACACGATTTTGGTAGAAGCGGCAAAATGTATAACTTCACCTGCCCATTGGCGGTTTTGAACACGCACCTCTTGTGTTTAAGCGATTGAAAGGAAATTGCCTCTAACAACTAGACCACAGACAGACAAAATATAAGTTATGACTGGGCTTTCGCATGGCAAGGTTGGAAACCATCTTCAGTCAAACGGAAAAACACGCATTACATTTCAATAAAAGTGCTTAAGGACAGATCAAAGGCACTTTCGCGATATCTCATGCCAGGCACTAACCAAAAAAAATTGATACTTAAAATGAATTAAGTTCTCCAATTTTTATTAAGCCCGAGGTAATATCTGTAATCCATCAGAGAAGTTCCTTGTTAGATATCTGGACCCTCTCATAGCCAGTAATTACCTTGGTTAGTCTTCTTCTTGTCTAGAGTATACCGTGTCGTTTATGGAAACGCAAGAGCATTAAGATTTTAGTTTATTGGATTGGAGTCATAGTTCTGCGATGATTTATTGTTTTAGACTGGAACTGAGAAAAAAGTAACATTTTCCCGTCGACGGTTTTAAGTTGGTGAGACGACATTGTCATTTGTTGAAATTGCCGATAGATGTATTGCTTCTGAGAGCTGCCAATTTGGCTCGAAGACATTCCTTTCCTCTGCTTTAAAGATTCTCGGCATACCGTATGTCGTCTGGTGATGGTAGCCCGATGATATGAAAGCATCCGCCAGAGCGGGGAAAAGGGTCACCTCGCCCTGATACCGCAATATATCTAGAGACTAAATGTATTTCTTAAGATGATATTAGTTGTCTCAGAAAACTTTATGGTTCGTCATCAATGAGACACTATCCTGTCGTTGAATGAACCTGCAAGGATTCGTCATTTGAATGGTTTCGTTTGCTTCTTTACCACCTGACAGTTTAGTCTGAAAGGTACACAGAATGCGTGTTGCATTCTCATTCATTAATCTCGGAGAAATTACGTACATTACTCAGCGATGTATTACATACTGGTAAAAATAAGAAAGAGAACCCTTCAGTACAGAGAGAGTCGGTTGGCTCCGTTTGTCTGTTTGTATTGCAACTTAGCCTTCGTGCAATCTGGTCTGATGACGTTAGAACCCAAGGGGGGAGCAGTTTTCCATATGTTGTTTATTTAGAGCACGGAAGATGGGCAAAAACTATGCTGATGCTTAGGTAAACACAAAGGCAGTGTGGTAATAACCCGCCCTTATCTTTATGTTAAAGAAGCTATAGGCTGAAGAAGGATCAGAAATGAACATGGTTGCACAACCGCAAGCTTGGTTATGTTTTAAGCACTTATTCGTCCAAACATTTCCAAAGACATACTTTAATGTATGCGTATATTTGCGTACCAAACCAGCAAAAGTTCTGGTTTGGTCATATTTGCTATTTATGCCTTCTTCTATTTATTGTTGTTTCTTAAACACTTACATGAACAGTTAAAATAAAACCGTAGCTGAGGTAAACTGACAACAGACCAGATTTGATCATTTGCCAACTGTCATGGTGTCGTCGCTGCTATGGTTTTACTCTCTTTGCTGTACTCTTTTATATTCGTTTCATCATCCCTATATTGGTGAATTACAATCGTACCCTATCTCTTCAAATCACTATTAAACCATAATGTTTCATGGTACATGATGAAATACTTTATTTTCTTTCTTTTTCTTCTTCATCGTATTTGTACTGGTTTCTTTGTTTGTCGATATTTTTGGATATGTATGATTACATTTGTGAAAGATTTTACCATTGATCAAGACCTGGGCCACAGGATATTGCCCCGACTGACCTGATGGTCCAGCAAGACGCCCCGTCATGACCAGAGAGCATTTCACCATAGGGTTTCTTCCGTTACCTTCGGTGAGAGGCCATAGCTTTTATTGGACTTCCTTTAAGCAGACATAACCAACTAATGATCATTCTGCTTGAAACTATTGGTCTCATTTCAACGCGTGGAGAAAAAAACTCGGTAACTTTTTTGAAAATAAACAGGAAGTAAACATTATGTTTTGATCTGTACACATTTTGGGGACACTCTCAAGACAAATCCGACCGAGCGTTCTGGAAACGCCAGACCAAACACGCCAGTGAGGTCGAATTTATTGGATTATTGAAAAGATTATTCCAGATTCCTTTTTCTGGTTTTGAGAAAAGATCACGAAAGCACGCGTAAAATATAGTTACAAAATTTGTGAACTACTTTTCTATATTTTTCGTTAATCCTAGTTAAATAATCCCGAAGTATACACCCATGAAAAGACGTCTCCCACCCTCACTCTCCACGGACACAACCACATTGAGAGTCCTTCACATAGCAGTAGAATTTTCTCCAATTCTTGTAAAATCTTTCAAAACACGCACGGGGTGGCGAGACGTGCTGACGTCACCAAACACCAAAGTATTTAAATATTCACATCGTCGGAGAGAAAACATTGTTATCGAAAGCGAGCTGGATAATAATGCGTGAAACCACTGCATAATTGTTCCTCCTAATAAATTAATAACATGTTAGACAGAGCTATGATATCAATAATTTAACTATGACATCTTGTACTTTTCCGAGAAATATTTGAACGTTATTTCTGTTGTACGTTTATATAATCCACAGATTGTGCTCGATAGAACGAACTGTATAATGTTACTTGGTAAGTCTTTCTAAGCTAAACGATTCGTTAGAGAAAAGATAGACGTTTCGAGTTGGCATTAGTACACATGCGCAGAACGGATCACCCACGCACAATCACATAGTTACGTTATCTTTGGAGTGCAGGCGTTGGTGACAAACCACAATCCAGTTCTGATCTAGTCTTGTATATGTATTTTTCTTCATATTTGACTTAAAACTGCTGAATGTAAAATTTCAGGTCATAAAGATTGACATAAATTACCCAAAATTTGCTGGATTTGTCTTTATCAGGTTAGCCACGTGGGTTTGTCTCTACATGAAGAAATCCAGGTCCGTTATTTCGCAAAATAAAGGAAATGCCTCGAGTTTACAGCACATTTGGCAAAAGTTTTTAGCAAATCATTGCTGAAAACTTAACATGAAAGGGTTGCAAGGTTGTTTACTGAGATCCATTGACCTCAACGCCATGTCGATCTGCAAATTTTCATTTTAATTGAGAGCTTACGGAATCTCTATTTACATGAATATACGACGAATTTTCCATCTCAAATTGGACTTAGTGTCGAACTAGAATAGAAAGAGCAAGTACGTGCGAATGAAACCAACGTAATTTTGCCTTATTACTTTAGGTGCTGAAACGGTCACCTCTTTCTGCCATATCTGGCCCCTTCACCCTGATCTCGCAATGTTAGAGCTGCCCCGTGACTCCTGTGGGAACAGATTCTAAACCGACATGCATCATATAATTTGGTAATGGCTTTAAAAATTTGGGTGTTTGTCAAGTGTACATAATGTAACGGGGGAGTGTTTTGCAAGAACACATTCGCCGAGAAGTGTGTCACAATACAGGATACAACAAAGAAAACCTAGCCTTGGACCGCTTTGTCAAAGGCGAGAAGGTGTTTAACGAGTGCCCCATGGCACTCCGATTTTCTAGACCCATGAACAAAAGAAACTTGTACAGGGGAAGAATACTTCAGCTCTGTGTTGTGGCAACTAACTAACTAACTAACTTACTTACTTACTTATTAACTAACTAACTAACTAATTAACTGACTGACTAACTAACTAACTGAATGAATGAATGAAAAAGTGAATAATGTAAAGAAATAAATAGAAAATAGGTTCATTCCAGTTTGTTTATTAACACAATAACAATCAAAATCATAATACCCCAATACTGCCACTTTAAACAGCCTGTTAAACTAATAAATCAGTGTCACATTTATTCCCCTCTGTATTATTACTGTTATAATCATGAATGGCAGTATGGCAAGGAAACCTGACACACAAATCAGATGAAGCTGTTTCGTGCATTACAGATAGCCCGTCGGATTTCAGTACATATAGACCGCTATGCGAATGCACTGGCTCCGTGGAAGTGTTTCCAGTACTCTGCGTTGTTTCCCTGTAAAAACCGATAGTTCACGCCATGTAAACCTGAGAAAAGTTAAGGATGGAAAAAGGCTTGACGCCCCGGGGGTAACATAGATGGATTACCGCACCGTACGGAATCTGACACGCCTACCCGCCTTTGGAGACAGCTTAATGGAAACAAGGGAACCTCAGAGTGGCAGATTGATCACCGAGGAATGGGTGACGTCGGTACAGATCAACGGCTGCACTCCTGGTGAATTTCAGAAAACATTTATCAATAAGTGCCCCAGGCATGTCTCTATAATACAGTATTGGGTCTTGGTTTGCCAAGTGTTCCTGCAACCGGATGTAAAGAGTGGCTTACTGAGGCGTATTGTACATACAAATGTATATGTTGAGTGTGAACAGACTGATTTAAGATTTGTTTATTTCGTGGGTTTCCGCCGGCCATTCCCAATTTCCTCTCAGCACAATGCTGGCCGCCGTCGTATAAGTGAAATATTCTTGAGTGCGGCGTAAAACACCAATGAAATAAATTAATAAATTAGTCGTGATGGAAACTACGATTTAATAAAAAATATAGACAGCAAGCTCTTTAATAATGTCGGTTCTCTGTTAATGATTGCTAGCTTGCAGCTAGAGATCCAATTCAGTTTCAGTGAAGCTCAGGGGTTCAGGAGTGAAAACTCAGGCCAGATTCGTAAAATGTTTATATGACAGCTTCTTATTCACAATACCAGACGGCCATTGTCTTTCACAGTGATTTGCGCGGACAATAATCAAAGAACAAAAACGCACGTACAAGTAGGTATCAAATATATCTCACAGAATATCAAACCATTACCATGTAACATTGTGTACATCACTTCCAATGAGGCTGCCGGGATTTGGAATACTATGTTTACCGTTATTTTCAGTGACTGGCGGCAATACATATTTGACCATGCATATTTCGGTCCCAGACTTAGCAATGTGAGAACCCTATCACCCCCAGTTGAAAAATTATTAAACATGGTAGAATAACTGTGGGTGTAGTTTTTGGACAACTGAGCAGGATATAGAAAAGGTTAAGGCTTATACGATGAAAATAAAGCATAACAAAGTTAATTTTCTCTCTTACATGTATGTTCGTATGCACTGCTGCTGGCGTCCGATGATTAAACATGACAACGAGAAGGTATGGCACAATTATGAGCATATATAAATATTAATGTATTCATAAATATGTCCTCTATCACGTCCTGTATGATCCATCCGACAACGGGCAATGCCATCATTAAATATAATGTTAGCAGAGACTATGTAGTCATCTAAAAAACGCATCAGAAAGTTAGAAACTGACTTCGATATTTTGTAACTTCACTGGATGCGACATGTGTGTCACAACTACCTATATATGCTGAGTTCGCCGTTTCTTACCATTCAGTGGCTCAATGCTACGCCGACCAATGATTTTTCAGTTATACCACAACGAGTCCTTAGAGTGTACATTCCATGTCTCCTTATGGCCACTAGAACATCATGCCGATGACACCAGACATGACACCTCACCGAGTAACATTATAAAGAAACCGGGTCGACCAGTCCCGTTTCCTTGCCAAGTCAGGCGCATGCTCTAACCACCAGGCCACAGAAGTGGTTCTGGAATACATGTTAAATACCAGTGTTTTTTTTTTCAGAACAGGCGTTAAGATCTGTGATAGGAAAAAACATGTACAGTATAAAAACCGGGAAACTCATTTTGGAAATTACCAATTATCTTTCGTTTATCAAGGCGAGTGGGCATGTCAACAGACTGTCTACAAAACATAGTGACCTTATAAACACTCTTACGAACAGCTCAACCACAATCCAAAGCCCTAGTCTCTGGATGTCTTCTCTACCAAAAACGTTGATGGTTCTGACTGAAGCTTAAGTCTTTTCTCTCGCCTTTTCTTGCTTTTTTTGCTATAGGTAAAGTCTACAACTTAATCTTGGTGTTTATCAGGTAACATATGACACGTTTATGCAAGGTTTTAAAATTACCTGTCTTGTATTTGATCTTGGTAATTTCTCTTTGAGACGCTGAACTTAAAGATTACGGCTATGCATTGATCAGGCTGGCCCTGTATGACGAAACTCTGTCTCCAATCTGTCGTGTCACAGAGGGAGTAAGTTTGGCCCACTACATAGATACGTCATATCGTTATGGCTGAACAAAAGCACATGTAGGAGACGAACTTAAACCAACAAAGCTAACGATCAAATAAACAAACAAGCACACAGTCTTGCGGAAGTCAGTTTACAATTTAAATATCCATTTGTATACCGGATTTCGACCGAGTCATTTTTATTTTGCACCTGTTTACCGATTGAAAAGCTTTACCACAAACAAAACTCAATAGTAGACTGTTGTTTGGGGCTGAATCCAGCAGGACATGGAAACTTCCCATTGTGAGCGTTGACTGTTCTTGGAAGCGTGTATTTATCATTTGTGTTTCTGAGGTGCGATAGAATCTTGCAGGAGATTATGAAGGCAGATAACTTTCCAAACACGCCATAAAGATACATAGCTTTGGCGGAGTGTTCTTCTACTGTAGGGCACTAGCTCGTATCAAGCCAAGGTCTGAACTAGATAAATAATGCATTGAAACATAGGCTTGCGACCAAAAGACACCGTTGTAATTTTTTTTCTATAATTTCTGTAAGTATAATATTAAAACATATTGTGCCATCGCAGATAGACCACCAAACAGACTGTAGTAGTATTCTAGCCAGTAAATGCCTACCGGGGACCTCCGTGGCTCGGTCGGTTAGCGCGCTAGCGCAGCGCTATGGACCGGAAGCCTCCCACCAGTGTGGTCGCTGTGAATTCAAGTCCAGCAACCTGCAGATGGTCGTGGGCTTGCGCCTGGCTCTGCCCGGTTTCCTCCCGCCATAATGCTGGCCGCCGACGTATAAGTGAAATGTTCTTTAGCAGGGCGTAAAACACCAATCAAATGAATAAATAAATAAATAAGTAAATGTCTATCAGATTTGTCTCTGCACCATATACATTTCACTAGTTTCTTTGACAATCTCACAATGATGTGTCAGACCTGTAGTATTTGGAATTTGTTCTAAATTTATCCTTTGAAAAAAAACATCTAGGCGATTCAAATTTATACCCAGGAATTTATGGCATTCATACCTGATTCTGTAAACGAGCAACACTGATATGATGTGCACTGCCTACCAGATCTTTTGTACAGTTTAGATCTGTTTCCCAGCTCGTCCCACTATCCGAGGCGTCAGTGTTTAGAGGTCATCTGCCAGAGTGGACGTCGAAAACAGTATCCGTGCTAGTTTTCTTTTCGCTATACATGCAACCGCCTGGTTCTATGAAGAACGACCATCAGATCTCCTCACAGAAACTTTGTTGGTGAATGCGAGCATCAGTTGTAGTCTATAACAATTAAAGCTTACTGTTTGACAAATAAGCAATTATTTCTGGCATCTTGAAATCTCTCTGCATTAGGAAAGATCTGATCCAACATATTTACTTATTTGTGTTTACGCTGTACAAAAGAACATTTCACCTATATATGGTGAAAGGCAACCGGGCAGAGCTCGGCCGAAAGCCTGGTCAATTCGCAGGTAGTTAATAGGGTGAAGGTCTCAAATAGTTTATTTATTTATTTATTTATTTATTTATTTGATTTGTGTTTTACGACATTCTCAAGAATATTTCACTTACACGACGGCGGTCAGCATTAGAGTGGGAGGATATCGAGCAGATCCCTGGTGAACGCAAGACCACCCGCAGGTTCCTGGTGGACCTTCCCACACACGACTGGAGAGGAAGCCAACATGAGCTGGACATGAGCCCACAACGGAAGCATTGGTGAGAAGTCTGACATAAGAAAATACTGCTATGAACAATGACACGAGTTCATGAGGACAAGGAAAATACGTTGAATTTTCTTGGAAGCGTAAATACTACAGAGTTTTTCTGCGTTCTCGCAGTTCGTGAAGGAGATTTAATATGCTATAAAGAAACACACCTTTGCCAGAGTCTTGTACTGCCGGATACAGGCTCGTATCGACCGCAGCACTGATTATTCCCTGAGTTAGATAAAGGCTCCATGCTTTGTTTCACGATGGGCTGAACGCCAGACGTGTCGCGAGAGCAACACATTGCCATTACCGTTTCTTCACATGTAAACAGCAACAATAGTCTGTATCCAGAAGAAACCATGTTACCGTGCGTGTACTATAGCATTTGATTCACATTATCTGTATATTTATTAAAATATAAGCTACATCTATCAAATATCACCGAGATGCGGTCACAAGCCTCGAGACACGCAACAACAACGGGGTCGCCATTTCATAGAGCTAAGACACATCGCACTGTCGCTTGAAGATCGCTAAAGCAAAATAGAGGCGCTGTGATCTTTCCTCAGTTTTCCTTTGGCAAACTCAGCTATTGTGACGTCTTTTGACAACTTGACAACTGTAATAAAAACCACCAGGACGACGAGAAACATTGAAAGATAAGATCGGGAAAGTTTAACATAAATTGTAGTGAAAAGAATAAGGGTCGAAGATTTATAAAACAACATTCGATATATGTTTAGGCGGTCTCTAAGAAATATATGCTTCAGCGATGTAAGCTCACATAGCTATCAGTAGACGTCGACCTTTTACTGAACCGATGGTGGCTGGGTGACATGAATCGGTCTCTTCGCCCTCCAGTGGTTAAATGTGAGGCACGGCCCCTTCCCGTCCGTATTCTATGTGCTGTTTGTGCAGCCAAAATCTGTACACTGTTGCACCCTGTCAGCTCTTCGTTCTTGTCTGCGGAAAAACAAAACAACGGACAGTAGCCAACTGTCCGTAATAAAATTGAATTCACATTCCTATATGAGTAGCGTTATGTACATTTAAAAGATAGAATGGTAATGATTTAAGGACCCGGTTCATGTCATATCCGCTAATCGGGCGTTACATAATCCTGAGTTTTGACTGAGCCGAATTCTTTTTACGGTCACGCCCCCTTTTACATGGGGGTATTCATTATTCGCGAGTGTGTGTTATGACCGACCCTAAAATCTGTTGATTAGGAACTAACAAGATCTATATATATAAAAAATTTCAGGGTCGTTTTGAAGTCTTCAAACCATACACTTTTACCTCAAATTGCCCAATATGTCCCCGGTTTTCTCCTTTAATTGGTCATGTAAGGCGGGAACCAGAACATCAGCTTGTGATGATAGAAGCTTATTTCGGTATATGGCTGTCATAGAACCCAACCGTGAATGCAACAAACGGAATGACCAGATTACAGGTAGTTATATGCTTACCCGAAGACAATTATATTGTTATGAGTGGTTTACTAGACAAGCTCCGCTCACATCCACATCCGCAGTTACATATGTTATGATAGTTACGACGGGCTTCACAATTCGAGTATCCTCCATGTGACAGGGTGCCGCCGCTTCTAACATCCTACCTAAACCATCTTACATGTAACAGCTATATGCGAAGAACAGCAGAAAGTACAGAACCAACAACGTCAAAAGAAAGTAATACCTTTGAAACCAAGCGGTACTTGAAAACATGCAGAATTATAACTGCAAGCTATTACAAAGACAGCAACGCTATCTGACGCGCTCACGTGCCCTACACTTGTAATAAACTTTGAACACTTGAGTAAAATCCAATAACCAATAGAACTAACATATATTCACTTTAACACACTTATTATACCACTTCGTAACGTACATACGTTACTTTGTCATTGTGTAACATTTTACGCAACCGTATGAACTAGAACCTTTCCTCTACACGTGTCATCTACCCCTAACATAACACAGCGGCAGCCATTCTGAGACGGTGGCATCAGACAACAGTCCATCTGAGTGGAGACACGTCAGTATACCAAGGCCTATGCCTACAGAGTAAAAAGTAAACATCTGCAACTGCAAGACCGGGAGTAGATAGCGCTTATATTTCATCCTCTTACATTATTATACAAATCTTATGTCACGAAGTTGTATAAAATTGAATCTTTACCTAGTTTTTCGTAGTGTTTTAACTTGTGTTTGCCGCGATAACAAACAACTGACAATGCCGTCTGGTCATGTGACCTGGCGCCGGTTGTACTTAAAATCATATAAATTTACAACACCGAAAAACGAATGGTAGAACCATAACTCTCACACGTCATATGCAACGAACACTAAAATATCAAAATAGCATGCTACAGTAAGAAACATTTATAATAGCAGAGTTTATCTTTTGAGATTATCTCAAAACGTTATCTAGGCTATTTTGTTTAAACATCACATTGCGTATGCAGCAATTTATGCCATTCAGAAGTGCGTGTGTTAAGGATAAAATCAAAACAAATCCACATAAATTATAAACTCGAAGAACGAAACGGAAATGTTTTTTTTTTCAATTCGTCCCACCAACTGAGAAGCCAATGTTTTGGCGCTGAAGTCAAATTACGTCAGTGCTATCTAGTTGGACGGGAAACCGCGGAAACTCAAAATCGGGATTAACGCCCGTTTCTATTGGTTGGTCAGATTTGTCCTTAAAAGAGCATACCATCTTGTGTGAATAACATCATCAAGTCTCCTCAATGAAACCTGTAAGCAATAGCCAGCGTTGCTCGTGGTTTACAGCAATTAAAGTTTAGCGATTGGCAAAGCCGGAACTATTGCCGTCTTATCCAATGATAAGGCCAGTGTGAATAGTTGCTACATGATTTCCATACATCTGCCGACAGTCTGTCGCCAAATCGATTTTATTTCTCAGGAAAGAGAACACACACAACTAGCCCTGCAGATTCATTACACTTTGATTTTGATCTTTTTAATTTGAAACGAAATTAGCAAATAGGGCAGTTTGTTGGAAAACCAATTATCTTTTTTTATTGACGGTAAAAACAGATCTTGTGCTCGAATTTACATGAAAAGGCACAGAAGCTGAAAAGTAATTTCGGCGTGTATACGAATGAACACAAGCTGCTTTGTCATTTCATTGAAAAACTATTTCTTTATGTGACTGTTGTTTAACAACAGACGCAAGAAGTCTGTACTCATACGATGACGATCAGTTTCATGCGTGAAGACTGCGCCACCACAGCGTTCCTAACCAGTTAGACTGCGCACATGGCCACCACAGCGTTCCTGACCGCTTATTGTCATCCAGGCCCTAGAAACAATGAGGGTTTTCCTGAGGGGAAGTTTACATGTGTATCTGCGAGTGCATGCTACCGGGCAGATATCCGCACAATGGCATGTTGTGTCATTGGTGGGAAGGATTGGGGAGTATGCACGACAACTCTTGTCACCCAACATATTCCTATTTGATCAACCGCATTGTCTTCTTGGGTTCAATAAATTGCTTAAGACATTTTGGCTTAAATAAAAAAACAAAAGAGACTTTGTCGAGAACAATTACGCCAGGCACTATATATACATGTTACTTTGGTTGGTCAACTTAAGCAAAACAAATCTTGGAAACTTTGGTGACACCGAGTTCTGGTTTGTTACTCATGTGAGGTCGTTTATCAAGCACATATACTTCTGACAGGATACTTTTTCAGCTGGTGGACATGGTTCTATTGTATGACACACCCACATGTAGCAATACGTATCCAAAACTTGGATATGGAAAACGAGAATTAATAAGCCATATATTTCACCGGGAAATTGTAAGCGATCGACAACACTCTCCTTTATTGGGTGGCAAACACAGAGGTACGCCTTGGTGAAATCAAACCAAGAAACCCTAGAACTATATGGAGTTTTACGACTTCCAAGCAGTCTTCACACACGGTTTGCAGCTTGAACTTCGCCACAAACCTATTTGAGGACATTACGGTGTTTCTTCCAGCCGCTAAGGGGCATAGAGACGCTGGTATTTTAAGGTACGCAGCCATATAACTGCTCGTTGCTTGATGGTATTGGAATGAGTTCGTGATTTTTTATTTCTGCTGCATACTGCTATAAATACACAGCGAAAACAACAACAACAGTTGTAATCTTAAAGCTTTTGCCATTATCAGTCTGCTTATGTTATCAAATGCATCAGAATACTAAAACTTGTACTCCTTTGTCAAAGGCCTAATTGTGGCCAGATTGTAGTTTCTGCATATGGAAACCCTTAAAACTAGATGAGAAATAGTGCTTCTCTCGCCCGGAATGATTAGCATCGTGTTCACAGAGTCAGATCTTCTGCGATGTGACGCGAGGACTTTTCCTGTATGCGATTGACACGTGTATATAACAGATGTGGCCGCTGACATAAATCAGCCCAAAACATTCGTTACTAACCAGTCTTTATTTATTAAAATACTTGGCCTAAATGTATTCTTATCAGATCTGTAAGATATGTATTTTTTGAAACAAATTTTGCCACAGGAACTGATAAACAGAGGTAGGTGCCTCTCCTTGAATTAATTTTACGTCACACTGACCCCTAACACGTGACACATGGAAGTACATGCGTGGTTTATAGGCGTGGTTTAATTGTGTTTACTTGTAACTGGTGTTTATAAGCACTAAAAGCATGGATTATAAGGATTCGATCTCATGATCCCCAACGGCAACTGGGTTGCGATTCCATGTTTCATAGCATGCACTGTTAATATGGTTGTTATGTAATTAAATAACAACAAAAAATGATTCTCTGAACCAACATTTCGAAATAACTTACATCTCTCTAATTTGATATTAAGTTTTGGCCGAGTTAATCATATTTGTACTTTTATTGGATCTTACACCCATAACACACCTTAAGACAGTGTTTATCTGCTTTTGACCTTACTTCTTATCTTTTGATTGCATAACGCATGAACCCTATCACCCCAGTTTATCATGCTGAAAGGAAATTGTACCTAGACTCAACTTATTTTCCACTTTTGTTATGCATAAAAATATCACAATTCACTCCTGCACCATCGTGTGACAAATTTCCATCTAGTTTCAATTTGTCCCTATAAGGTAATTAATATGTAGCAGTTTTGGTGAATGTTGTGTTGGATTCAGGTGCCAATTTTACCGTGATCAGTTCTGGTGAGGTTGTTTTAGGATTTTCTGTCCACTCCATTATGGAGGCAATGCCGATTTACAGAGCTTAGCGTTTTGCACACAGCTATACCGTAGAAATCGGTAATGAACGATCAATGAAGTCAGTTGCAGTCTCATTTCGCAGGTTTCCAGAAAGAGAACAAAAAGCAGTGTTCTGATAAATATAGTTCTCACAGAAAGAACAAAGAGTCGTTAAGAAAATTAAATGCTTTCTTTGTCTAATTTTTCTACGAAGGGAAAGATTTAAAATCCCAATTTCGAAAAAAAAAACTGTTATTGTCAACAAACTATTGTCCATACCTGATGGCAGGTAGTTAAAACGGGATGAGAAAGCCAGGTGTCTTTGCCAAGTACCCCACAAATCTGCTGTATGATTTATAATGACAGTTGGACCAACCGCGACTGAAATGAAAGCTCCGGAGGTGAATAGTGATTTGAATAAACTGGAGTGTAATGGGAAAAAATGAAAACATGTCACTCATAAGGTACAACGTGTGCTAATTTTGTTATTTTATGCCGATAAAATAAACGGAAACCACAATTAGGTTTACACAAAAAGACATTAATTTATACTAGTTAATGGGGAATATTTCTCTGGTTTTCATTGCTAATTGGGAGACATTACAAAAACAAAACCGCAAATCTTTGTCCGACATCGTTATCCTTGGATGTGTCTAGCAAGGGCTCAGTTTATAATGAAGGTCAGTAGAAAGTCGGCGTAGAAACGGATGGTTACTTGCGTGCGTGTGTGTCTGCGGGTGTATTTAGATCAAACCGGTACAAACCTTCAGTCCGAAAACATGTCGTGTCCCAGATGAGGTCTGCAATTTTCATAGCAGGTTAACAAGGTATTTCTTCCTCGTCGATTTGCCAAAAGAATTATCAGGCTAGATCAAGGCGGTCAGAAATCGTGGGTGAGTAGACGGGCGACCTACCGGGACGCGTCAATATTAGACGACGAAAAGCTGCGTGTCTTTTCCTAACAACTGCCGTCGAATCCTTATTCTGGTCCCATAACGAGCATAGCTTTCTACAAAGAAGCGCTGTGTTGAGCCAAGAGCAAGCAATGACCAGATGTGCTGTGGCTGGTTCAGCAAGCCTTATGCACTTTACGCATGTCAACAAAAATCTCAGACAATCTTGATTAGATACAGTGTGACTGCAACGAAGGCATGTGGACAAGGAACATACTTTGTGCCAGAGGGATTGTGCTTTGTTTGCAAATCGTTTATTACACTCAAAAATAAGTAGGAGAGAGATTCACTGGGTAAGTGATTTATTGTTGTGTTTCTCTGAAAATGCTAGTGAATATGGTATTGCATGTTAAAACATGTTTTGTCGACATTAACGGATGTAGCTGGTCACTGTGTAATATACTCTGCAAATGTTTTCTTTTTCACATGTTTCACGCCGTGCAGTATTAGTTCCATCACCGACGTACAAAGCGACATACGCGCGCAAAATGTCTCACAATGTGTTTTTTCGCTGGAATGAGCGCTATAGACAGCCTGCCACCTCCCCGCCTTAACGTTGGTTAATAGGTGTGACACGGTCAGAAAACTAGGCTATTACGATCGTTTAAACACAATTCACTTGTTTCATTTTTTTTTCTTATCTATTTGGATTGGAATATTTTGCCAGCCATATAGTTGGCTTCCGGGAATATCCGTGTGAGGAAGGTTTAATGTTAGCATTAAATGAGATTAGCTTTTGATGGCTCTGATTATCTATGGATGCTAGTGACTTATCACTGACTAACAAGATTTAAGAACGTCACTGAGATTGCCAAAAGTTTTAAGCCTTGATATCTTATGCCGAAGGTTTTAATGGCGATTCAGGTCGTGCCTAAGATTTTAAAATTGGCAATCGTTTAAAATTCGGCTTTAAATAGATAAAGGAAGTACAGGTCTCCTGGATGGCAGGATATTGTTCGTGAGTGAGACGTCATGCCCTGTGTGTATGATGCGTGTGATAGCAATATGGCAGTATGATAACCATGTCGCCCTTGGTGCCATTTAGCAAAGTGTACTCATTTATTCGACGTCAGTCAGGTTTATGAAGCTGTTAGACCAAAATTCATCAATTGGTGCGCTATACGCGAAAATCTGCGACTATGGCATTCAAATTCTACTCACGTCAAGGACTTTAGCTGACCAGCAGAGGAAGGAACTGAAAAAATCGTAATAGTAAAGAAAATTTTCACCTCACTGACTGTTTTGTGCATTCGGAATATTCATCCGATGAAATAGGTGCAATTTGTTTGTTTTTAGATATACATGTATCCAAACATTCAGAATAAAAAAACCTTAAGATAAAAAATGATACTGCTTAACAATAAAAAATACAAAATTTCCTTTACAACAGGAATATAAGGATTCCTTAATTTTTCTAATATTAAATGCATGTGAATGCTTGAGTTCGTGGTTTACTGCTGAGTTTCATTACTGTTTAGTAATGTTTCAGTGATTAAAATGGCTCTTGTCAAGCCAGTTTATGTTACTCTGGACAGCAAGTAGGAGTCATTGTGACGAAGAGAATATTGTCAGAGTCACGTTTAATCAGTAACAAACGTAACGTCACACGGGGATGTTTTGGGTTACATGTAACACAACAAAGTAACTGTACATGCATGCAGTGTTATATCTCGATCAGTGGCTCTTAAATGCCTTGCATATGGCTGTGAAATCAGTGTGTTCGAAATACCGCGAATAGATTAACCACCAACTCGAGAAGTGAATTTTGGACCCAAAACCTACACATTCTTGTTTCTCATGAAAAAAGATAACAATTGCATGAGTTCAATTGCATTTAGTCATCTTGTTTCTTATTTGGTTGGTATTTAACGTTGTTCTCAAGACTTTGTTCAATGAAGCGAGGCCGATCGTATTATGTTTGTAACCACGAGACAAATCTTACGTGGCTGTGCCACCGTGTACTCTAGCCTGACATTTCAATCCCCCGATCTTCAAACACAGAGGCGTTAATTACGCTGACACCAATAAACTTGTTTAAGCTAATTATTTAACTTGGAGCGACCAAAATTATGCAATATTTAGTCATTTAAAAATAACAAAATATCGACATTGACCAGATGTGTAGACCGTTGGACAGGACTCAGCACAGTGAGTCTCAAACGGAAAGACCTCATAAAAATGAACTTAGGTTGAGTGAAAAGACCTCTAAAGGCTGTATCTGAAAATACCTTCACTGAATTCTTTTAGATTTATTTTTTCACCAAAATAAACACAGTCGAATATTTTGATAGTATGGTGGGTTTTATGAATCATATTGATAATGTGGTTCACCAGTGACGTCGCACAACTTTTGTGAGCTCTGAGTATGTTCTTGTGAAGAGTACTGCTGTAATCTTTGCATATGTATAGAAACGCTCACATGACATTAAATTTTCGCTTTAGGGCCATATTTGAACCACATCATCAATATGATCCATAACATAACATAACAAAAAATCTAAAAACATTCAGTGAAGGTATTTTTAGATACAGTTTTTAATAGCCTTTTCACTCACCCAAGTTGATTTTTACGAGGACTTTCCCTTGAAGCAATATTACCCCGTTATATCCTCGAGAATAGTGGGAGACTCTGTCAGGCTGCAAAAAAGAGTCCAAATCGTAGAGAAACACATCTTTTTCTGCTGTGAGGCTGCAGTGTCTCTGTATTACCTAAGTGCCTTGAAATGTGACGTAATCACCAAAAAGGACGAAGAAGCTCATGGCTTTGAACCCCTTTATTACGAGCGGGAAGGAGTTTTACGAGCTTCCCATTACACGCTAGAAAAACATTCATATTTCCTGATTGTTGCGGAACTCCTAAGAAGGTAAAATTACATTTATTTATCCGGTTGAGGTTTAACGCCGTTGTCAAGTATTTTTCACTTTTAAGTCGGCAACCATGCACGTTATGGATGACGTGAAACCGAACTGGCCTGCATGATTAAAAAAAACCCACCGACCTTCGGCAGGAACCTGAATCACAAATACACAAGTAACTAAACTAGGCCTACATGTTCGTTATTTGGGAATAACCTTGTGGGATTGTAACTACTTAAGATGCGGGCGTTCGGGCGGACGTGAAACACTAATGGCGAAGCCGTTCATTCGGGAAATTAATTCTGTTCCTTGCATGCAGGTCTAGTAGCAAGAGGGTTGGATAAAAACGCGTCCACTGTTTGAGTCTCATGGGAAATGCATGGGCAATGACTTGCAGTTTAGGCATTTGAGGCAAAATTCTGCGAATTTCGCTTGTGTTAAGTATCTAGGCATTAACCTATTTTTTCTGACCACTGAATCTATCATGTACCAGTGGAGAAAACTTTGCGTTACGTAAGACCAAGAATGTCGCGAACAGTATACTGGCACGTGATGTCCCCGCCTAAGACTATTGCCATATCGGGAGACTCTTTAATAATATTTTTTTCTCTTTATTATATAGCTAAATATCGAAAAGCAGATTTCCATTGTGGTGTAACTGACTTACTCTCGACTGTGGGGAACGATATTTGTGTTTTGTGTTTGGCACCGGTTGAAACGGTAACAAAAGATTATGCATGAAGTACAGACAATTTCATCTGGGAACGGCTAAGCAACCACTCGTCCACGAAATTAGTTCCACGATATTACTTCTGTGAAAGGCAAAGCAAAGCTGAGCAAGCGTTATGTAATGCTGTTATGCACGAGTATTTGTTCCGTCTCGACTCTTCATCAAGAACGAGTTTGCTGAAGGATAAGTCATGAGCTTAATTCGGCGAACTTTTTTTTCACCCATCGACGATATATATAGTGATACAGAAGTTGTGTTTGCTCATTGCTCAAAGAGCTGTGCTCTTGCTTGGATGACCGATCGTTTGTTACTTCTTCTGGAGGGGGCAAAGAAGGATTGATTGTCAGAGAACTGGCTGCCCGATAAAGAGCCGATTATATTTGACGCTCGGCTATCAGACGCCAATTTGACGTCTGCGACCAAGTTAGGACGCTAGTGCGCATGCCTGGTGCGGAGCTATTTGGGACGAGATAAGTTTTCTGCCGTAAAAGAATGCACGGTGCCAAGTACCAATAATTGATTGCCTTGTCCCACTGCCTGCTTTGCTCTGCGATCCTACAGCGGGTTTCGCCTTGGATCGATGTACTTATACTACTGGGGGACATACGGGGGCCGAAAAGTCATCTGCTACTGTCGTCTGCTCCTTCCAGTTAACGAGCTATTTATGCTATCGGCTCTGACCGCCTGCTGCGCCCCAGCTCAGCTCATTGGCTACCTAACGGACCAACAATAATGGGTTACGACACCATCGAGACCACACCGTTCTTAGCGCCCATTAGGGTTCACAAGTCTCCACGGAATATAGAGCAACTTCTAACACATTTTTCTTCGCGTGTGTCCGTTCCACATGGTAGTTGCGTTCGATTTGGGCCTGTATACTGCAAAGCTGTAGGGCTCACAAGCTGTCAAATCATGCCACTGGCAAATTATGGGCGCATTTTTGCGTTCTTAATTTTAGATCCGTATTTAGAGGCCCGACGGAAAACAAACGAAATCAACCTATTATAATGACAATATCCATTTTCCCCGGATATCCATGGGGATTCGCCATCACATACGGAAGAAATTGTGATCACAATCTACCCTGTAATATATAATGCATCAGTGAGGGAGATTAATACCTCTAAATGCTATAAATACACTGTCACAATATTCTACCTACCCCAGGCTCTTTCAGCGCTAAAAATGTGAACTCTACGATTGTAAATCCGCCAGCAACCTGCGGATGGTCGTGGGTTTCCCCCGGGCACTGCCCGGTATCATCCCAACATAATGCTGGCTGCTCTCGTATGGGTGAATATTCTTGAGTACAGCGTAAAACATCAAATAAAAAAATAAATCTACAATTGTAAACAGCTTGCGGGTTGTACGCATTACGTCATTGTATTTCGAAGACGTTTTGATACTGCATCGAATGATAGCGTATTTCTTTTGCTTTGCAAGAGAAAAATGTAGTTTTGCCCTTTGCAAAAAAGACACTATGACCATCTGGTATGGGAATCACACTGTCGACACGAAACAAATATATCCCTAAGCAAGTAAAAACGTTGACATAACCTTTAACAGCCCCCTTTTAATCCATCATAATTCTACGCACTTTGGTTTTTCTCCAAAAATAAACCTGTCTCATTTCACATAAATTATATATTCTTGAACAAAGGTGCCGAAACCAGCCATCTACCAAGATGGATTTTCCGCATCATTAATAGCAAGACCAGTTTTCAAAATCGACAAAGAACTAAGACAGTATATAAAACATATGTACATATTTATATATAATAGCAAAATATGTAAGAGTACTACGCTAATCACCAATGAACTAAACTGAACTCGTACATTGCTATGTAAGGTTTCAGAGGCACATTCGCTGCCCAGTCATGCATATTTATTACTAATTGTAACTCAGAATAAAGTCATTGGATTAGTATATATCAGCGTCAATGAACCTTTCCTAGGTGTCAATCAAGAGCGCGCATTTGACCAATCAAAATCAATATTGTTGCAAGTAGGTCTTGTTGCAAGTAGGCCACACATTGGTTACAATGTTCAATCTTTCTGTGACGTCATGACGTCACAATTGCTTTCACCGGTAGTGGAATGAAAAGTAACGTTTCCACGAGGAGAGGTGGTGAGACATTGGTTGTGGTGGATCTCTATTCCCCTGTTGTCTGCACTGGCGTTGGAAAGCATGTCATGTGATCATGTCACTAACCACTGAAATTGCCAGCAAATTAGCGACGAAACCACAGGATTGATTGATTTAGTGAGTGAGTGATTGGTGTTTAACGCTATTCCTAAGATGTTTTCACTTATATGTCTGTGGTTAGGTTTATAATTGGAGGATATTTTAGGTGCTTGGAGTGAGCCACCGCCCTTCGTCAGGTACCTGAAAAACCCTCTGACATAAAGCTGCAGTGATTCCACATGTTATGTTTCTAACTGTCTCATAATGAGCCTGACCTCACCGTAGTGACTGTGTGGCTAGAAGCGTCCACCTTGTAGGTGGGATATTAGGCGAGTCTGTTGGTCCATTCAAAACCTTTCAAAGGCTTTTACATTTGCAATGATTGTTCTTCCTGTCATGGCGCTAAGTGAGCTAAGCTGTGCGCTTAGCGTGTGGGAAATTGTGCATCAGTCAGGCATCACTATAAATTATAGCATTGAGGCAAAATATATAATATCACCGATATTAAGAGACAAGCGATTTTAATAAAAAAAATGTCCTGTAAATAGAAGATCGTGAGTGAACTGACATTAACTTTAGAGTCGAGATGAATATTCAGGTAACTATCCATATTCGCTTGAATATAGGCATGTACTTTTGTCTCAATGATCTTGTTTCAAGATTGCAGGGGGTCCTCCTTGGCTCAGTCGGTTATGGCGCTAGCGCAGCGCAATGACCCGACGCCTCCCACCAATGCGGTCTCTGTGAGTTCGTTCAGCTCATGCTGGCTTCCTCTCCGTCCGTACGTGGGAAGGTGTGCCAGCAACTTGCGGATCATCGTGGGTTTCCCCCGGGCTCTGTCCGGTTTCCTCCCACCATAATGCTGGCCGTCGTCGTATAAGTGAAATATTCTTGAGCACGGCGTAAAAAACCAATCAAGTAAATAATTAAATAAATCAATCAAAATGTAAGGGTGTGATGGAAGTCGTGCGAAAAGGGGAAAAATACACCTTATGTCGCCACATCGCCAGATAAAAACACTGTGTAGTGATCACGCTTTCAGCCTTGATTGTCTGTTGTCTCTTTAAAAACACGTATTGGACTACATACCTTATATCATAAACGAACACCGTACGTTGGTAAATGTAAATGGGTTAGGTCAGCATTTGGAGGTTAGGGTGGCGGTTCAGGGTGGAGGAGAAGTGGTGTGACTGCCGTCCAGTCCATATAGCCTTTTTACCAACCGGTCGATTTAATCTAATTGGAAAACAAAAGCTAGTATAGAGCCCTGGATATGACGGGCTAAGTCTGGGATCTCGGAGGGCTACATTAGCTCACATTACGTTGACCTCATCACGATGATCGATTAGATGGCTCCGATGACATTGCCGTGTTTAAAAAGCCGCGTTCAGCCGCGACGAAAGAACCCATCCCATTTATCATTGCTGACGGCAACTCCTCAACAAGCCACATATTTTCTTGTCCGATCGTTTCTCTTCCAAGTCAAGATTTCTAGAACTTACCTAATAGCGCTTTCGAAAAGTATTCGTGGTTCAGGTTTTTCTTCCAACTTCCTGATACGATTGTCTCGTACATTATTCACGGTTCACTCGTACGTAGATTCAGGTGAGGACGATTTCTCCATCCTTTTTAACTCATTACCACGACTTCTATATCAGAGTCTGTTATTCATGTAACTTTCTACCCTCAGTTCAGATTTACTGTCATTGTTGAAGCTATGTGTGTTTTCTGGCAACAAGGTAAATGATCTCGTCAAAAAACAATATATACTGCCCTGGCTCAATTGTGAAACACAGTTTGAATTGACACTGCAATGGTAGTTTAGGTGTGAACGTAAACACAATTGCCATTTCAAATCTTTTCAAAAAGTCTTTAAACCATTTCTAACATGTATGCCATGCCCTTGGTGTGTATCGTCGAGCCAAATAACCCATTAAAACCTCGAACATTTGAGGAAAAAGGCCATATCTGTTCAGCAGTCTTTACTTTGTCCACAGATGTATATTGTGCAATTGTAGACATCGGATACATTGTCATTAACAGTATTGCAGATTTTTTTTTACATACTCCTCCTTTGGCCATGTTACTAAGGGGGTGTAAACTGCCTCTGTGTATGCATTTACGTGAAAAAATTATAACAAATCCCGAACTAGGATAAATTGACAGGAGGTCGTAACTTGTGACCATATAACAACTGTCAGACTGTCGTCACTGCTCAGGCTTTACTCTCCTTGTTGTAATTTTTTATATGATACACATAGCCTGCATAGCAGAGGGTCATGTGTATGTCAGGTCCCGTCGCTGTGTCGAACCACTGCCACACATCGACAGTCTGTGATGAGTTCAGCGGAGGCCGATTCTGTGAGAGAATGTTAGATTCTGCTTACCCTTTTACCGCCGACACATGTGAACGGTTAAACGGTCAAGCCGTCTTTGCAAAAGCGGCTGCGATCGAACAACGGCTGGTGTCAGTTGGAAGGGCACGCTGGTGTCAGTGTTGGAAAGTAGCGGAGAGTGATACAGTTCATCACCGACCCAGTTGTGAAACATATAAACACGATGAAACGCCATCGGGAGGTTTCACACTAAGGGAAATGAAGGGGTGATAAGCATCACTTGACAGTTATCGACTGCGTTACTCAATGACCTTTTCGTTTACAAACATGTGCATATCAGTTCGCCAAAACGTAATTGTTGTTGCGGGCGGAGGATGGGGGACACGTAGATTAGTGAAGCAAACTAATTTCAACAATGATCCATATGTAACATACTTGAGACAGGTGTTTTCCAAATCATTTTTCATGTTTTAATGTCGATTATTTGATGTGTAGGATTTGTAACATGTTAGCATAAAATAAATAGTTTCGTGTCGCCTTCTGTTTCAGCAGATATTGTACTGCAGACGGGGAGCCTCCACTCTGTGAGCAAATGGCCCTGAGAAATCGTTCATTTCTAGATCTTCTAAATAAAGTTATGAACGATCATATATAACGCGGATAGGTTTAACATAAAAAGACAACAGCGTGGAAAGTAAAACTAGAGCAGCCACGTCAGTGTGACAGTTAACAATTGATAACATGCAACTGACGAATTCAGGCTTCTTGTTCAATGTTCCTCAGTTTTGGTCTATTTTGTTATTCTGACTGCACATGCCTAAATAGTTAGCAGCTCAAACCATCTCTTATTCACCATGACTTAAGCCGAAATCGCGGATGTTAAAGGTGCCCGAGTCGTTTGCCGACCTATTCAAGGTCGCATCGGCATTCTAGGCACCAGTAACTGCTACAGTGTATGAACATATGGTTGTCATATAAAATATAACATACCGCTCTTACACTGTCACAAAATTTTCTCATATTTGCGGCTAAAAGCCCTGGCAATAAGCTGCAGGAGTTTTCAGTGTAAAATAACAGCCACAATGGCCGTGATATCATCGTGCGAAGTGACATGTGGAGGTCACATAGATCACACGTTTGTCCTATTGCGGGTGTTTTACTGCCGGTGCAGTGTAGTAAAAATGCGGACTTTTCTAACAGTGTACCGTGTGATTTTAATGAATGGTTGGCGTGCAGATGACGTGATTAGCTAACTGCCTTGCTTTGATCCCAAGTTAGCATTCGGTACAAGGGGCAATCGGTACATCAGTTTATGCCAAATATTCTCCCGTGCATCATGATGAAAAGACGAATTGCTGTAGGCAACAAGTACATATGTGTCTTAATGGGTGTTACAAGCGTGCGCGCTGTTTGTGTTGTGTTCCTTGAAAAACGACTGGAAATTTTAGCATAGTTCAAACCAAGTCAGAGTGAGTGTTGAATTAAAACTGAATTAAATGTTCACAATCAAGCCTGTGTCTCTTCCCAGTCAATTAGGCTTAAACTTGAACTATATCTGGAACAAATCTGACTTACTTGCACAACGCACTCACAACAGGCTTGTGATTCATGTAAACAACTTTAGGCCTAAACTCATCTATTATGCAAAACGAAATAACATAAATGCAATTATCACATCAACTTGCTATACGTCAGTTACAGGGATTGTCATAACTTTTGCGGCTCTACATGTGCAATGTAATCTATATGAAGTTAGGCTTTATGTTCCTGTAAGCGTTAAACAGCAGCAGCCTACACACCACCTGCATGCACTATGGCTAAAACAGAATTGGATGAAAGAAAGATGCATTGCAGTTAACTGCAATTCATTAGACGTCACTGGTCTAGAGTTTCCCAAACTGTTATGTTGTGATCACATTTAATAAACATTCACGTGGAAACAGTGGACATGACCATGCCTTTGGGATGCTTAGTTCACCTGCAGAATCCTGGTTTATGCGAGGATACAATATGTTTATTTTATTTATTTGATTGGTGTTTTACGCCGTACTCAAGAATATTTCACTTATACGCCAGAAGCCAGCATTATGGTGGGAGGAAACCAGGCAGACCCCGGGGGAAACCCACGCGCACCCGCAGGTTGCTGGAAGACCTTTCTACGTACGGCCAGCGAGGAAGTCAGCATTAACTGGACTTGAGCTCAGAGCGACTGCATTGGTGGGAGGCCTTTAGGGCATTACAATACGCCAGCGTGCTAACCAACTGAGTCACGGAAGTTACCAGCATACAATATAAGATGCAACAGCAATAACGAGTAGTAACATTTTAGATAGCATATGATAAAATTTGTAGCGAACTTTTGTGCATGGGATAGGCTACTCCGCGCAGTCTAGATAACCACACGCATAAACCTATCAGACAATATTAAGTGACAAGCCAATACGGCATTAAATAGAAAATCAAAATGTCAGATTTCATCTATAACTAGGATTTGGATGTCAAAAGCATCAAAGTGATATAAAGAAACACTGAATTGATACTCCAGTTTTTTTCCTCTCTGTTGAGTGTTGTTTACAAAGGTAATCAATAAAACTCCATATATATATTACAGTGCTCTAATGTTTCACTATATAGATTTCAAAATGACTGAAATACTAAGTGTGGTATTCTCTGTTCCCGATTTAATTTAACTTAATTTAAGTTTATTCACAATTAGCTTAATACAGATATTTATTAATGTAAAACGGAATGAACAGCTATACACATGTTTTTTTCCCCAACATTCAGACAAATGTTTGTTGATACAGCCAATCGTTTTTCTTATTGGGTGATTTATTAATTGCATATTCATTAGTGACCAGAGCAAAAAATAATATCAAAACATACATCACAGATATGTCCTTTTATTTACTCATCTTCATTTCCCCAGTCAATGTCACAACTTTGTGCTGTTACAATCAAGCGTAAAATCATATATAAATAATACATCAATCAAAAATTTCCCTCCATCAGTGTATCAGTCATTCACGTGCTTCATGGATTGCAACGTGCTAACTTATATTTTAGCGCAAGAGCTGATTAGACCAGGCTGGGTGGTACATGAGCCCAATGTCAGGGACGATGTTGTTGGCCAGAAATGGCGGCTGCTTGCCGAATCTCACGGCAAATTGCAACCACTTTGAACGGAGCGGTTCAGGTTTGTTGAGTAAGTATAAGCCGATATTTGTCATTTCAGATAAGATGGTTTATCTTCACATGCTTTTTTCCTCCCAAATTAAGTCCTAGAAGCGCAAGACGAGCCGACTGTGCAGACGAAAACCACGTGTGGTAATAATGAGTCTGCCCGATTTGGTGTGTACATAATCAAGTGAAGATTGTGAAATATCGTATTGAAACTATACTGATATAGCATCTATCATATGACGACCGCGATAGTCTTTTAAGTAAGTGCGAACCCATTAACCTAAAGTAGATCCCAGCCAAAAATATAAAGCGCATGTAATAAAACATATGCAATATATTCTTAGGTCGCAGAGGCCTCATTGCACTGTTATCCCTCTGCGAGGTGTTCTGTAGGAATATGTTAGATACACTCCATCTTGCATGGGGCCATTCTGCGGGACAGAACCGCCCAGTTAAACAAAAGACATAAATGATGCTTATGTTCTAGTAAATACAGGTAAAAACTGTTAATGTACCTACATGCACAATTTCTGTTGACCATCGATATCTGGTGTATATAGATGCGATCCACTCTTCAATGCGTTTTCATCGCGAAAATCAAAATGGTCCGCCATCTTTCTCGCTGAGCTCTGCAGTATTTAAAGTTAATATTCTCATTTGTCTGTTGCGCTGAAGTAGATGATATGATTGAAGACTCTAAAGACAAATCTATAATGTACTAACACGTCCCGTCACATGGCCACAATCATTACTTAACGATCGAAATTGTTGCCTTCACGGCTTGGTGTTATTGTATTATATTGACAGACAGGTTTAATTGATTGACGTAGTTATTGTGGGTTGATGCCTATATTTTTCAGACTGTGACTACGAATGTAAACCTATAAAATATTTATGCTCTTAATTATTTTTCTTTTCCTATATGTTTCTATGGTTTTGAAAATGTTTTGACGTCCGCGAACTAATTTCGGATTTCCACAACAATATAATACGATATTCATGTCTTATTATTATTATTTTTTTTGTTGCCATATATGGTTTGGGGATTTTGAACATGTTTTGACGTTCAGTAGACTATTTTCTGGTTTCTGAGACGTTTGAACGCATTTTTTGTAAATATTTACATTGCCATGATTGCTCATAATTTACCATAATTTTACCTCTATCATTGTACGTAAATAATGCAAACGTGTTTAGATTTCAAGGACAAGAGTTATGAGGCACGTAGATCTCAGTTTCTTGCCGCTTTTTCTTACTCTGTTAAGCACTCGATACGGCCAGGAGCGTGCCTGCGTTCCACATGGAGAGACGTTTATGAGCCAGAACGTTATGTACCGGTGAATAACACTGTGCCTGGAGGCTGCCAGACTGGATGCTAACCCCGTTCCCGGAGGCAAGAACCGGAGAACGTTCTAGAATCGGCCGTTCACAGGCTTCTAATGAGCAAGGACTGTGAGCAACTCTCCTCCACTGACGTCATTGTACTAAAAGCAAACTTTGGGCTGTTCTCCAGCGCTTCGGAGGAAAATGGTCAGAGTTTTCTATTCACAAGAGCTTAAGCAAGAAAGATGGTTGACTCGAGAAAGTCATCGTTATCAAAGGTCTTGTAATGCAGAGCGCGACATATAGTTTGTACAGCCTAATGTTCGCACCATTTGACCCTGTTGGCACAGCTGCGTAGAGCATGCTCCCGAGACGATGTCGCGGTGAGGCTTAATGGAACGTATCTAGAAGCAGGGACATAAAGTCAGCAATATATTCACGCCATGAGAATGGAATCTGAACTGAAGTCGACAGAATCGTAGGAAATGTCAAGATGACTCGAGCAGTGTGTAAATGACTTTGCCGACCAATGAACAGGAAAGGAAAAGAAATTACTAATTAAAACAACATCAATTACTATTTAAAGCATGAACCTTGTCACTTATAAAATTTGTATTTCACCTTGAAAACGTGTGATAAGGTTTCCATCCTCTTCGTGACAGAGACATATGATTGAGGAAAGGAGATTAAGTACTACTATGAAATAGAAAGGCTAAAAGAACATAGATAAAACAGCAAGATGAGAGTGTGATAGCTCTGCAATTGGTCCCATTTTACAAATGAAGCCGAGCTCCTTGTCAGTTTACCTTTGTTAAGTTTTAATTCTAACTCTTCGTGTAAATTCTTATTAGATATTTATTTGTTCATTTGATTGGTGCTTTACGCTGTACACAAGAATATCTCACTTATACGACAGCGGCAAGCATTATGGTGGGAGGAAACCGAGCAGAGCCAGGGAGAAACCTACCACCATCCGCAGGTTGCGGGCAGAACTTCCCACGTACGGCAATTTATTAAATAATATAGATGCATACAATTGCCCAACACCATGTCGTAAGCAAAGTTTGGTTTAGACAATAACGCGATGTTAGAAGTACAATTTATCAGAAAGCACTTTTCTAGAATCTCTCAACCGCTGTGTTGTCATTACATTTAGCACACAGTAGTATCAAAGCAAGGCAAACGGACCATCGAAATACTGGCTAACCAGCTTAATCAGAGCTCCGCCGATACTGTGATACATGACGAAGGGTCACACGTATACGATGGGTGAAATTCGGACACCTATTACTCAAAGGAACTCCTAACAGTAGCCTGACAGTGTGATTCTCTTGATGTTGATGGGTTTGGAAGTCCAGTCTTCCCCTATGTAATGACCGGTCTCTTTTGCAATACCATGCACTCATAAATCACTAAACATTTACCTATTAAATAGCCTTTTAAATTCTAACTTATTTTAATAAGACTCCATAGTCCCTTCATTTACACTGTATAGCATGCTACTTGTCCTTAACATGTTACCGACATTATTTACAATTTATATCCTTTTGTTTTTAGCTTGTTCTTGAAATGGGTACACGACTGCAATGCGAACGTAGGGCTTGACGCTTACATTAAACCTAATGTATCATATTCCCCTATCATAATCTCGTAATTAAATTCTCTGTACTGACGTTTTTCTCCAAAAATATGCAAATTTAATTTCCATCAATATCTATCCCTGTACCATACTTCAGGACTGTCGCATGTTGTTAACCCACCTGGCTGGTTGAACGAGGAACACAAGCTGCAGGTTACTTGAGACGAAAGCTGGACATGAATTGTACTGTTTTGTTGAAAGCACGAAAGATTAAAGTCTTAATCTGATAAAGTCTTAATCTGATAAAGTCTTAATTATAGATTCATCCTGATTGTTATTTGTTACAACCTTGTTATTTCACGTCATTTTAAAGCATGACTGTTTGCGTTTGGCTACAGATCCAAACTAATTTGTATGAAGAAATAATTTGCGTCAAATCTGTGTGATGTGGTAGTTTGAGTTTTGTTGCATATATTTACTTCATTTTTGTTGACTAACTTTGCTTTTTTGTAGACTGACGTTTTGGTCCTAGTAATATTGATCATCAAGAATAAATCACATGAGGTTGGGTTTATCGTAGAATAAAACTGTCCATAGATCTGTGGAATCCGCCACACCTCTCCAGATACGTGGGAAACAACCTAACCTAAGGCTGCAGTAAAGAAAACTGAAGCAGGATTTAAGCACATAACAACTGATATCATTGCATTGCTAAATTCTTTATAAGTTATGGCACTTGGAGAAAGTAGCTCAATTTAGACAAATACACGATCACTTAGAATAAGACTGGGACTGAGGTCAATTGGCAAGAGACCGAATTTCACCAGTTACGTACAGGTATGACGATATGTCCTATGTATCGTGTAGTCGATGGTTTCACTCTCCATGATCTAGTAGTTTGTATTTGCTAAGCATGTCCCAGTGAACTTGTTATGTAGGTCCAGATGTATAACATGTTGTCGTCTTATCCTACGAAATTGAATCAAGCATCTACCTTTGCTTTCTTGACTACACCGCACTTGTATCCTGGTTCCCTTAAGGTTCATTTTGACCGAGGTTAATACCATTTTCTGACCTTACTTATGTCTACATCCACTCAATTTCGGAACTAACAGATTTCAATAAATAAAAAAAACCTTTCCTGGTTGGAAAACAATTTCTCCAGTTTCTGGAAGGCGTTGATCCTAATGGACTTTGGCCTTGTAACCCATTTACTGCCCAAGTCGCACGAATTTCAAGAAAGGCCTGATTACATCGCTTCAAACTCTCGGCCGCACCAACCAGAATAGACGGCGTTACTCCAATCAGAATCACCTCTTTGATTCAAAGTAACTTCCGGTTTGTTCAAGGAATTCGTACAAGAGTCGGTTTAAATTAGATTCACCTAACGAACAAGAAACTGAAAATATTCTCACTAATTCTTGACGAAGCCGCTATGGTGTGAGAAAACGCCGATAGTTCCTAAAAGGATCACATCACGGGTTAGCTTTCCTGGATGTCACTTAACAGACAATAGGAAGTAACGAACTGAAGGTCACTGAATGATTGGTAAGGATTAACCTGTCAAATTAAGATATAGTTTAAGGGCTTAAAAGTTGCCGATCGGACCAGGCGGGGGCCTCCGTGGCTCAGTTGGTAGGCACGCTAGAGAAGCGCAATGACCCAGAAGTCTCCCACCAAGGCGGTGGATTTGAGTTCAAGTCCAGCTCTTGCTGGCTTCCTCTTCGGCCCTACGTGGGAAGGTCTGCCAGCATCCTGCGCATGGTCGTGACTCTGCCCGGTTTCCTCCCACCATAATTGTGGTCGCGTCGTATAACTGAAATATTATTGAGTAGGGCGTAAAAAACCAATGAAATAAATAAATTATTTCAGAAGCAAAGATTTACGTGGTTCTATGCGCTTACAGGTCTGGTCGTGCCGTCGTATTGATTTTTTATTGAGATGACAACACAGCATTTTGAGCCGTTCTATCCAATCGCAGTGAATATCACTTCACTCGGGGTGAATGCTTATGGCCTAACCACACGACGGCAATATTTCAACCATATTGTTGAGACTGAACAGTTAGAATAAAATAAGGTACACTGAGAACACGTCAGACTTCAGTGGTTACGTGTCGCTGCTCTGGTTTTATTTTTCATGCTGTACTGTTTTTTTTTTTTATTTAGGGTATTTAGGGTACTTTTTGCAAAAGTATCGCATGCTGTTTTGCAAAGTACCGCATGCTGTTAAAGCAAAACGGTTTCACAATTAAAGCTGTTGTATCAGGTCTGCGATGCAACGTATAAATATCAGTTTTAGCGGCTTCCCCAAGTGTATTGCATTGGTATTTAACACATGGTGCAATAAAACATTGTAGAAATTTTGTTGCACATAAAGGAAACTTGTGGAATTGCAGCCAAGTAATTAATTCGTCTCACAAATCAACTTGTCACTTGCTTGTGCAATACAGCAAAGATGACTGTGTTGTAGGTAATTAGGTGGCATTGAATGCAGGCTTCAGTGATCACCTGTTAGTTTGAAAGCAATTCAAACATTTTACTTTTGAAATAATTTGAGTAGTATTGCCGGTTTTAATGTTTAATACAAAGTATAACCATTTGGTAAATTTTGGACAAATGCACTCACCTTGTTCCAGTTGTATGTTTTACAACTTTTTAAGTAAAAAATACACAAAGAATCATCACCTTTTTTTGCATTCGATGCAGGGTTTCATGAAGCTTTGTTCATGTGGTTTACAAAACACTTTGGTTGCCTCCGACTTTGGGTCTCACTACGTTTCCGTTCAGTGGCACCCTTACTTTATTTCTGGCTAATTTTATCCCCGGCTGGGCAGAAGTTTGGTGAATGCTGTTTCATCGATCCTGCTGTAAGCGTTTTTTTTTTTTTGATTAAAGCTGTTCCTAGCCGATGATAATGCGATAATGGACATGTTCATTATATGCCTGGTTCAACGACTTAATAGAAAGCTGTTTTAACCCTATCTGTTAGTTGCCATGGACGTGATCCCACAGGCAGCCCGCCAATATCCAGCGTCCGTTTTCGCTCGGAGATTGCCACGCATGTCATTTCGCCGCTCCTCAGATCAGCGCGGTTTGCCCACAATTTCAGCCACGCTTGCCCCCGCACATGCGCTTTCATATCGGTCACGGATTACCAGCAGAAAAAGATATAATAAATTTAGACTACCACTTCTCAAGTCGGCTCACATGTAGTTTGCTAGAACGTTATATTGTCTCCTCGTCAACATGGTGAAGATTTGTTTTACTGATGGAGAGACCATTGTTGGTTTGATTGCTTGGAGCTTAACGTGTCTGGGGAATGGAATTTCGGTCATTCCACGACTGTGGCGTCCTCGAGCAGGCCATCTCAATATCATGATTTTATTCTTTAAAAATAATAAGCATGGCATTGGCATTATACTGCATGATCAGTGGGGGCTTGCATTCTAGAGTGGGAATGATGGCAAATTGGTGAGAAGTTGGGGTTCGGGTGGTAATTGTAAGCGATGATCTGCAAGGTCTTCAAGGTTCTCAAAGCCTGTAGTTCACCCTGCTTTGTAAATAGAAGGAATTTGATAAAAGCGCTATTTATTTTTACAAATAATACAACATTAGCAACTGATTGTCTGGTCAAGGTTCCTATGTAATACACTCATCATATGCCATTTAGTTATTCAGATCTGCATGCAACATGTGCAGGAGACTCTCGGTTAAAGAGATGTCAATGGTTTGTACTGAAGTATCCTTAGATATCTTACACAATGGCGTATGTTACACACTGTGATCTAGATTCCATCATGTTAATTCAGGGTTGATATCTATAGGCTTGTTAGAACAGGTACAAAATATCGCACGTACTTCAGGGCGAAACAAGTATTAAACGTTAAATATATATCAATAAGCGTTTAATACATGCTATTTATTGATGTATCTCTTGTATATTTTGAATGTATCGCATATTTTTATCAATGCTTTGCCCATTAATGAAAAAGAATTCTGGTTTAAGATTTGATGCATTGTGGTATTCTAACAGTCCCCATAGGAGTGGGCAGGGAGGTGATGGGGTGGTGAAGAGGTGTTTAACAGAGTATATACACTGCCTGCACTTATATTTTGTATTTTTGTATTATTGTATTTTCACCTCTTTTCGCAGTCCGTTGAAAAAGCTTCCATTCTCCCTATGTTGACGTTCTTTGCTTCTGTGAGTCGATCTGGCCAGAGAGAAAACATCGCTCCAGTTACAAAACAACGGGTCCGCGAGAGATAGATACACATCCCACATGTTAGTATAACAGCCATGACTGATAACGCCTGTCGAGTGCGGATTACATGTATATGAGTGGAAAGCTTAGCCGAGGATGCATCGTGCCGCGTGGCGTGTTGTTGAAGATACCCTAGAAAAATGCATGACCTATAGGTTAAGGAAAACTGACAGCTAAGTTAATAGTTGGAAGAGTTGCTAGAGTACATAAAGTTATGCATTCATCACTCCTAGATCAGCGATGATTCCATGCCCTCTCGAAACTGCGTCGGTGGGGCTTGTCAGTAACTGATGGCTAGGATTCTTCTATAAATGTTTTAAAAGCGTATTAAAAACTTCTTACTACAAACAGAATTTCATTTCCACCCAAAATCAAATTCAGATTTACATGCACTTTTGAACTCCACTGTCATGAAAGTTTCGTAAAATTTCAGGTAAAAGAGCCGGCAAAAAGCTGCCAGTGTTTTCACTGTAAAATAACTGCCATAATGACCGTAACATCATCATGTGAAATAATATGTGAACCCCACACAGATCACGTGTTTCTCCTGTATTGGTGCTTTACCAGTAAAGCCACTGTAGTGAGACCCTCTTAGAAATATCGGAGTAAGTGTAGTAAAGACACAGCCCTTTCATACAGTGTCTTATTTGAGGGTTCACTGCCTTAATCGAGTCTTTTTCCGTGATTTGGTGGCCAGTGCCAATCACATAGGTGGTGTCTAGCTTCCCTTCACTTTTCTACTTCATCGTCCTGTACAGAGCGCCAATAATATTCTGAAGACACCGTGTAAAAATTTTGTAGCTAACATTTATGTATCCAAATGGAGATGCATTGTGCCATTTCATGTTGACATGAAAATGGGTTATTACCCCGCGTTTCCGAGAAGCTAGGCATATTTTCTTTGAATTATTATATCTATCTTTCAAGACGCCTATCTCCTTTTAGTTTCCGTGCAACAGCAGCACCAAATAGTGTATTTCTATACTGATAAAATTATATGTGCAGTTTTAATTTCCGAAGCCTCTGAAGAAGTTTGAACACTTGTCTGATCAGAGTATGAGTTGTTATTTACTAATTACCCTGATTGTAATTACTCGTTGGTTTTTCTTCGGTCACTGCGCGAAATATTGTCGGACTTGATAACATTAGTGGGAATAATCATTTTGTGTAACCTCAGATCAGGCTCAAGAACCAATGGAATCCTCGTATAATTTTTTTTCGACCAATTTTCTGGACTCTACATGACTGGTTGTTGATTTCTGTCTAAGAACTGCTTCAAATGTTGTCCAATTTTATAGAAAAAAATGTGCATATTCAATGCTGCCGTAGTCCTCGAGATTTAGCGTGAAAGCCAACTTAGCCCATATAGAAATTTTGCATATTCAGCAGATGGTATAAGTATTCCGAGTTTTCTTGTTTTCTATAAGAGATTTAGTGTATGTATGTTGTAATTGATTTATAGCGTCTAGTCAGTCATTATAGCGATACGTGTGAAAACAGGCTCCAAAGGTTACACTCTTATATCTTTCATGGTTGCGATAATGAATGGATGTATGATTGATGCTTAACGCCAGATTGGCAGTATTTTAATTTGGAACAAATAAACTCACGTAGAAATGAAGAAAACACAGGCGGGGAAAAGGGCAAAAATGAAATGAAAACATAAAAAAGAGGAAATTATCCATACGTCAGTCCCCGACAGTATTCAGTTTTTCTCCGATTGTACGTTGGCGTGATTTTCCACAGTTATAAACCTAACTATAGATAAGCTTAATATGGGTCTGAAAGAGCGCAGCAACGAGAAACGCAGCCAAATATAGTGACAAAGACTCATCAGCAATTGCCGCACTTCCTACACCTGCCAAGAAGACCTGTGACCTTTGGCGTGGACTAGATGCAGCTCTGCTAGTGGCGGAGGTCAGAATTTGAAAGTGAAATGGCCAGCCAACGAGACTGAAGCTGGCACGCAATCTTGCTGCTGGTCGAGTGGATCTTTCAGATTGATGAGTCGGGCTCACCTCGCGAAGTGTTTCACTACAAGAGACTCGCATGCTGACTGACACAAGCCGTCTTCCAGGATGTATCCGGCCTGCCTTGAAAAGTCGCCATGTCATTTTTTTTTTCATTCTTGCACTGTGCTTCTGACCTCACTGCCCTTTCGTTGTGACGGGGATTCCCTCTAAGCGGATTGGTGTGCCAGAACCAATTCTCCTCGCCTATGCATCATCAGACGATGGTTGGCTCGTATTATAGTCATGCAAAATGGGCACACAGACCACTAGATAAAAATATTGAAATCTAACGAAAAACAAAAACAGAACAAATCCAATAAGTTTCAGCATGTGGCCTGGTGTCTTAAATGTCAAGTCTTTGCTGCTTGGCTTGTCATGGGTGAAGGTTTTACAACTTCTGTTATGAGAGTTTTTCTGTCTTGCTTAGAGACCATTAAGAACGAGGCGATAATGGGCCTAAAGTGTCATGATACAAAATGGACATACGGCGTATTAGATAAAGAATTTTGAGTGAACACTCAATGGCAGTGGATCTCCTTATGTGACCAAACTGCCATTTGAAATGTCAGCGTCTCTGGTGCTTCATTTGCCATGCATTTATGTTTTACAATTTCTACTGTTGGCAGTTTTCCGTTTTCGTTATATACTTGGGTGTCTTTACCGGACAAAAAGAAATTCTGTTTATTAAGGTTGAACTTAACCTTAAGCCACAGTTGCACAGTCTGTATTTGAACGTGCCACCGCCTGTATAAAAGCCCACCCCATTCCACCATCCCCATTTCTCCATCCTGTCTGCCAGTGCTTCCTTGACATCCTCTCTTCATCTCACCTCCTCACTTCAACATATGGTAAGTTTTCCCTGTCAAGCCTTCATTCCAACACTTCGTCTGCCAAGTGCGCAAAGAACCTAGCGGAAAAATTGATTTTCTGTTCGCTTGGTAGGGCCTGTGTTGGTATTCGCATGGATCATTGCCTGCTCTCCAAAGTCCCTTTACACTAATTTAAACAAACGATGCTCCATCGGGTTTAGCCTATTGTCGGACGAATCCCGGCATGCTCCGTGCATTCTAGGAGTTCTTTGTAGGGAATCGCAGAAACACACTTAGACATTTTCTGCTTCTGAGTTTGTAAGTTTGATACATTAAAAGGACATTTATATATTTGCAAATAGTTCTTATCCGTTTTCAAGTTTGTAACCAACATTTAACCGTTTTGCTTTCAACCAAAGCTTACAGATGACCATGTTTGTAAGCAAATACGCTCGGTATTCATGTTGCCATCCAGTAGAAATGATTTTTATGTTTTTAACCAAACCATAACCATATGCATACTTTCATTAATGACTAAGCTAACACTTACCAATCTTTGCGAGCTTGTAAACAGTTTTCGAAACAAATTAAGGACGGCAAGCCGCTGTTTTATTTGGCGTGTTTGTAAGCTTGTCTGTCGGCTGTTCACATTTTTCAGATTATACAAGAAGCACCATACAGAGTGCAACATTCTTCCGTGGCACATAATCCAGAAATCAAATCAATCAATTAATCAAGTATATAATTCTGGAGAAGACTGTTTCCCTTCATTATAATGGCGAATTTCAAATGGCTAGGTGTCATGGAGATTCACTTTTATGCCATCTCGCACTTTGTAAGGCATCTGCAGTTGTTTACATTAACAGAATGACATACAGCCTCAGAAGAAACTCCCATGTAATCGATTGACTTTGAAAGGTGCATGTGACACTTAAAAGCTTTCTGATATATTCGTTTCCGGACAAAAGATCCAGCCTGACTGATACAGGATCACGTCCAGAGCTTATTTTATTTACCTTTTTTGTTTTTTTAAAGACAAATCTTTTCCGTTTTAAGTTTTGTAAGGAAATATATCTCACCCGGAACAGAAACATCAGTAAAGTAATATTTCTTTCGATCATTATTTATTTGATTGTGGCAAGAACTGTCTAACATGCGACCTACAGATGTATATCATGCTGGTGAAAGACCAGTGATTTTAAAAAAATACTTCATGTAAAGCTACATTAAAGGCCACGGGTTGCTTAATGCCACGAAACCCCCAGAATACTACATTCGGGGATATTCCGATGACTCCCCGTCCATGATTGTTATGGATACATCCACCACATCCGATGTCCCACCAACCCTTTTTCGTGACAACCTTCCTTTTAATTCAATTCGCAGTGAAAGCAATTGTGACGTCATGACGTCGCAGAAAGATTGAAAATTTATAACCGTTGTGTGGAACGTCCGGCTGATATTATTCGCTATGATTGGTCAAATACGTGTTATTGATTGACAGTTCCTAAAGGTCTATAGAACCAACTCCTCCTGTGTTCTAGCGATTGAAACGAAATCGTACTCAACCTCTTTGCCAGGATCATATTTGCCATATTTGCTGCTTAACTTATTTTTACTGATTAGCTTTAAACTGTATAGTGTTACATCCTATTTCAGCCTTATCTTATTTCCATTTATATTCAAGTTATTTAGTTATTTGAGATTATATTTTAAAGAATTATATAAGAGATGATGAATATCGATCTGAAAATCGATATACATGTAATATGATGTCACGATTTCTTTTTGTCCTACCCTCTAGTCCTGATGGCTGTGTCCACGTTGCAGATCTCGACTTGCCTGAGTCCAGTTAAAAAATCCAATGTAACCCGTCTAAGTGGGTTAGATCTGAAGTGGCTCTCCCCTAATCTCTATCCGTTCATGGATTGATGTTAATGTGTCTATAGTGATTCGTGTAAACTGCCCTTTAGCTCGGTGGAATGGCGTGCTCAAGAATGAAGAGAAAAAAAAACATATACCGGTACTCTTCAAAACCATTACTCGTCTCTGACTCTTGACGTGGATCTTTGAAAAGTGATTGTACTCGATCGACCTAGTTTTGCCCATCGTGCAGCAAATGTGACCCGAAGCACCGATCAATTATTCACGGAATTGTCTGAAATGTTGCAGTCGTCTCTGAAGGCTGACATACTTTGGACGCAATAACCAAGCCGTGGCTTCCTTCAGACTAGCTGTTGGCAGTATGCATTCTTAGGGAAGTCGTCCGAAAGCAGTGTTATATAAGACACGAATGGCTCAAGACGTTTCCAATCAGACAAAAGTCACGCTTTGGATTGGGCTGTTTAACATTTTACGTAACGTAAGAGCGTTTGTAAATGCTGTCATGAAGGGATGTAATTCAACCTTGCACAAGGCTATGTCGCCGTATGTAAGCCATTAAGTCGACTAGGACGTGGTAGCTGAAAGGCAAGTTCCACAAGAAGAGAAGAGATGGAGCCACGCTGGAACAGCTCAGGTCTGTTATCTCTTCTACCCTGGAACGCTCCACACTACAGCACATGTTCTCGTTCACCCTGTATTACACAGTTGCATACCAAAGCAATATTGTACTTAGCAAAAATCGCCATATTTTGAACTTTCTATATTTTCGAAGTATAAAGGGTACTGAACACGTCTACAGGCTGATCATATTTACCAATTCTTTGTTCAATTTTAAAAACGACATAAAGGCACGACGTTGCTGCAATATGGGCGTTAAGTCATAATTATTCATTCATTAAAAAAGGGGTACTAATACAGTGACGAAATTAAAACTAATTGTATAATCACCTCATTCATTACCGCATGTGCAATTTGTTTTCTTCTTTTTGTTTCACTGAGGTCTTTCACGAACCGCCCCTCCAGTCCTCCCATAAGCCTTTAATTACAGTGCATTCCACACATACGTGGCCGCTTGGTTCCATTTCTATTTTTAAACATCTGTATGTATAGATTAAAAATTTAACTCACTCCCCTGGTGCCAACTGTTGTTTACTAACAAATCGCCATATAACCATAAATGTAGGACTATATCACTAATGAAGCACCATTCCGCTGTGCCGCAAAACGTGAGTCCTGCAGAGCTCATGTATTTAGTATTACCTCTCGTGTCTACCGCGGTGATATAATGTTATTTTCTACCCGCGACATGGCGATGCTTCCATACAGTAAGGACCCGAGCACACATTAGGTTCGTCGTGCCTATGGTGGGTTGATGACGTCATAAATGTCGAAGTGTTAACTTGATTGTCTGTAGCTATAGCGAACGTACACAGACGCACGTTTTAAAAATAGGGTAGACGTTGTCAAAATCACAATATCATCAATGTCGTGAGAAGTATCTTAACATTCTTTACTTGAAATTGTACCTTGAGAAGACTGTGGCCTTCCTGTAGCGTCATAACACAAACTGTTATGCAAGTTTGAAATTGGCCATATAAGGTAGAGAAAAGATAGCATACATGTTTAACTATCTTTAATCGAACACTCAATGCAGTTATATTTAGATATGCACTACACGGATTTTGAACAGCGCCGTGTTCCTTGAACCCGTTGCTTTTCATTTGTTTGCTGGAATTGACTTTTCCCCATACCGTAATGTAATTTTCTGGTCGCATCACTTGCCACCCTAACGAACTGGACAAATGGACAGAGATCAAGTTTCTCCTGTCGGTCAGCTATCTACCTTGATGCCGCCTCTAATAGCTACTCGCTTAACTCGATTGTCTGGGGCGTTGATCAACGGGAAATCCAATAGAGTCGGACATCGACAAGTAATCACACTCAGTCAAGTGCTTTGGAAGTAAGTAATATCACGGTTCGTGCTAAGAGTATATCATCAACAATGCATTTACAAATTACGGGTACTGGATGTCCTGGAGTATACAGATTTATGTGATTTCATTATCGATCCCTTTTAAAATCACTATCTCCTTGATGTGCAATTTTTTTCAACAATTTATTCTGTATTTAATTGTTTATTAGCAAACATTCACTGTCAAAAAGGTCCGTGTTTTTACCTCAAGAATTCCGGTATTTCTACCACGACAGTGACGTTAGTGGTGAAACACCCATAATAAGAGAATCAGGTGATTTATGTGGGGTTCAAATATTATTTCACACAGTGTTATTACGGTCATCATGGCTGTTATTTTATTGTATTTTTTTCAGCGAAAACATCTGGAAGCTTGTTGCCAGGAATGTTACTCGTATTTTTACGAGACTACTGTAACAACGTACGTAAGAACTTTCTGTTGAAACAATATGTTTTATTGGCGAAAAAATCGGAAAGTCAAAAAAATAAAAATCCACCAATCTTTACCATGTCAGCATGACACGAAATTTTTAAAATGCTGACATACACATTTGGACGCTATTATGGTGGAAGGCAAGTGTCTTCGTCAACAGACTTAAGACGCAAACGGCCATACGAGCACACTTATCAGCTTGTTGTCACCAAGGCCTCACGAACGGTGAAAGCGGGGTAATCTAGAAACTGTATGTCCGATACAAGATGCGCAAAGTATACCCTCCCGAAAAGAAACGTGTATTATTTATTTATTTGATTGGTGTTTTACGTCGTTCTCAAGAATATTTCAATTATACGACGGCGGTCAGCATTATGTTGGGAGGAAACCAGGAAGAGCCCGGGGGAAGCCCACGACCATCCGCAAGTTGCCAGCAGACCTTCCCTCGTACGGCCGGAGAGGAAGCCAGCATGAGTTGGGCTTGAACTCACAGAAACCGCATTTGTGGGAGGCTTCTGTGCCATTGCGCTGCGCTAGCGCGCTAACCGACTAAGCCAAGGAGGCCCCGAAACGTGTATTAAACACTAGAGCATATCGGTGACTCCAGATGCTAGCAAGGTCCACCACGGACGACCTCGTGTGACCCAGTGTCAAAGATAAGAAAGATCCAGCTTCTTTTTTCATGACTACTGACATGACTTTCTCACTGTGTCCACTGGTTGAAAATGACTTTTAAATTAGCTTTAAACAATCTATACAAGTGAAAATCTAAGAATTTTTTGACATTGCTGGCATCCAGTACTATGTTTATGTGCTGTTGGGATGCATTCTTCTCTAACACTTCCGTTTTTCAATTGTAAATTGGAAAATAACTTCATAAAACTTACTTTGGCACAAAGGTGAAAATATGTGTTGAATTGTGTAATTTAGGACGTCCAGCTGTCGTGCGAGGGAGACAATATGTAAAGCACATGTCCATGGCGAAATCCTCTGGTAAGAGCCTGCAAATGAACCTGCACTTTCTGTTATTTTGCGAAGGTTATGGATTTATTTATTTCATTTGTGTTTTCCTCCGTATTCAAGAATACTTCACTTATGCGATGGCTGCCAGCATTATGGTGCGTGGGAGGAAACCATGGCAGAACCCGATGAAAATCCACGTCCATCTGCAGCACCCAGGGAAGGAATTCCCTCTTATCGTTGTGGTTGGCTTTGGGAGTAATGAAGGTGGGCTCTAGAAAACATAAGAAAAACCTCATCACTATATGAGGCATGTAGTTAGGCTGAAGAATAACTCCCCTGTAATTGGGAAGAAACCACCCTTAATAACGTTGCTGGTACTATTGATCAGTATTTCCTCTCACAAGTGTGGAAATGGGTCGCTCACGTGCAGTGATGGTACCAGTATTTGACATGGATCTTTTGACATTTTTGTTACGCCTTTCACGAAAACTCATGCGTTTGAAACTTCTTAAGTATCTGTTTTACCTTTTGCTTGAAGTCTCTATTTCGAAATTGAAAAGACTGAAATTGGCTGAAGAGAAGAAAGTAGTCTATGATTTTGACTCCCTATTTTCGAGACACTGGCTTGATGACTTCAACGAAATGAACGATGACACCCCCATAACCCTTCTTGATGGACTTAGGCAACATGTCGCAGCCAAGACAGCGTCATAAGCTCTACAGTAGCTCGTAAAATGGTTCTTGACAATTCATGGTGCTCGTACACATTATTGTCTTGTATACTATCATTTTTTTGCGTTTGGTTGCACCGCTGATTGCATGAATGCCAACGTCACATAACCCCACTTGTTGGGATGACGTATATGGATAAAAGCGAAAAATGTAGGCGAAAAACTCTTTTAATTATTATGGAAACCCATCCCAACAAAAATTCCATGAGATCAATATTATAAAGGATTACTTGATGTTTGTGATCTCCTGAAGGTAAAAATGAAGGTTCACGCGGCACAAAGAGTCAAAGCTTTGTGCCGGAGTTAACCCTTTTAGACGTCAAGTCAATCCCGATCTCATCAATCTAGCGATTTTGATGCCCACTTCACGTGACTTATGAAGACATATCGTCTGTGTCTTCATGTTTCGCCGTCATGGGAATTTAACCTGATGATCGATTATGTAATTTAGAGGAAAACGTATTGTTTCCTTACAGAGAACGTCAGTTGGTTTGGATATCGCTTTTTTTCCCCTTGAACGAAATATGTCACTTGCCATTTTGTCGAGGCGACATTTTGGGAAGAATACGTCTAACATTAGGTGGGGCAGCAGTTGGGTGACTTAAAATTCGTTCAGCGTTTACAACATGTAAAGCGTTATTTGTGTATTGATTAGATATTTTAGTATTTCGCGTTTGTGTCACGAGACCAACAGCCACATTTAGTATTAAAAAAACTACAGCACGGAAAATAAAACCAGAATGTCATGGCAAATGATAACATGTCTCCAGTGAATGTGACTTCTTTTCATTTTACCTCGGTTAGGGTTTTATTCTAACTGTCCTTGTAAATGCGTAAATTGCAGCAAGTAACACAAGCCTTATAGTAGTGTGGCTGAAGCAGAATCAGATAGAAAATAGTGCAGCGATGTAAACGCACCTCCGTGTGAGAAATTCCTTATCCCAAAGTTACTGGCTCAAATTTAAAAAAGTTGTAAAAAAAGTCCCAAAAGAGCAAAAGAAACAAAACAGCTGGATTTTGATATGAAATAAAAATCTCCACTGCAGACGTTCTGTAGACAGTAGTCTTTCAGCGTGAATGCCTTCCGGCAACGAATTGTGATTTGTTTTTCACACACTTGCGAATTGATTGACTTTAAAGCGATTAACCTGAATACCCGTACAAGTTATGCAACCTGCGGAATGCGTTAAAGATTTCCCTCGAGGAACGCTATGGTTTCAGCATGAGACAACAACGCTAGACATGTAGGTATTTATGGCGAAAATAAGTGTGCTGAGAAATGAATATTACAATTAATACCACCGATAAGCAGCCATTAGCTGGTGGAATTTGTGTAGGCAGAATAGATGCCATGCATTCAATGACTGGTTAATTGACGAACCAATCGATTCCGTGCTCAAGAAAGTACGGAAAACGCAATTAGTGACTGATTCATTCTCCACGATAGTCAATCCGCGGGGACATTTACTGACTGTCAGTTCGGCGTATGTCCAGTACTACTGGACAGTACTTAGTTGTCGGTACACGAGCCCTCATTTATTTGGTTCAATGGCAAGTCATATCAGCACATATGTAGATTTATGTACCTTCCGTTTTGGCCACGGTGCCATAAGGGCCTATTAACCCGTATTCAAAGACAGAACGCCAGAGTGTTTAAAGTTATAACGAGGACATCGAATTCATTAGCAGGGGGGGAAACTTTAATTCGCAATTTTTATGAATGAAGACTCATGTTGCAATTCTACTTTGCTCTGGATGTATTGCGAACGCACTTTTGCAAAACGAATGAATTCCACGCACTGTCCACAGTCTACTGTAGATAAGGTCGCTTGATGGGAGTTGGGCGATTTGAAGCAAACACAAAATAATAAAAGTAAATAAATATAACTATTGGATTTTATAATATTAGAAAATTACATGTGTAAGTTCCTGATTTTAAAGAAAACATCAAACAAAAAAGACTTCATCACTAAACGTCAAATTCATATGTGAGATTTCTGATTTTAAGGAAAAGATGAAGTTAAAAAGAATACATCGCTAAATGTCAAAAGCAAAATTCCTCAAGTAAAAGCCTGCGTGTGTCATATTCTCATTCTATCAGAAATGTTGTTTCCCAGAGTTTTTAACTTTACTTAACAGAGGTGTTTTTATATATCAGCTCACTAACAAAATGGCATTTTATCTTTCAAATCATTCCAAAAAAGCCACTCAGCGAGATGATCAATGCATGAGATAAGTTATGGGAAGCATGTATTGCGTTTAATGTCATCCGCAATAAAAGACAAATCTTTCCTCGGTGTTAGGCACAAATTTGCGTCAAACTCTGAACATTTGAAGAGATAAATTTCTGACAAGCCTTAGTAATTATTTAAGTAAAAATGTATATGTTGCCGGCTCTTTACCGTTTGGTCCAACAAAATTGTTGCTTTCATCATGCTGACTTTCGCAAAAAGCTGTGCTGACTGGAAATTTGCCAGAGTCCAATTTTTTTTCAGTTTCAAAATTTCTGTTTTACTTTTCGTACCCTTGAACTGCGAATGAATTTCGATAGCGTAGTTCTTTGTTAGCTGAATGAAAAACCAAAACAAAAAACAAAAAGCAATTAGATTGTACAAAATGTTGCGGACGTTTTGAAGCCGACGGTCTTTACTTTTGTTACAAAGGTTTTTGTGCGCCTTTAGGCCGCAACTAGATCTGTTGACCCCATGTTCAGAGTCCTAACAGAGAAAAACAAGAACGAAATTCACATCTGCAGAAAGTCGAATATGAAAAGAACTGGATGCAGGCTTTTGCAGGCGATAATCCAATGTAAATATGGAGACAAATCGGATGTCGCCGGCAAAACAAGCAGCCTTCGTTTGGAATTTCGGGAGACCGTCCGAGATTCCACTTATCACTGTGGCATAAATCTCTTCCTTAGCAAGCTGGTCATTCTAGAAGCGGGGCTTTATGCGGTGGACCTTTCCATAAAATCAACAGTCCCTCCTTTTAGGGGTCTTATCGACTTCCATGCGAGCTGGGGTTAAAATGTACTTCGGACCGTCTGCGACTGTGATTCTATCCTATCACCATCGATTAACTTTGGAAAGTCAATAGGCCCTTGCTTCAACTATGAATGCTAATAATACCATTTCCAATATTGACACAGACCCGTTTCTGTGCTGCCGCATTCACAACCGTTTATAATGTTCCCCTGTTGCTCGCAGTTTGTCTAAGACAGGCTAATATATGTCACCCAATCCTTTTACAATCTCCGTACTGAGGCGTCTTTGGGACCCGACCAAGTCTCTCCCGAGGGAGGGATAAAACAGTCGGAATCCGGGACAAGACCATAACTGAATAACATCTATCCGCAAGAAACAGAATTACACGAACAGATTTGTTAATATGCAGTAACTAGATCGTCTGAGTACATGTTAAAGCGCTCACTTTAAGCCAGTGTATAGATATCGCTTCGAGAACATGGTGAAGACGCCACGAAAAATAATATTTTGCATACATTTGCCCTTGATGAAACCTTTGCAGAACATGTTTTAGCAAAGTCATTTCTGGAAAAAACATCCCATAAAAACAAAACCTGAGGTCAAATTTCCCTGACATTCCTTGTGGAAAACAGTACTAATTTCCAATTTCCTCCCTTTAGATTGTTTAGTAGAAGTGCTTTACCTTTAAAAAGGAATCAGATTCAAAATCTATTTTATTAAATCTGGCTTTCGAAAATGGTGTTCGATACTTTTCCACATTGCACCCCGCATCTTGTAGACAACACAAGTTGGCACATTATACAAACATGGCAGATAAGAATAAAAAAGTTCAGGTCTGTAAGCAGTGGACCAGTTTCCCAAACAATGTTTACAACTATGTATATAAAGTAGGAAATTACGACGAACTCATGAAAAGGGAAGCAATGATGAGGGAAAAGACACAATGACTCTCCTAGTCAGGTGAATAAAACCAGTATGAAAATCGTGCCCATCGGTGATTTTACCAAGTGTCGTCATCAAAGTGTATGTCTCAGATGCGCTTTGATTGCAACTGTTCATATACGCTCAACGAACAGGATCTAACGAGTGCTATATGTACTAGAGGGGTATATGTGTATGCCATTCGCAGGACCCTTCGGTATGTTGCTATCGAAGTAAGAATGATCACCAAAAACAACGTGAAAGTTATTTTAACATCTTGACCAAAGAAGTCTCAACCTACTTTCGTATTCTAGCCTTCAAACCAAATGGACATTCCCGGTTAATAGTCGCAAAACTAGTTTCCAAAACGAATAATAACACAAACCATCTAAGAACCAAGAAAATGCATAAAATCAAAAAATTTATGCAGAGAGAAGCACTCAACAGTTTTCAGTGATGACGAAAAGGCGCAATGAATGTTCTATGCGGATGAATAAAATCAGTTTCCAAACCGTGTACCATTTTAGTATATATGGTGTCGATAATCAAAACAAAGCAGAAAGACAATAACATTCTAACGAAGTCACAACTGCCATTATACTAAAGTTGCATGCACAGATAGCAAATTGCAAGAATCAAATGAATAGTTCTAACTCTCATGTTTTGCTGAGTTGTATATTTACGTCATGCTTAGTCGTATATCACATACCAGTATGTCAGTAACCCCTGATGTGTATCTGTTTGTTGTACATTATGCCATGGCGCGGTAATCATTCACTTTTGTGATCGACTTAGAGCGTGTGTAGACGTTTTGCATGGTGGGCTACATGTACGTGTTAGCAAGGCACACTGATGGGTGTGTGGTAACTCACAACCACCCGTTCTGCCCTATCACCCTCAATGAACTTCGACAACACACAATTCCCCAGAAACAAAAAAGCCCACAAAATGATCGAAGAAAGAAATGTAATGACGTTAAGGAAACAGACAAGGGTCGGGCCAACCAGAGATTGCCTATATCTTTTCATAAAATTCTTACTCAGCTCGTGTTATTTTCAATTTGTCCTGCGCATGTTCTCTGCCAGGTCCGCTCTTCGGAGCTCCATTTTTTCCCCTTTTATCTCACACTTAACCAACACCCCAATCACGGCACACCGTTATCTTGGCCAGGATCGCAGTTACTCGCAGGACCCTTCTTAAAGCCGCTATTGGTGCTTCGCTAACCCCAGCACCAGTGTATTAACCTTGTACCAGCCGAGGACTGGGGGGTAATTTTCAAAGCAGATATTCAGCAACACGTGCTCTGCTAGGATAGGATAGAAAACCAGCCCCTGATCTCTAAAGCTACCAGCGCACTCGCACCGCTGTTCGCGAAAGATAGCGATGAGTGAACTGAACGTGAAAGTCGACTTTTCACCCCCGCATTCAGTTCGATAAATTAGTCGGAGGAACACCGGTGACCGAAGCCTTCCTCGGGTGAATCGAGAGAAGACAGCCGCCCAAGACGATGCTGGTCGGTGTGAAGTCTTCGGCTGCAAGGAAGCATCGAGTACCTCGGCCCCTAGTAGAATGTGTCGTATCGCTAGAGCACTGCCAAATCGTCTTTAGTTTCCATAGCTGGGAAAGTTGAATCGAAGTTTCCGTTGTTTGCCATTACCTTTGGACAGTGTAGTGAAATCGCATCAAATTTGTAAACTTGGGAAAAGGTCGACGTTGACAGGACGGGAATATTTCATTGCTTTATCTGACGAGACTGTGAAAACTTAACTGTGATAAGAGAAGGAGTCGTTTAGTGGACTTGAACCATTTTATCGGCCATTTATTCTGGTTACGCAATCCGTCGGTTTCAAGTAGCAGCTCTATTGGCTTTCCTGTCTCGGACGCATTACCTGTGTCAGAGGACAGCTGCCTCCTGTCAGAAAATCCAGGTAAGTACAAGTCTTTGCGTATCCGTATCGTAACATTCTGCATGGTATACTCCAGAATAAAACCCAAAATGAGGTAAACTGACAACAGGCCGGATATCATCGGTTACGCGTGACCATTTGCCAACAATCACACTGTCGTTGCTCTTATGGCTTTACTCTCCATGCTGACATATTTTGTACTCAAAATCTTTTAATTTTTCTTTGATTATTTTCTTATACTGTAAATAGATTGGAAAAGTATTACATGGCCATTCGCACGTCCCCAAAATGACCAATATGGCCGTGGAATGCAATGGTGGCCAGATAATACTGATAAGGCCGTTAATCAGTCACGTGACCGTCCATGTTGTAGAATGTGAGAGTTTTCTGAATTTGGGTATCGTATTTATTCTATCGTTTATTCTTCTTGATAGAAAAGCAAATTTCGGTCTGGCGTTTGGAGAGAAATGCGCATGGTCGAAGGACAAAATTGACAATCGCAAATGAGGAATACTTGTTTTAGCCTCGAGTTTCGTGTAATATAGGATTATTTGTAATATTTCTTGGCGGTTTATGGCAAGCTTCTTTCAAATGCAACCCAATGTTTAGAGCCATCCCCGGGAGAAGATTGTCTCTAACGGCCAATTTTGAGGAAATTTCAAGACATTTATTGATGGTAATTATGCATTAAGTGAAAGAACGTTGCACCAACCTTTCTATTGCCATGGGGATTACTGTAATAAAACGTGGTATTTGGCTTACACATTTTTAAACATAAGAATAAGTGATCAAAACGAATTATTCTTTTGTGATTTATGCTTGACTTACATCAAGCAACAAAACACTGTGTTGCTCTATATATTGTCACCTGGATTTAATATCATTGAAACCAAGCACTCCAATAACAGACTTATGCAGTGCTGGATATCCAAGACATGGCCAGATAATGTAAAAATATCTATACATATGGGCACCTCTGAAGTAGATGCATTAACAGGCCAATTAGAGATAACGCGTGATGTCCATTTGTATGCACTGACGTACCAACAACAAAAGCTCTGATTTTAACTGATCATATGACTAAATATGAAAATATGTAAATAATATAATATATAAGTAAATATAAAATGTAAATACAAAAGTAAATATGTGAATTTGTTAAAATACCTTAAGCCCTAAAAATATTGGCAACAAAATAGATATGTTAACATATTCCGTTGACATATCAAACGTTATTCGATATTAAGCGTTACTTTATGTCATAACCAGATTATGATCCCCGATCACAATTAATTAAAGTAAATATATAAATAAATGAATAAATAAATACATATAATTTTAATGTTTACGACAAATACCACTTTTCACACTTGCACACTAGACCTACATCTGATGGAATGTTCCATAAATTATTCCTCTCACAAAACAACCTGCTCGTCGCCCTACTTGTCATTTTTTACCCTCTCGCCAACTCTTTGCTGCACAGCAGGTCGTTTCCATAGCTGATGTTATTTTTAGTCCATTCCTTCCTTGTCTAGGTAAGAAACTGACGAGTTTTCCAGTCGCCTGATATTTGACAACTATAATCGTTTCCCCGCATTCTAACATGTAGGTACACCACCAAGTATTGCGTGTATCAAAGCCGACCTCTCAAAACAAGACAACTCTCTCCAGACTCAGGCCATTTCCACGGATCGTTTCATTCTGCTTGTCAGACAATATCACCGTAGCTTAGTTCCAGCCAGAGCGGTTCTTTGCTTGATTAAGTGGAATACGATTTGTAATCTCATTACGGTACAGTTACAGTGAGTTCAAAGCAACTGAATATTCTGTGATTTCATAGTTTTGATGTCTTTTCGAGAAACTGATTTAGTGACCTTCATGTTACAGAATGCGACTACTTAAGAAGTTGTCGAATTAAAAACTTATGTAAATGACTTGCGCTTATATACCATTGTACTCTTTCTGCCCTCCATTTGCAGAGGTCGCCATTTAGGCTTCAATTCATTCATGTTGCATTTAGTTACATAACTATCTACTATATTACATGGGAAACACCTGTTATGATGAGAATTTTATAACAAGGCCAGCAGGCAAGGACGGGGGCTTGTTCTGGTTTGCGAAGATCAGTATGCAGTAAGGCTATCATGTTTTCAGACAATTCAAGCATAGTGTCAAGATGTCAAATATAGCGGTCGAAGAAGATTTCACAGCTGATTCAAGGCTGTGGACCAGATTAATTATCGTACATTTCAACCTTTCAGGTGACTTCTACACAATCACCGCTGTAGATAATTGACTGAAAAGCAACGACGGCTATTTTTACGCTTTGAAACACCGGTTTATTTAGCATACACCTTGATAAGTTTCGGAACATTTATTTTGGAACAAAAAGCAGCTAGGAATATCTGACACTGGTGCTTCTGAGCTAGTTTATTCAACACAGTCTGCTTAAGGGGCGGAAATATTATCGCTGAAGAAGGGGATGGATATTATACCGTCGTTGCTTTCAGTAACAATTCAGATTCTGAGGAAATTATCCGACCTAGTCTTTTCGTATTTTGACGTAACCGGAAACATAAATCTACAAAGAGAAATAAAAAAAAATATGTACTCATTTCTTCCGTAAACTGGAAAAATATAATTCAAACAAACGATAACTGAGAAAGAGGTTCCCATTGTGTTAACACTAAAGAAATGTCTTCCAGGCATGATAAATCAACCAGATTCTCAATCTCCTTGTACGAAGTATTTGACAAGCAGTTTTCCTCTAAAAACCCACCTGGGTTAGGGGGGCATGTGCGCAAATGAGCACAATGAAGTGACTGTCAATGATTAGAATACACTTCGAATATCCTACAATTGCTTGTGAAGATCGACGTGAGCGGATGTCGTAACGTGTATGTAGATTGTGACCTGCCAACATGGCGGCTAAAACCCCAAAATGCAACGTAGGCCACAAGCCACCTATACTAGTCGTGATCTATTAAAAGGATACAACGCGATATGATCTAAGATATTCATGATATGCCACGTTTAGAATTTACTTACCCGTATACTTTTTTTACGGTGAGATAGAGGAGACATATTTTTTCATATCTCCCGTAATACCATTACCTCTCCAACCCAATGGAGGGTACAGTTTACTCGGTAATGAAATTTCACTAGTATTTGGTGTGAGAAGACTGTGTAAATTATGAAATTACATTTATGTGTTGTTTTTTCTTTTGAACAGAAATGTCAACAAGCAAAAATACAAAACTGTATGGCCGTCTTTTGTAACGGGATTACAATTTTTTTTCTTTTTGGATTTGCAAACACTGGTGAGCGTCAGCAACGTGTCTGAACTGGTAAGGCTTATATGTTATAGGATTAAAACCGAGAAAAAAAGGCAATGTACTGAAAATAAGCACAAGCCGAAAACTTTTCACCAATTGTTTGTTATACTCTGACAGAAATGAAACATCTGCTCAACGACCTTTAAGATACATGAAAGAAATGGCTCTCTCGGATAGTTGCTCATACACCATATGGTATTCAGTAAAGAAGTCTTTCTGGCACCATTAATTAGTTTCATGGCTCAAAGAATCAAGTCGAACAAATGCGTATCATCCGTAAAGTAAATCCCCAAGCTGTAATTTACAGAAACTATTTCCAAAATCAGCGTAAAATGCCAAACAATACTGGTCCGGTTGATTGAGTCAGTATGATTATAAAAAAGGGCGCTATGTTTTACAATGCCATGTATTTTATAGTTTGCTATTACCTTATTTGACACACTCCATAGGGTGGAATACATCTGGATTTTTCTGTGATTATTTTTACTTATTTTTATAAAATGAGATTGATTGCATGTTTGCTTGTTTCAATTCCCCCCCCCCCCCTCACCAAATCACTTTAATTACTTTCATAGCCCCAGTAACGGTGACCGCTAAGTCATAACCATTTCTACATTCATTCATTTGTTCAGTCAGTGACTCTGGGTATAGGTGATCCATAAAACCGGCCACTATACTTGCGGGAGCCATACAGGTTCTTACCTCACGTCAATTTCACTTTAGATTCGGCGCTGTAATGCTTGGCTAGTAACGATTCTTTGGCTACGTCCAGAGCCAATTGTACGTTGAAACTTTGGCGACCCCGTAATGGCGAATTCCCACATTTGTAACACGAGGAGGTTACGTCAAGTCCTGGGCGGTCTGGTTTTGGTACATAATGACTTAATGTGATCAATACTGGTGCCTACGGAGATGTCATTGTATTGAGGTAAGCAATACAGATGACTTGAATGCGTAACTATGCTGGACCTTTGAAAAACGACTGTCATGGTACAGCGCATATTATGAAAGACCATGAAATTCATTTGTCAGAGATCCCACATGGACGCGAGTGAACGTGACCTATAAACACATTGTCGTCAAAACCAGACAGCTTCAAGAAGATCATGTGATGAACGAACAATCTTTTCACACTGTGGTTAGCTATAAATAAGCAGGGAAGATAGAACTGGTCAGTGGTTTGTTATTGATATTGGTATTTATTACTATAGACTCGGTGTTTCATGTGACGAGACAAAAGTAAGCCATAGAAGAACTTTGTACGACGTCGTCAGACCTACATCATCAAGCAACGTTTAGAGGCTACTTAGATGTGCTCTGCTTTCGGGTGAAGTGATAAAAGTGGAAAACTTTGCAGCTGTTACCAGATGTTATAAAATATTCTATAAAATAGACAACGGTACGGATATTATCCATTTGATTTATTTACTTGATTGGTATTTATTTGATTGGCACTCAAGAATATTTTACTTGTGCGACGGCGGCCAGCATTATGGTGGGGAGAAACCGGGCAGAGCCCGGTAGGAAACCCCAAATTGCTGGCGGACCTTCCCACGTGCAACCGGAGAGGAAGCCAGCATGAGCTGGACTTGGGCTCACAGCGACTGCATTGGTGAGAGGCACCTTCGTCCTTACGCCGCGCTCGTGCGCTAATGCGGGCCTCCGTGTGGGTATACAATCGACTTCTTACAAAGATGTACAAATATACATGCCATCAGCTTTGTAGTATAAACCGGTAGCCCTTTGTTTTTTGTACTCCAGAGAAGGAGCAATGTGAAGGCGAATAACACCACATGGTTGTCTTCTCAGTCTCTCTCTCACCCTCTCTTATCGGTGAGGCTAACGAACCGAGAAATGAAAGCTTACTGTAACCACGTGTCGATTTCAGCCGCAGCCTCGCTACAGTACATTCACTCAATACACCTTAACGGCCAGCCGGCAACATCCGAGAGGTAATCAACCGCGTGAGGAAAGCTATCTAACATCATAGATTTGTCCATTGATAATGCGTTAGGCTGTGGTCTAAAGCAGACGGTTGCCCAAATTAGGTTTTCACGAGCTTCTAATTCCATGGTGCTCCAAGAGAGAAAACACGACCTTGGCGTGAAACCTTTGGCAAGTTTAACGATGAAAGTATAGATTTTAATAAAGAGAACATAGGTGTACCGGTTTGATTTTCTAATCAAACCTCTTATGTTTTGATCGTTAAGGTCAAGTAATCAGTAAATTGTTAATGAAAGGCATTATTGTGAAATTCATTATTGTGAAAACCGTTACTGTGAGACACATTGTAGTGAAAATTGTTTAGTGAGAATTTCTTTTTGTGACAACTATTTTCGTGAGAATCATTACTGGTTCCAAGAACTAGACCTGTTGAAAAAAAGTGGTTTACGCCGAGCACTCTGCTTTCCTACACTCATGCCAGTGGCCGCCATCGCATAAGCGATGAATTCTTGAGTTTGCATAGGGATAAATTTGTAACAATTTGGCGAAAAAAAGAAGGTGTATGCATGGAACCATATACTTCATACACAGCATAATAACGTTTATAAATACAAATGCATGTTCGTTTAAAAGTTGTCATTTTTGCTAATTCCTCACAGTGTTTAACGCTATGCTCATTCACCAAGTGTTTGCCTTGGTATAGCATTTGCGAATTTTGTATCGATACTATTCACCTTGTACCAGAGCCAGTCAATAAAAGCGATATATTTGCCTAAATTATTCCGTTGCTGACATATGTAAAGACATATGAATGGCAATGTGTCCACGATTTGGCAAAGTCTCTCGAGGAAACTAGGCAGAATAATGTAACGACCTAACAAGCGGCGTCACGTGGTCCACGCCCTTTATAGCGGCGTCTAGCGCTGAGGATATTTGGCAACGATCTCTGTGTTCACAGCTAAAGGGGCGCTCCTCTCTTGGTTGTCGGTTTTAACGGAGATATATCGACGATTTGCCACCAGCAATATGGCAGCCATTCATATTTTATGGCATGAATAATGACCGCTCCCCGGGGTCCAAAACCCTGAATTGAACATTTTCCGGAAAAGCGGCGCGGTTCTAGGTTTAATTGTCCATGTCGTAAATTCGGCGAGCCTAACGAGTCAGTAGGGTTATAACAAAGTCAGAGCAGTGTCCCTCTCGAACGGGTTATATTATCAGCGGACCAGACCGAATAAGACGCTAAGCTTGGATAATTCAGGTCATATTAATAAGTCATAGAATGCGTCATAGAGTCAGTGGTGTGGATAGAGAACCTTAATACCAACTGGCCGGTCTATATAGAGACGCACTCAAAATAGAACATAAACCTGCGGATGAAACGGGGTTCGGGATGCGAAAAAAATGACTAAACGTAGTAATAATTATTCGCCGAAAGCACGTGAGCCTGTCTCCCACGCACGTGACTGCCTTGGGGTAATAATTTTTATCATGGAAATAGTTTTTCCTTTTCATTTTTTAAGTTTAACCTGTCGTTGCTGCCAAATTCAACGCTGTTATATTTTGCACAAATTGATAGTATTCATGCTGTCTACAACGTTCAACAATACTGTGATTTCAATTATTCCCATTTGAATACATCCTTTACAAGATAACGACATCGCTGCGATGCCCAAATGGCGCATGGATAAATTGATTTCCGAGTCGCTGGCACTTTCCGTATTCCTGAGAGTTGTTGAAACGTCCAGGGGCCATTTATAGATTACGTAATCAGGCGTCTTTCTGTTTCTTTCTCAAATCTTCCAACGATTGTTCTACTTCTGGCATAATCATTCAACGACTCATTTATGACAATTATGTAATTCCTGTAGAAAAGCATTTAAAAAATTCTTTTGGGCAGTTTCAGTTTAGGTATTTCTTTACAGAGTTCGTTTATTCAAGGACACTCCGATACATATCAGACAGAGACTGTATTGTTCTCTTTTACAATTCCGAAAAGGAACATATCGTCGACAGAATACATCGTTCTCTTAGTAGTTCTCCCGTACGAATCCACTAGAGAATGTTTTCTTCTGTTGTAAGACTTTGCGGTGTAAATCGGATAGAGAATGCGTTGCTGTCATATTCGACTGTTGAACACTTCGGCTAGAAAATCTGCTCTTGCACATTTGTGACGTACATATTAACTAAAGAATCCATTGTTCTTTCAACAGTATATGGACACCAGCTTGAGAGTGTATTGTTCTGTTTTAAGACTTTGTTGAATGCTTTGTGTAGAAAATACTGTCTTCTATGCGTCTGTTGCAGATATAACTTGTCACTGGAGAATGCATTTCCTTTTGTACAGCACTGCAGATTACATCCGCTTGGCAATACATGTTTCCTTTTCATCACACTGTTGTTTATATCTCCCATAGAATGCGCTGTTCTCTGAAACGAATCTGCTGAACACAGGCTCACTAAATACTACATGGTTCTTTCATATGACTGTTCTTCGTTTGTGCTAGAGGGTTCACCGTCCCCTAACACGAACCTGCTCTAGATATGTTCTAAACGTCAATGTTCTGTTGTACGACTGTATTGAATATATCAGTTAAAACCACTGTTTCCTGGCGCGGCTCTTTTGTATGTATTCGTTGGGAGAATGCACCGTTCTGTTGTTGATATCAGATATACATAGAATGCAACGTTCTGTTGTAGTAATGCAATGTTCTATTCTGGAACATAATTGTTGTACATTTATGTACAAGTTATGTATCAAGTTAAAATAGCACTTTGTGTTTTTGCATGTGACAGTTGAAAATACTTTGGAAAAAAAACAGGTTGCCTGCAGTTTGGTATGAACTGGAGCAGGGTGCATCTCACTTTACAGAGCTCCAACTGTTAACCTTACGTCCTGATTTAATTTCAGTCTCTAATTTTGTTCACCAGTTATTTTACTTCTCTACTGGTATGCTATTCGTATATTCTCGTTGTCAAGAATCATATGAACTTGGTTACAAAGTAAAACCAGAGAATGTGCCATAAACGATATGCTGGAATGGCTCACAGAAATTCCCTCAATATACATCAGTGTGTATATATCTACGGCATCTCTAGATCTTTTCCTTATGACATAGGGCTTAAATGATGTCTTAAAGTGAGAGGGAGAAGAATTTTCACCCATGTCATCAACACAAACTTATAACGAAGGAATAATTCCCTAGGAAACATTTAGTATTGCCCTCCGCTGACTGGAAGCCGTTCCTCACATACTGATTATGGCATTCCAGAAACACTACATCGTTGAAAGTCAGACATACTAGATATGCATCTATGGCATTTTTATAGCACAAATAAACTGTCTAGATTTTCCTCCGCACTCGGACAAAAGTTATTATTGACGCTTGATAGATACGTTTACCATCCAACTAACGAGAGTCGTAAACATCCAGCTGTTGACAGTTTGATGATCATTGGGTACTTTTAAGCGATATGGCAATTGTTGGCTTCAAACGCAGAGGTTTGAACATCAAGACCTGTAACTGATGAATTGTTCGGGAGGATGAATTGTTCAAGAGGAGTAGACAAACATGTCTAAAACTAACCATGAGAATTATTCCTTCAATGCCATAAATCACAACCTTCACATTTACTGTAAAACATGTCGCATTCCTCTTTTTTTTAGGAATGTACAGTATTTATCGGTAATATCTTTCCCCGCCCCTTTACCTGTCTGGGATCCAAAACATCGTGAAGAGTGAATATTTCGTACCGTATTGCTTTACTCAGTAAATCAATATCTAAACAGACATACTTATATAACAATGAGCAATGTATTTAACATGGATGACCCAAGTGAATGAAAATCATTCACAAGGCCATATGGTATATCTGATCCAAAATATTTTGCGATAGCTTACAAATGGTCTCTCCTAACCCATGGAATGAGGACCCCTGCCAGTTTACGTGAGTTAGCGATTTTATCCTAACTATTCAAGAAAATGTACAAAAACTGACTACTTACACCCCCTCCTCCAGTCCGTTAAATCATGAGTGTTGGCTCATTCTTTGTCGGTAGTTGTGAAAATAATCTGCAACAAGCCTTAAAATCATTCAATAAATAATGAATAGAAAAACCATATATAATGCTCGGTATTTAATGCTATGCATATGCAGCGCAAGTAGCATGCCGGTCAAAATCAGCCTTCTTATGAGGCAATTTGCTAACGCATTTGTTTAAAGTGTTTCATTAATTATAAACAAGGTGTGTAAAATGTTGCCCAGATTAAAAAAACTCAAATCAGTGAGTGATTGTCAAGATGTCCAGGCTGATTGTTGATCTGAACTGTAGTTGTTGATCGTATTCGTTTGTAATGCAGTTTGAAAAATCCACACACAAATATTTCGCTTGTTTGAATATCGATAGGGGCTTTAAGCCGTATAGAAGACAAAAGGCAAGCACGGAAAACCTTCACGTTTCGACAGTTACCTGACCAACCGCATCACGTTACCACACATCCGAGGTGACAATTAGGCCCCAACACGCGACCTAGCGGGCGAAAGCCGAGAACCGTGTTAAACGACAATCACAGTTGACCGCTCGGCATTCGTAAGAGAAACCTTGCAGCCCAGCCAGACGTGCAAATACATGAACCTGAAATCGGTACAGTGCGCTCAGGTCCCTAAAGACTAGCTGGCAGGCACACCGACTGAGCAGTAATGGCGATACCAGCATTCGTCTAACGAAAACATTCTCGCTGTACATCCATCACTCTTCAATACAACTAGTCTTGAATGCTCAACCGATCGGCCTTAGGCCTCTCTCTGTTTGACAGACGTTATTTTTTTGTCAAGCCGAAGCGTCCATTAGTCTTGCGCTTGTGTACCATTTTCAATACTAATTGAATTGCAGCGTTTGACCCGGCTTGTAGAGATTTTAAGCGAAATATAATTACAGCAAAGTTCCCGCACTATTTTTTGTCCGAAACTGGCAGATGCATGAGTCATCCAATGAAATAACTTGTTAGAGAAAAGCCGTCCATTGCCAAAAAAAAGCCCAGCCAGTGAATGGGACTGTAACATGTTTACTCATGGGCCGAAAAACAATTTTTTACCCAAGGTCGAACAGAGATATTTTGTTTGCACTGCCTCAGAATCGTCTGTTTTTGTCTGCTTGTACAACGTGAAAACAAAGAAATATTCACGAAATTTTCTTCCTGATAAATTTGCAATTTGGATTTTATTGTACAGCTTTCTGGAGCAAAATTTGAGTACTTCTTGCATTCGAAAGATTGATAAATCCTGTTTTTTACATACATGTTTAAGGAATACGTGTCTGCCTTTATCAATGTGTGTTAGGACAATAAGTTGTCGAGGAAGCTCGGATGGCCGTTTGAACAGTCAACTGTTAAGTGAAGAACATTTGTATTCCACGATCACTTTAATGGCGAAGAAGTGGGAATATTCGTCAGTAGCTTAATCGGCTGTTTAACCTAGGCACTCCGATTTTCATTACCGAAAAAATATTCCAAGGTTAACGTTATTGACCTAATAAAAACACTGCATTTTATATGTCGACATGCGAGGTTGGTAAAATGTGTGAACATCTGTAGTTTGAAACTTACGCAGGGAAGTGCATCAACAACGTCTTTCTCCATCGTCTGATATTGTATGGAAGGTTGAACCACAGAGCTGCACATGAATATTTAAACTTTACGTGAAACAAATTGCTTTGCTTCTCTAATCATGCAAATTATTTTTACTGACAGATTCTGCGATAAATTGTCTCTGCATTTTCAAAATGTCACGATACCCCTCTAGCAATTCATTTCGACACTTCGAATACGAATGAATATCTTTTTAAATAAAAAAGGACATGTTCCGTGCATACAGCTTTGTTCGACAGGCGAGCACAGCTTTGTTCGATTAAGAACAATTCTAGTGTTAAAAGTAATACTAGAATATCTCTGCAAGAAATAATATAGTGTGCATCAGGAGATTTTACATCCAAGATTTTCAGCAATTTCAATGTAAGGGAATGCGTTTGTTGATATACAGTTATTTGACGTCTTATTGGAGAAGTTTTTATTCCATTACGCATTGGCCTATAATTTAGTCAATTCACAAATGTATGTACGAAATACCATGTGTATGTAGATGATACAACACAAATAGCTTGCCCCATGACATCATCATGCTGAATACGCATAGTAATTTACATTCTGTTAACTTTCTACTTCCCTGTATTTATATTGAGGAACTATTTCCTTTAGCTAAGCTATGGTTTCCAATTCGGTGAATTCAAATTTATTATAGTTTTGTATAACAATTATGATCTTCATCTTCGTGATGTATTTACTCATGCGTTACTGTACATGGTCGTACACGTTTTTACTTCATCATCTGTAAATATTTCTTTGAGGTCAGGTGAGAGCCTATTACTGCTCACTGGCGAATATCTTGCCAGTTCACGTCTCAAATGCGAATTCCCACATAAATGCTAAGTCGCACATCACTATGATCAGGTAAAAACTAAAACAGCAGTTAATAAAGTAAATCAGTAAAATTCATTTGTCCAAGCCTTTTGCTCGGAGAAAATGACATTCGTTCCATGTTCCTCATCATTAAGGTTTCATTTGTCGGTAATCTAAACATCCGTTTGTTCTACATGGGCAAACCTACATACAGCTTTAGTCAGTTCCTTGTTTGCTTTCAAAATTGGTAAAACTGAATCTGCACGGGCTAATTTTTAGTTGTGTTGGACGTATTTTAAAACGGTAACGTGGCAATGATTCAAAGAAATATCACTCTTGCTACTTTCTGCTAATCTATATTTATTACTGTCATTAATTTGAATATTATTTAACACCATGCTCAAGAAGTTTTACTGGGGCCTCCGTGGCTCAGGGGCTTAGCGCGCTGAGGCCTCCCACCAATGTGGTCGAGTTCAAGACCAGCTTACGCTGGCTTCCTCTCCTCCCACCATAATGCTGGCCGCCGTCGTATAAGTGAAATATTCTTGAGTACGGCGTAAAACACCAGTCAAATAAATAAATGAAGAAGTTTTACTGATACTATGGCGACCAATTTCACCACCTGTCCTTTGCAAGTTACTGGTAAACTCTCTGAAGCATGATACATGGGCTCAACTGCCCTGTTGGTGGCAGACAACGGGAGTGCAATGAGCGGAACATGTTTTCGTTCTTATTGATGAAACTGATAAAATGTCGATGATGCATATACAAATGTACACGAACCTTTTATTAAACGAAGAGAGATTGGATTCAGGCATAGATCTGCAAACGATGATTCCTAGTTTGGGTCTTTATCCGCTACAAACCACAAAGCCATCTAAAGAAATCTAATTTTTGACGCACTGGATAGTTTCGATTTACCCTCGTGAATTATTTATTCGTAAACAATTATTAATCACGCAAAACTGTCATCGTCAGATTAATTTTAGATTTATTTCAGGAATTAAATTTCCAAAACATGACTTACCCTAAAAAACTATTGTCTAAATTATTCACATGTAAACTGTGGTTATATGGATTAACTGTTTGTTTCATTGGGTCTACGACAGACATCAAGGAATATTGTTTAGAACGAGAGTATAATTTAGGAATTTAGGAGACCGAAATGCTATTGGGGTTTCGTGTTTGATGTCTTTTAAGGTAAGTGCCATTTATTTTCAACACTAAAGGCCTTGTTTTAAGTGTTTCGTTTCTGAGTACTTGAAACTTAGATGTAAAACTTTTATCGACTGGTGGCCTTTCAATGTGGGTTTGACAGATGATGTGTAACTATCGGGGTTTACGCTCACATTTGCTCCCTTTGACTGATCAAACGTTGGACTTCATAGGCTTATCAAAACGCGTTTAGAAATCTTACAAACCTGCTTATAATAGATTTTTGATAACCGATTGCCCACTGCGCAAGCGATTTGCATGAATGCTGAATTTCTCCACCTTGTGTGGATATTCTAGAACTATGCAGTTCTAGAGCGTATTCAAAGTCTGTTTTTCAAACACTTCTAAAATCTTCCTCGATTTGTTTCTTTTGTAATCGTTTTTCCCTATTAGGCTATTGTGTCTAAAAGCTAACTCATCGTTAAATGTGCTAAAAAGTCCCGGTCTGTCTTCACATTGTGGATGGAAGTTCCCTTGAGATTTCCACATTTGACGTTTTTCGGCGAGAACTCAATCGATTAGAGCTTAACTGTGACTCAAGTTGAATTTATCAGTTACCTTGGATTTGCTGTCAAAACGCATTGTTTATTAGAGGTTAGATGCAAAAATCACTGCCTCACATTTTGTTAGATTTTCTTTTCCAACGCACCTCTTTTTAGATGTGCTATACGGACCGGAATTTTCAGTCTTTTCGGAGCAAGAAATTTGGGCAATACAAGAAATGACATCCGTCAGATTCATTAATAATTTGAATTATGCTTTGATTTTTTGTTAACATACATCGTAACCATTTTGAACCATGAGGATTCGTATAACATGTATCTTTTCGTAAATACGCACACACACAACAGTATAACACAGCTGATATGCTTAACAAACTACAGAGTAGCGATAGCAGTTTTTTGAGCTGACAAATAGTCACGCGTAACTGGTGAAATCCGCGGGCTTTAGTCAATTTACCTCAGCTGGGCTTTTATGCTAACTGATCGAGTAAATGCCGGGTAATATTTACTTATACCTCCCCTAACGCCATGGCTGTGAAGTCATCACTTTTCGGGGTCGTCGTTGGCCTGGTCACCTGAAACGTTGTTCTCACCTATTCTGATATGCTCATGATCAGTGAGGTTGCAGGCTCAAATCCACATCTCGCTGGTTTTGTCCCGGTGTTCCTTGAGTAGCAGTACACAGTGTCTCAAAGTAAGTGCCAGGAACCCTTTAAAATACACCAAAATGACGAGTGTTCCGTTTTCGCGTGACACTTGGATAATCTCAGCTCTGCAAGATTTTGTGTCTGAGATAAGGAAAATATATCATTACAATATCAAGCTTTTCTGTAAAAGTTGAATCGACTTTAACACCTGAATTAATGATATATTTTACTAACTACATAATAATTTACTAAAAGCCGACAAATTGTGCAGGAAGCGGCCATTCTAATGATAGTGATCTAGCATGTTGTCTTCTTGTTTTTTTGATCTTCCAGGACTTATAAACATGTGCCTCGGCGTCGAAACCAAAATTCGTACACGAGCCGTCAACCGAAATGGGCGTTCCGGAGCAAGACCAGTTTCCAAAAGCAACACATAACACAAATTACCAAAGAAATCTTCACTAAGAAACTAACAGTTTTCAATGATGGCGAAAAGAGGCAATGAATGAAATAGGTTCCAAATCGTGTACAATTTTATTGTATATGCTGTCGAAAATCAAATATGTATCTCAATTGGTGTTTGATTGATTGGGCTTTGCAGTTGTTCATAAAACCAACGGGGCGACCAAACTCAACACAATGAACATACGGCCCCTAGCCCCGGGTTAAACGAAATTAGACACAATTATAAAGAGTCCCAGAGATTCTGAACACTCCGTCTCTAACAAGAGAGGCATTCTCATTGCAAAATTTAAGAACATTAGAGTGAAGGCGTTTGATGGAATATCACTGACCCAGTAGTTTTTGAGGTAATAACTGGTGACGTTGATTGAAATCATCACACAGCACAGAGGATCTAACAAATGTACAAGGCGAGATATGTATACGAGATCTCCAGAACCATTCGGTATATTGCTGTTGTATTCTGTTGTGAAAGGAAAAGATATACATGTTATAATATATATCAGACAGAACTGTGCCTCTACCGTGTGATTCCAGTCCTTAATGCGTACATATCATACCTGTTCGTAGATGACAGCTCATATTTTAGTGTCGATGGTTCACATATTTGCACCCAGAGGTTTTATTTATGATCATAAATAACAGAATTAAACACGCTGTTTCGTAGCCCCTTGTAGCTGGTGCAATCAAGTAAATCTTGAGAAATAACACTTCATGAATGATGGAAGTACTCAAATGCCTGGTCAAAAAATGTCTTGTAGGTCAAGTTCGATGACGGTACATCTAACTTGGCCTTGGTGAGAACTTATCTCGGGTGCTTTCAAATTGACTGTCATGTGGCCATTTGTCATGGCTCAATAATTAGCCTTATTTCCTCCCAAAAAAATGGGATAGTACTCATTGATGGCTGTTTGAGTCCATTCACAAGGATTGATTTGGGCATTAAGTTGCTGTTGTGACCCACAATTCTGACCAATCTGAAAATACGTGACTGCGGCTATTAAATAACGAGCATAGCCGTTAATGGATTGCTCTCCGGCACGCTATTTCCGGTGCATTCAAAATGGCGTCAGCGAGAGAGCAATGGCACTCTATTCCAAATAAGCAAAGAGCGCAACAATGTAGCTGAGCAAAGGGAAGGCTTTTGAGTTGACCTGTAATTATTACCAAGTCTTGTAATAAAACGGCATTGGAAAAACACCAAGTCGGCATCTTTGAGAGTTTAGACCCAATGCCTAGGAGTCCATTTACCCTTTGCCGCTGTTTTTACTCATGGGCAACGGCCGTTAAAAAAGCCACAAAATTGCACCAGAGAGCGGCTATTTCTAGCTAGATCTTTGTGATTTTGGAAATTCTCTCAAGAATTTCTGGTTTCAAACGATGGCGAGTCAATTCAACAAAATACACAATGTGGTACTACTTTCTGCAGTCTTCTGTAGTACAGTCTGTGAGGTCTAACCCCTTGGCGGTTATTTGCAGTGGTCTCGGTATTATTTGTTACATGTGCTACAAACAAGTTACATATTTCACTGTTTTAATCTTTGTTCAGAAGGTTGAGAAATTTAACGGATTTTGAACAGCTGTATAAAACCGGATATATCAAGATGTTTAACTGTATGGCAATGTTTGTACACTCAGTCATACACTCGTTTGTGAAGTATATTATTCTCAGACATTTTTCTGAATACTTCAAAGTTCAAACATAGCCTTAGTCAACAAAAAATACGTGATGATAAGGAAAGTTTAGTTTGCCTGAAATTCTGGAGCAGTTCATAGGTGTTTTTTTGCGACACACGTATGGTCAAAAATATTTGTCCGTGGCTGCGACTAAAACCCTATTCAAATCCACCGTTTTGGTACGAATGAAGCATTTTCATTTTTAATGATTTCACTTTGGCTTCCTGAAGTTAAAGTGCAACTTTTTAAGCCATGTTGGTTAACAGCGGCAGCCCTATCGGACCTACACCTGACTGAACCCAATACAGCTATTGCGGGCCTGTTTTCGCCAAGGCAAGTTTTCGCATTATGAATGTGGAGGCGAAAGGACTTGTAAAAAACGCGATCTTGGTATGTCTCAATCCGGAGGAGTTGACATTCTGTGTGCGCTAAATTACCTAGGACATACGTTCATCAAATTCTGCTATAGCAGCAGACTGTTTTTCCAAATTCTTCAATTCTTCAGCACAAAATCCTACGACTTCCACTGCAACTGCCAAGCTATAGAAGTATACTTCAGTGTCTCACAACGTTTGGTTTTAGAATGTTTTAATGTGTAAAGACCATTGCTTACCCATACCTTTTCGGAGAGACTTACAGGGTGTTTTTGATTTCTTCTTTCTTTGGGCACATTGCTGAATGCATACACATTTAAGAGACCACGGTACCTAAATAGCCATAACCGAAATCTGATTGGGGAGATTTTGTTCATGAAAATCATTTATAATTCCCATTTAACGCATGAACACTGAGACTTAACATTAACATTTAGGATGGTCTCATTTTGTATGACTCAAAGCATTAAAATTCAAACCCAAGACTGATTGCTACCTTTACAAACAGATACTGACCACTTCCAAGGTTGACTGGAAAATTACTCCCATAAATTTATTTACCAAATGGCACATTTACGGTGAGTGAATATAACATACTATCCATTCGTTTTACGAACAGATATGAAAACTTGTTTCCATTTAACTGAAAGTCTTGAACGCGATGTAGGTCTCCTGTATAGTCAAGGCAAATAGCTAATCTTTGTGATTTATGGCATCCACGATAATTTCAGGCAACCAGTGGCACAAATAACGGCCAGGCATAAGGGCATGCGTTTTCGAGCGATTTTGACGACAGTTTCGCTTGGTTTACGATCAACAAGTCAGTTAAACTGGAAAATTTTACGGAGGTGTTGACCTCAGGGGAACGCGGCGAGAGCGGTGGCTTACTTCAGATGCATCAGTTTAGTTCACCCATAAATCTGACCGCCACATGCAGCACGAGTGAAACCTTGAGTACTGCATTAAACACCATTCCAAAAAACAGAAGCAATAAATTCTATACACAGATCAAGTGACTCAAAAGTTGGTTTCCTCTTCGTTCGTGAACGTAGTGTTTGGAACTGCTGTATCTCTCATAGTTACAGAGTGGAAGACTCTCTGTTCTTCAAAACACATACGGTTATTATCGGCAGTTATTAGAGTGGGGTGAAACTGTAACTATGTTGTCGTGTTTCTTCAGCGAAAAACTTGTAACATTGACCAGAGTTCGTAACAGCTTTTTTGCCACATTTCGATGCGGTTTCCTCACTGTCAGCATAGAGCATAGAATATAGCTATCTGTAAAATTGGACTTTGGTTACACAATCGGTATTAGAGGTTACATCTGTAACACTGTACTGTATTTCAAACCGAATCATAAATTTTAAACAAAAGTCAAGATATTGCCTTTCCAAATTATTTACGAACGCAAATGAACAAGAGGAGAACATATTTCTGATGTTGGGTTCAATTAAATTAGAGATGGTGTATAATTTCCACTTTAAATTCTGGATAAAATACGGCGTATATCTCCTAAATAAAATCAGAGCAGTAACTCTCTGCCAAGATAATTGAACAACCTCCAATCCAGGCAACGGCGAGATGTTACCTCTGCTGTATTCTTGTCATTCTCCTTTCAATAGCGTTTGGTTTACGCTCACTTCACATCCACGACAGCCAACAAAGTTCATTAAATGAGATGATTTTATGGAGTCCTTGGTCCACGTTCAACCAGTTCCTGTCAGCCGTGTAATTCAAACCAGGCAGTGCAGCGAAATGTTGTCTCCGGTCGAGCATGCCTGTTAAAATTAGAAACCGGATACACGCTCTTATAGACTCTTTGTTTTCTTGTTAGCATTCACGTAAGGGGCAAGTACTTTGATTTCCATTTCTTTGTCGTAATGGCAACGTTCATAAAATCCAGAGCGCAGTGACAGATGCAATGACCTTGACAATACCTACACATGGAAACATTTTACACGTATTTCTAGGATCTGTGCCAAGCCCTGAATCTTACATAACCATAATTCTTCACCTTTTATTTTCTTCAGTTGTAATTACTTTCGTTAAGCACGGGCTCTTAATTGACAGTTAAGACGGTAATATTTGCAATTATAAAAAAGTCTTTTATGGTCTTAATTACCTCATGCAGTCGTCGCAAAACAGCTTCAGACGGTGGGTTTATCATAGAAATAGGTCAGTGATAAACTGTATCGCAGCCTCGCGAGATTGACGCGAACACGGTTTTATTTACCTTTACGTTACAGCTCCATTTACGGCTTTAAATAAGATGTAGTTATTTTGTGAGATCATGTTTAAATCTGCTGTTGTAAGGGGTTAAGTTCACAAAATTGGTGTAGTGAAGTGTTATCCAGCGGATTTAACACTAATAAGGAACTTGTACAACTGTATCACTCAGACCCACTTCCTTATTTAGAATGGATTAAACGACTTGACAGTGGATTTCTCGGCCAACTTTAAATTAGCAATTGCATGCTGGCTCTGGAAATACGGATAATGCCTCTGATCTTTGATGTACTTAGACATCAAAAACACCAGATCCAAAGAAAAAGATTATTAATGTAGGCTGTGGCGTTCGTAAGTGCAGTGTTAAATTCTGACAAGAGTTCCAAGTTACTCTTAGTTGCAAGATAAGGCTGGTGTTTTCTCCATAGTTACTGAACAATGACTCTTTTTGCTTACTCCAGTATCATTCTCGTAGTTATCATGTAATCACCATCACTTTGCTTGTAAAGACCAGAGGTTTCCTGCACATTTCAGCCAAACACAACGTACAACACTCACCTGCATCATTTTGTGTTCAGGATAAAATGAAACATCCTGAGACTATACCTGGGAATCCATTCAGGCAATAAAAAGTCAATACAACTCATCAAAGACAAACAAGAAGAAAAGAATTGGTTGTAACATTAAGTATTGGCTTCTTTCAAAACGTAAAATCAGAAATGCCTTTACTTCAAACGCCTGTACTGGGTGCATTTCAAGTCAACCGAGTATTGGACAATAAAGGTCTTCATTTTATGTTCGCTTGATATAACAGTAACCAGGAAACTAGACATTGGTTATTAGCAGACTAGTTATAGTAAAAGTGAGTTTACATAATCATGCGAAGTTGGTCCGTGGATAATACATTGCCCAAAACCCGAACTCTGTTTGCTATATGTCTTATACACATACGTTCCACCAGGTGGACAAAATATCAAAGAAACTCAACGCTTGCTGTAGCTTGGGAAAATAAATCAAGGTTGTCGGCGTGAAAGATCCTTTGGCTGTCTAGCGAGCATTTGTTTATGTAAGAGAAGCCGAGAAAACAAGCAATGTTGGAGGCGTGTGATTGCAAGTCATGTGCTCTTCGTGTTTTAAGTGCTCAGAGGTATCTGCAGGGACTACATATACATAGGGCATCGTGCCGGCTTCAGGGCACACAACGCATTGCGCGATAACTTACTTACAATTGGTTAAATCATGGTTTTCTAATTAGACAAAGTAAGGACTTGTTTATCATATGTTCTAAGTTTTTGCGGCGTATATTAAACATACAGTGACGTCCGTATTTAAAAAAAACACTTGAAAGGTGGAGATTATACTGTTTTGTTGATATATTTGTATTTTCTCCTAATAAAAGAAGCAGGAAAAGAGCTGGCAACAGTTTTCCTCAGCATGAAAAAATCCACATTTCATGAAACTTTAAACAGTTTGCAACTGCACGTGGAGCTTTATACCCAGCAGCATCTGTCCTTCGTGTACATGAAATTTCTGCAATGTCCCTTGGTGAAGTACCATCTCAGTACACGGAATCGTGTTTCCGAGTAAAACGCTATTTTTTGTGTGGATATGCTGCGCATGTATAAAAGGAAAAAAAGCGGAGCAGTCATGTAACCGAATGCTCCAGGCCATGCATAATATAATCTTCATTTCATCAATTTTATACCCTCGGGACTAATACCCTTACCAAATAACTAGATAAACGGTTCTCATGTGAATGAAAAATTTGTCGCTCAGTTACTGTCCTCGGACAATTTTTACTCAATTCTACATGAGCTATGGAGCAGTATTGGGTGTTGGGCGTGGAAAATATTGTTTAAGCGTGGAAAATACTGTTTAAACGTTTGAATGAATAGTTAGAATAAAAACATAACTAGGGTAAATAGACACACAACGTGCCAACTATCACACTTTCGCCAACGCTCTGGTTTTAATCTCCGTGTAGTCTTCTATACTGTGCACATGTATAAAGCAGAATTTTTCTAGGGGACTAAGCATCTCCGATTCCTCTTCCCTGTCCATTATTTTCATGTGATTGTTCATTAAATATAAAGACAACACAGCATTTTGAGTCATTTTAGGCACCGATGTGGAATACACGGATATTACCATCATTGTGTTTTTTTACCGATTGGGGATCTCGTAAAACCTCTTTAACAAAGTGGTCCAAAGCTATGGGCTCCTTTGTTCTTTGCTGTGGTACGTCACATTTTTCGGTGCATGTGTACTCCTAAAACACTTGCGTAATACACAAACTCTGAAGCGTCACAGCAGGAAACGATGTGTATACTGAAATTTGGGCCCGTCTGTGTAGCCCGTCAGAGTTTTCCATTCTGCAGTTGCGATGGTGCAAGTGTCAACTATTTAAATGTAGAATCACTAACCACGTTGTTGTCGCGGATCCATTTTCTTTTTTTGCTCACTCACCAAGCTGTAGTCTTTCAATTGATGCCATTAATACTTCCCAGTTTACATTTAGGGTACCTGTGGCCAGAACAACTCTTTGTTCTAATGAACCACGAAGGGGCCACGTTACTGTTTCTTCAGGGGTATCAGAGTGTATACTAATTGACTCAATTGTGCCTACACCTAACGCTCATAACAACCAGCGCCGTTGGCAGGGAGCTGTCGTGGCATTGGCTTCTTTATACGCTGCGCGTTGGAAGAACATGGAGTGTAGTATGAGATGCACATGCCAATTGCACAGAAGCCGAGAATGATGACGAATTCTTCACTCGTATGACTGTAATCAGGTTTATGAGTGGAGGAAACCGAAGTACCACTGTGACCTTCGCTATTCACCCGCCAAAACAGAGGCATCTGGATTCGAACCGGTGGCCTCATTGTTCTAGGGCCCACTAGTTGCAGCACACCAGCGTTTTGATTATCTGATCCCGAGGCGCTCCTTCTTTGTACATAGCAAAGTAGACAGATTGCGTGACAATGGCAAAGAAATACTCACTTACGTCATGTTACAAGTGCAAATCTTCCTGCGGGTATTTTCGCATTCGAGGCATGATTACCAAAAACAGCGGCGTCGTTTGGGAAAAGTGTTGAAGCACGGAATGTCAGCTTTCTTTCTGATTTTTTTTCAGATTTATAACTTATTAAAAGTAATGTATATTTTCTGCTTAAGACATAGTGATGCCATACATCCTTATGGTAGATTTTCGACACCGTATACAGAGTACAGTAAAAAATTGGTAACATATACGTTGCCCTGCTGATAGCAAAACCATGAAATCAAATGTTTCCAGGTTAGGCAAAACATTCTAGATACTGACTCGTTAAAGCAGATGGTTTGATGCCACAAACAACTATCTTGATATTCATTCAAGCAACACGATCTCTGTGTTCACCAGTTACATCGGAATATCCATGCTAAGAAACACCCTTCTCGATAGCCAATGCTTGCATCTGAGTTAGTCCTATCGAGCGACACCACCTCTGTACTCACAGGTTATACTGGATATATCCATGCCAAGCAACTCACCAGGTACATCGGGATATCCATGCGAACCAACTCCATGTCTATACTCACAGTTTATACAGGAATACCCATGCCAACTACCACGATCTCTGTACCCACGGGTGACCTCGGAATGTCTGGGATAAGCAACAAAATCTCTATACTCACCGGTTCCACCGGCATATTCATACTTAGCTTCATCATCTCTACACTCAAAGTTTACGTATACATGTCCAGTAACACCATATCTGTACTCACTGCTTACATCGAAATACCTGTGCTAAGAAATCGGTTACATTAGTGGTATTTATGACATGTAACGCCATCTGTGTACTCGCCGGTTACGCAGGAATATCCATGCTAAGCAACACCACCTCTACACAGATGGTCTATGTGCTAAGATACTGGGAATCTACACATTGCACTCTTTTTGCTGCTTCCTTTATTTGACATTCGTGAGCCTTTCCTGTACCATGAACATATCGGGCTACCATTTCCTTAAATCAAAGCAATTAGTCGATGTACTTCGGATATTGACCAATCAGATTTTCGGAAATCCATCAGCCCGGATGCACAGCCGACAGCTGTGATCGTCTGGTGGTATACCAGGGACGCCCGATTTTCGGGGAATTATCCCCTCTAGTCTGCAGCTCGGTTATCTGCAGTGGCATCTGGTCGAAGGACGTGGTTGACCCATTGAAAGTCCATGACCACGAATGGCATAGACAGCTGGACCTTTTAACAACCGTCAGCTTGTTAATACCTATTTGGCTTTCCCTCTTCGATTGTTATCGAATGTCTATACCGAAACCGCTTATTTTCAAACAAAATGAATGTTGATTTTGCCCCTGTGCCGTTCCAGCCCTGGGAATAGGTTTTATTATATCCTTACAACTGAGGAAATAGACAACAGATCTAAAATCATAACTTAACGGGATGTAGCGTCAGAGATGTGCTGGACTATCAGATGACTATGTTATGCGCTACAGGCAAAAGTTTCGAAATCATGACAAGTGGTTTGATCTTATTTTATAACGCACATGATGACAGATCAATGTTAATGCGATGGATTGAATGTAGTGGGGTTTTTTTTCTCATAACACGAGAGGTAATCTTTCCAGCGGTTCATAAAATGCGTTTTATTACACAGCATGACTTGAATTATGTTTTGCAGATCTTTCCCAGATGGCCTTGAGTTGATCAAAGATGTCTGAGACTCAGGTGATCTGCTGGTGTGGCATTTTGACCATCATGACTCTAGGTAAGTTTGAGAAAACATGTACATATATAGACAACCGACAGAGCCACATTTCGCATGGAAGTAAAGGTGTAAGGCATCCAGTGTGAGGTAAACATAAACGGTTATTTGGTAGAAATAACTTTTAGGCCAATCTGTCTTGTAATTGTGAAGAGAGAAAGAGAGAGGTTTCCAACATGTCTTGCATGACAATATTAAATATGCCCTCTTCAACCCGGGTTGTTGTCTATTTCCATTGCATGCCAGTAGTGAAGGTTTCAGCTTTCGTAAACTTTACACAGTTACAGTTTCTAACAGACCAAGATTACGCCCCGGTTCAAAATCAGATTGTACCCTATAACTTTGACGATCAAGGCTGATATCTTGGTACTTAGCATGAGGCGGATCCATGTCACTGGCAAGTTATTGGTGCGCGTGTCATCCCTGGTGTGCTCTGTGTGGCTTTTCACTGATTCAGCACTCTTAATATGTAGATATTGCACTACCAGGAGATACCGTTATTATATGACTAGAGCAATACGAAGGTCGACTATGTCAAAAAAGCGCAAAACAGTCAACAAAAATTTTTCTCATCATGATGTTCACTGTTATTATTTTTTTTTTTTTGCTTTTCTTTTTGTTTTTCAGCTCTTATACAATCCACTCAGGGTGATATACACGAATACAAGTTAATACGTGACTTGATGAAAGGTTACCAGAAGCAAGTAAAGCCCTCCAGGAATCATTCAGATGCCCTCAATGTGACATTCGGGCTGGCTTTGTCACAGATTATAGATGTGGTAAGTCTTAAAGCAATTTACGGCAAAGAATCAGTAGATTAAATGGTAATAAAGAAGGAAGTTATGTTATATTTGGGGGAAAAGCCTCCGTTTATGAATTATGTATGTCCAGCAACAAGAGTGTTGACAGCGGTATAGTAGAGTGGAAGCGACCCGAGAACTCGTACGTATTATTATTATTACAGCACCGTGAACAAGATTAACGTGGGATGTAAGTATCACTCATGTTTAAAAATGAAATGAGCAAATTGCCAATAAAAGCGGCAACAAAGTGAAAAAAAAGGGTTAAACCAAAAAAAAGCCAAAAAAATAAAAAAACAACACGGCTACACATCGTCCTTGAAATTGCTTGGAAAAGAAGACAATCGTGACAGTTGTATTGAATTTTTAAGTGCATGCTCATTTAAGGTCTGCTATGTTTTCTGCCGTTTTCTTTGATCTTTCTCTATTGTCGGCTAACACTGTGTAGTCTGACGTCCACCCTATAAAACGTGATCTGATAAACTTGTGCAGACCTTTTGTTTTCGCTTTAATCAGGAACTCGTAATACTCCTTTTTGCCTTTAACAAGGCGATCCAATGTTATGTACTCACTTATTCTTTCCTGGAAGACGTTACACTTTGTATGGGCCTAAAACACTCAGGTAGTACGCAAGATCTGTAGTGTCACTGGAAGAAATGGTACGTGTCACTGTCATTTGGACACCTTTGTTTAGTCCGTCAAAGTCTACGGTTATCCTCGTCGTTATGTTCATGCTTGTCTTTGTCTGTGTATCTGTCTTTGTGTCTACCCCTGAAAAACTTTTCGGAAAACGTTGTGCACGTGTTCGGGTAAAACTTTGTGTACAGGTTTACTTTTGGCTATGTATAAGTTTATTAAGTTTTGGTAGTGATCTAGATTTAGGAATGTTTAAAACTATTTCCTTTTATAAAGATATCAGACAAAAATGTTTGCCCGTAAATTTGTCCGTAATGATCGATGAAATTTGTATACTTTGCTAAAGGTAATGTCTACTGTTTTAGACTTTTTTTTGGTTTCTATTTCATCTTCAACTAACACGATATGTTTGTTACGTTTTTTCTTCATTATGTTTTTTTTTCTTTCCTTATTTTTGTGGGATATTAATGTAAAAGAACACATTTCTAAGCTATCAGACTGTTTTCTCCAGCGTTTGGGTAGAGTTAGCCTCATCACAATATCCTCATCAAACTAACCAATCTTTACACTGTCTGACTGTTCCCAGATTTGAAATTACCGAGCCGATTTTCTCACACGCTCTACTGCAACTCATCCCATATTTTTTGCATTCAATTGCCCGGAATCAATCAGCTTCCTTCATGCATAAGAATACAGTCTTGTCTCGAAAACAATGTTTACTACCAAACAGCAAAATACATCTTGTGTTGTCATTTTTGATAACCAGGGAATGCATAAGTAGATTCTAAGGAACTGGCCAACCCTAACATGTTGTTAATGGAAGCAATGGTTTCGAAAAACTCTGATGGGTCCACTGGTGCAAACCGACGTTTTGACTCTCCGCGCCGTACCATATTCTGTTGCTTTTTGGAAATTGTATTCTTTTCTTGTCTCTTTTTTTCTCTCAGTCATCTTTGAACAAGCGTCTTAGATTATATTTTTAATTTTTATTAAGATGGTGTTTAAGCAAACAAACACTATGTAGGAAATTCTTTAATGTCGGCATCGTCCCAGTCAAAAATATGAGACAAAGTGATTTCCTACCTCACTTTATACGCAGATTTACACAAAACGTAACACCAGAGATGTTCAGTCTGCAAGACACGGGTATGACTTGTTGCAAAGTTTAAGGAGTATACAGTGTAAAATAACCAACGCCCAGCGCGGTCAATGGGTGATTAAACTTCAAGCAAATGTCTTTAATAATTATACACATACATTTAAATATTAAACAGAAGTGTCTAAAACGTGTACATAGGCCTATGCTATAACCTCGCAGTGTTTAATATCTGATGCCTAAAAGTGTTTATAAGTTAAACATCGAAATTTACAGTGTACTGCCGGTTTTGGATCTGACGCAAACATATACATGCACGTCTCCGAAACCGCGCATTGCTCAATGAGGTCTACTGTGAGACCAGTCCCAAATTAACGGGTCGATACTGCACTAATTTGTCATTCAATTGTTAACGCAGAGCGAAGGTCACCCTGGGCGAAGGCACAAAACGCTGTATTTGTGTTGGACTCGGTGAGAACCAATACTTATTTAACGCCATCAATTAGGCCCGAAAAACCCATTTTCTTGTCACACAATACAGCTGATTGTAAGGATGGGATTTCCGGGAACTACCGAGGGCTGACCAAAATTAACCGAACTATTCCGAGCACGCGGAAGCTTTGCAAGGTCTACCAAGTATCAACAAGTTCAAATCGCTTTCCAAAAGTATGTTCCGGCCCACATTTTGCAGCAGAGAATTTCCCGTGGAAGGTTATCTTTAATACCTGAAGCAGATTATTAATTATAACCGAGGAATGGCTTGTCAAACGTTCTTCTAATCCGTCCGAGATAGTACTCTGCGTAATGGTATTGCAGCTTTGAAGCAAATATAATTTAGATGTACAGACAATGTATGTCTTTTTCAAGAATATGCCACTGATATGTGGAAGGAAGAGGGTAACAAAGACATTGCACTTTTCTTACGTAAAAACTAAGTTAGGCCATCGACAGCTAGATTTGAACACACCACCGCATGTCTCTACACAGCAAAAATGTTATTACTGGAATGATAAATGTCAATATGAGAAAACTCGAATTGTTTCCTACACAAGTCGTCTCTTGTGTCACACACAGAATTATACTTTCACCACAAAAGTGGACACAAAATATGCACACATTTAAAGCTCGTTAAACGGGAATGTTAGTTACCTGGCCTCAAATAAAGAGGCGGGTAACAACAATATATTTAACTTAGCTTTGACATGAATTGTTTATTTATTCATTTATTTATTTGATTGGTGTTTTACAACGTACTCAAGAATATTTCACTTATACCACGGTGGCCAGCATATATAGTGGGAGGAAACCGGGTAGAGCTCGGGGGATACCCACGACCATCCTCTGGCAGACTTTCCCAGTGAATGTCAGGGGAATGAACAGTATGCAGATAAGATCGTAATGTTCATCTAAAATGAACAGTAGTTGTGGACTGATGTCCCTGAGGGCCCACGAACAGAAAGAGCAGGGAAAACCAAAGCCGTGTTTGAACCCTTACCTTGTGTGTCCTACTGCTAGCAACACAAGAGTCTTTATGGACTCTGAATGACGTTCTGACAACTTCAAATAAACTTTCGACCAAATATCCCAAGAAGCTTGCTCTACTCCAGTCTGTTGCAGAAGCCTCCCACCCCATTCCCCGTGACTCAGTCTTTCTTGCTGGTTGATGTAAGTTACAGCAGCGTAAGAGATCCTCAAAATTCCACTCCGATATCCGATTAGCCGGTGTAATGGGATTGAGGACAGTTCTGGATGTAGTGTAATCACACAATTCAGAGACCCCTGATTGGTCGATCAATGGACTGGCTCGGGAACTGTGTGTGATTTTCATGCAGACGTTGGGATCTGCCGTTTGGGCTTACTCGTCCTTGGTTCAAAGACCCCTCTTGCTGGCACAGACTTCCGGTGCCGGCAGCTCTATCATTGAGGCGCCAATTTCCGGTGCGCGGGCAGCGATCGTGGCGGTAGACATTACGTGCGCTTTCCCGCAGCGAAGCGTCACCTATGCTGTGCGATAAAGGCAGAAAACAGTCGAATGAATGCGGTTTAGCTGAAATGAGCTTCTGGGACTCTGAATAGCGGTGAGGAGAATTACCACAGAATGCCGTAATCGGACACGACGCTGTAATTTACGAGTCTCAGATACATTTAGAATACTATTCAATCGTGGTTTGAGGCTACGCAAATTCTGCTAGCTAACTGGACATTTTGGGGAATGGATGCGTCTCGGTAAAATGTTGAATAGTGTTCCTGGGGAAGAGTACGTCGCAGCGACCGGGCAGGCAGTTGGATGCTCATCAACAGTATTCTCTTACTTATGGGGAAAAAGTGCTTTTTCTTTAATGATAGTACAGATTTGTCTTGAATCTCAAGTCTGATCTTTAAAAAAGATTGAAAGCGACAAAGAGATATTGTACATCATCTTGTGGCACAGGGAGATACATATACATATACTTGCATAGTTCAGCTTGGAATGTCTCAGTGTTTTGCTTATCCTTGTGTCTGAAATTATAAGCCAGTGGGTCTCGAGGAATGTGTTGAATATTGCCGTGTAGGTTGCCAACGACCAACTGCTAAATGTTGAAAAACATGATATTCCTGATGCTACTTGCTTCTCTATGTCGTTCTTTCAATTCCAAACATAACATACCATTTGACCGCAAAATCACCTTTATTTATCCTACTTGCAAAAACAGTTCGCACTGCTACACAGATTACCAACAAAAAAATCGAAAATGGCAGTTTTTATGACTTCTTATACAGATTTATAACTCCGTATGCCGAAAAAAGTAGTAATACAAATTACCCCAACCACAATTACACTACTGTTTCCATTGGATGCTTAGTAGGCATAAGGCCTACTAAACCTGTTTTAAAAAATCTCCCTCTTTTCGAACTGAAACAAATCAGGCAACCCTCTACTTGCCTTCTGTTTGATTGATCGCAGTGTATTGGTACAATACTAATCTAGTTCAGGATGGAAACAGAATGATCAGGAAAACGAAACCATGTATTTTTTTTTACTTTTTTAATTTAAAAATTAAGCCGAAACGCAGATACATACTTTCTGATTATTCTCCACGAATTTGATCGGCCTCCGATTTTCTCTACAGCTATGTCTTTTCTTTTTATTAATTTCAGGATGAGAAAAACCAGATCATAACCACTAACTGTTGGATTAATCAGGTAAATCTGGAATTATTTGGAAATCCTGGTCATTGTGCCTGCTACTTGCAACAAATGTAAAATTAATATATTTTTGGACACTTGATTAATTTTTGGGTGCAGTTTGACCTCAGGTTATACTTACAGTCTTGTACTGTTGAAAAGTTCAGTTGAAGGACTCTGGGGTGTGTTTTGGGGGCCTTGGGTTTAGCGTAATACGAGTTTTCCCCATGACTCTGTCTAGTCTCCTTGCAGCAATAATGCAGGCTGCAGTCGTACAAGTGAAATATTCCTGACTATGGTGTAAAACTCCAATCCAATAAGTAAGTAAATAGCATAATACCATATATGTATGTCAAGCAGGAGTCCGTACGGTTAAGTATTTGTGGTCGCACCTTGACCACCATTTCCAGCAATTTGGCATGGTTACCTAATGGGATAAAACTATTCAAATGATGCCGTTTGAGTTTATCTAAATACATAGATACACTGTCAGTTGTGATATAACGAAGCATTGCTAAAAACCAACCACGGCTTTAAGCAAACAGAGAACCAAGTCAGGAAGACGATTTTCTTTTATTTATTTTTAAATTTAGTGATTATTTATTATCCAAAGTGTATTTTTTGATGCTAACCTGTTAATGTGATGGTTCCCTATTTCGGTAGACAGCTTGGTATAACAGATATCCTCGACCAGTTTCGCCACGATATGGCTGAAATACTGCGAATGTTGTGTTAAAGTCTAATCATCTAATCATTTTATCCGTTCTGGGAGCTTTTCAGTCTCTCTACTAGAGAACGTTAACTCTAGTTACCATGTGTGGCGCATTCGAGTCTGGCTCACTCCGCTACAAGCGGTTTTGTGTTGCAAACTTTCTCAAGTAACAAAGTATCATGAATTCTTCGGCCGGCTTTCCTCTGCCTACAAAGTTGAGCGTTGATGTGAAGGTCATGTCAGCTTTAGTCCCGTTGAAAATATCTGATTAATAATGTCTTCGTCTGTTACAGGGTTGGATCGATTACAACTTACGATGGGTGCCTGAAAAATATGGTAACATAGAAGTCATACGGTTACCATTTCAAGAGGTCTGGAAACCGGACATATTGCTGTATAACAAGTAAGAGCACATTCGTCATATCCCTGAGATTTATTGCACGGAATAATTTTTCGCAACCGGAGTTGTGGGTTCGAAGCCACGTTTTCTCAGTCTGTCCCTTCACATGTCGCATTGGGAGATAAATCAACTTTGATTCTAACATAATTTCGCAACATGGAACTTTTTTTACAAAAAGTCTAAATTTAAGGCTAAGGTTAGCTAACTCTATAGGGTGACAAGCAATTTTATGTAGCTCGTTTCAAAAAATATTTGTCTATCGCTTAAAGCCTGTTGCTTTAGATTTTGAAATCAAGCACAAAATCTTTAGTCACGTCAGAAGGTAGCCAGTGCGAAGCAAATGCGATTTTAAGAGTGTGTCGTGTCTCATTTGTAAAAGTTTATTTATTAATTCAAGAAAAAAAGTATGAATCAGCATTTTTCAGCACACGAAAGCCTTTCCAGAGCTCACAAACCAGATAAAAAAAATATCTTTTGCTCTTGCTTCGATGGTCTCTTGAGAGAGTTACTACCACACTTTGTTCGTAAAATGTGTTAAAAACCAAAAATGAAAATGAAGTTATCATAATTTTCTCTATTTTTTATACGTAGTAATTTAATTTAGTCATATTTTGAGGGTAAATTAACAATAATCATCGTTGACTCAACCAGTGAGACTGACGTAGAGCGGTCATACGGCCGACTATGATTATTGTAATTCAGCTGAATAATATAAAAAGAATTGCACTTCATTTGATTGTTTACATACATTTCGCTAGCCTCTTAAGTTTTAGTTAGATAAATAATCAAAAAGGACACGAGAGAACGAGAGACCTGTAACAACCGAAGGTCAAAACGGATAGACTTTTTGGATCCCAGAAAGTTCTGTACATGCCCATGCAATCATCTGTTCACTAAAAAATAATTTCCTTGAGTCTTTTTTCATTGTAGCTCGCCTGTAATGATTCAACTTGTAACCAAATCGGAAGTCATGTCAATCTATATTCTTAGCATTAAATTGGCACTTCAGGCGGCTGGCCATCTGGTACGTGGATACCTTGTTTATGGGGCGTAGAATAACCTTGTTAACAGTTAGAAAACGTCGTTTCCAAAACATCCCCGAATTAAACATGATCATAAGAACACATAAATTTGGATAATCAATGAAAACAAAATGGTTGGATCGTTGTGTGTGAATGTCAAGGCATAAATATCTTGCCTTGAAATACAACCGTATTAAAATGCACGGAGAAATCATCACCCCTGAAATTATGATGACGTTATTTAATCAATCGCGATATGACAGACGGTATAATTATGTACCAAAATCATCGTGATACGGATGAAATCATCGTAATTACAGCCAAAGCATCATGATACGAAAGAAATCGACCGACATCATCGCCACCCCACAGAAATTATCACGATATGAACCAAATAATCTCGGAATTTTCGTAAATCAAGCTGTGAGCGACAAAAAGAAACAAAAACCCTGCGGTGAAGAAGTACATGCCTCTGGGCGCCGTTCCTCCGCATGAAGTTATCCACGCGTATCTAATCAAATATCAGTTGTAGAGTTTTTTGATCGAAGTACTGGACACTATTGACTCTCTTTCACACCAGCTTAATCATGATTTTTTTCTTTCTATTTTCAAATCTTCGGCTCAGATATGTGTGTGGCGAGGTAACAAGATCACATATATGTTTTTCAGCAAAATATCGGAGTTTCTAATTTACACGTGGTGGGTCTGGGGTCTCCCGCGTAGATCAATGACCTGTGCCTCCCACACCCCCGGTCTCTACCGTTTTACATCAGTAGGTATGCGCTATATCTGCCAAGGTCCGTTGCTTGAATCCCGACCTCCTCGCAATTACGTCTAGATTTTTTAATCAGTAATCCACACTGTATAAACAAAATATAATTTAAAGGGATGGATTTCGTAAAATTGAACTTATGGTGAGTGAAAAGACCATTAAAAAATGTATCTGAAAATACCTTCACTGAATTTTTCAGATGTTTTTCACCAAAATAAACGCAGTCAAATATTTTGATTCATTGTTGGGTTTTGTGGACCATACTGGTGATGTGGCTCACCAATAACGTCCGGCCAACTTTTCCATGAATGTAAAGCAGAAACTTAATGTCATATTAGCGCTTTCATACAGAGGCAAACATTATAGGAGTACCCTTCACAGACCTTTATTCAGAGCTGAATATAAAGGTGTACAGAACGTTGTGTGACGTCACTGCTGAACCACACTATCAATGTGGTCCATAAATCCCCCCATACAATCAAAACATTTGACCATCTTTATTTTTTTTTGGGGGGGGGGGAATCTAAAAAATCCAGTGAACGTATTTTCAGATACGCTTTTTAATGGTCTTTTCAATAATCATAAGTTCTCTCCCTTTAATATAGTGAAGTTTTTGTGATTGAAGATATTATGCAATGAAACACAAATAAATACGTCACAGAGGGAATTAAAGGAGGCGCATACCGTAGTTACTGTGTTTGAATTGTGGATAGAATATTTCATTTAAACCGAAGTGTTGCCTCCTCCAATTACATAAAATGCCGTAGAATGTGTTCTATGAGTTAAAAGTGTTTGTTGACAGGTATGCAGGTTTAACAGATTGTAGTTATAGTTCATGGAACTCTAAATACCCGAACAACGCTCCAAAGTTTCGCGATCCACTAACAAAGTGGAAGTTCCATTGGATGATTTTATTAACTTCAACGCCGTTGACTAATTCCGTGTGAATGCCGAGGCTAATATTACTTAAAAATAGCTGATTCCATATAAGCATAATCCGAGGATTTATCCTTGAAGGCACCGATGTTTACTCTAACACTTTGGTTCGCTTCCCAATCATGTTCATGCTAGGATGAATAAACTAACACTTCGCGGCTGCCAATATAGTCTGTGGCCTGGAGTTAAAGAAAGATATCCCAACATCACGCAGTCTCCTTTTAGCGGTAAGCACGGGTGAATCAGACTGTATAGTTCGTATTTAACTGTACTGATCATATTTTTGCGAAACCTCGGCACAAAACTTCTATATATCCTTGTTGAAAGAGGCGACAAATTGTGTGTTAAGATGTCTGGCATCTAGGCGAAATATGCCAAACTTTACCTCTCAGGACCGATTTGTGTAAATGGCTTTGCTGAAGAGGAGACAAAGAAGCAAATATATTGCTAGATATAAGCCGATACCAGAATGGTTATTACGCACCCCCTCCGGCCTGAGTGGTACAACCCACATATATGTATATACATAACCACCAAACGAACACATTTCAAAGCCCTCTTCACGTAGTGGGGTAGCAAATTCCGGTTAATTCCATTACTGATTTGGAAATATTACATAGGAAAAGACTTATCGTCTTTTTCTTAATGGAATGTCCACGTTGTAGAGTCGGATATAAGAAGAAGAACAAAACACAATGGCTAAGTTGTTTTTTGTCACGAGAGCTTGCTTTGTTCAAGTGCCAAGAAATAAGTCGATGGAGAATTTAAAAGCTCTCAGAAAAGAACATGGTCTCTCTCGATAGCCTCCTTTGGCGAGTTTTACTGAAGTCCTTCAAATCCTGGCTACGATCGGATAATTGCGACCTTATGCCTAAGTGCTTGTTTAATTTTCGACCAGAAAAAAACCAGCCTTGTTAAATCTGGACGAGTTGGCGAGCTCTGAGCTGTCTAACAAGCAAACCTCCCATGATACAGGGTTTTGGCTGAACGCCTGGAATTCAACAGATCGCTAATGCCATCGCATAATAAAGCAAAACCCGAAAAGAAACCTTAGTTTTGCCGCATCTCTAGTGCTATCGACCCGCTAGAACTTTTTTTTTACTGGACAGTCATGGCGTCTTATCGTTCGTTAACTATTAATATTTAATCGACTTTATGGGGTTTTTACGGTTTCCATTCCAATAGTTGTTTACACGACAGACCCTTTGGGAGACGGTCGTTTAGTTGAAGCAACACGTCGGAAAGCGCCCTGTTTTCTGTGCGGATTATACTTAGGCGTGAGTAAGCATCGTATTAAAGCACCGCCAATAACCAGTTTGAGAAATATAAGCAAGTATTTTTAAATAAGTATATAATCTTTGTGTTTTTCTTTCCAAACAAGTGTTGTTTGGTGGTGTGGAGATGAATGCTAGTCTGTTCTGTGTATTATTTTCTTATTTCGTGTGGCCTTCTGCTGTATTACTCTACAGAGAGTAAGTCCTAAGCAATCTACATATGAGGTGCATGGATAGATTTATGGTTAAAAAGTACCAAGATCTGGAATAAATGCGCAAGCTTTTTTAATGAATGTATGTAAAATTTGCAGACCTGTTTTATCTCCTCGTAGAGGCTTAAATCAGGCTATTAATTTTATATCGTTTGTTTGATATTTGTTTAACGCTGTACTAGAGAAGTTTTTCACTTATACGACATGTGCCATGGGGATAGAGGAAACCGGAATGTGTGGCATAAACCACCGACTTTTGGAAAGTGAACGACAAGCTTTTTCACGCCTGACGTACAGATGTCCACCCATTACAGTGGAAGACAAATAGTCGAACGTTGATCGAACGTTCTTCTGCGCGAACCAGTATAAAAGCATCATTGACGAAATACTGTCAACGAGGCCCCACAAGCCTTGAGACCAGGGAAAGTCCCATATTCCCAGCCCCAATCTGGGATTCAGCTTCTCAGTGATTGAAAGAGAAGCGCTTTTACCAACTCAACTACGACTCAATCGCCCAAAATATATGCCGTCAAATGCACAATTTATGACTTCAGAAGCTGGATTGTTTCGTGTATATTTCTCTTAAAATCGTGCAAGTGTGCCATCGTGTCATGTGTTCCTTATTTTCAACAAAACTCGTGTAGTTCAGATATAATCGTAACTGTCACATTTCAAAACTAGCTTCGGTGATATCAGGCCCAGGGACCAAACCCTTAAACACAGTTTGGGCCTTTGTTACGCGAGTAGATAAACGAAGAAAAAATGTAACACTGATATTAACTGATTACTAAGATTTCGTCATCATTAGAATTGAAATACTGGTGTTGACATGAAGTATCTTTACGAAGATCACAGTTCACAGGCATATCAATTATTTTGTCGAAACCCTTATGTTAAAATGTTGAAAACTTGGCAAGTGTTATGTTGTGACAACGAACTTTTTTACTTTTATCTAGGAACCGTATTTGTGTTTCGAGCTTTCATTTAAGTAAAACAATTTCTGTGTTTCATGTATTCGGTTGATGTTAGTTTATTATAGGATACTGAAATTTCATATCTGCACAAATCTACAATACCGCTATCACAAGGATAAACAATTGTCTTTGGACACCAACAATATGCAGAGATGCAATAAAAAGAAATGATCCATGAACGTTTGGGTGCAACGTAGAACGTTGAGAGAATAATCAGCTCAGTATCCTTGCTAAAATAGTCTGGCAAAGATAGGATGGCAGTCTTTACTTTGATTGGTGATTCATATATTTGTATTTTTTATCGTTTCAGCGCGGATGTGACATCACAAGTGTCATCAGTGAGCACAAACGTCATCGTGACGTTTTCCGGCAACGTCACGTGGCTGTCCATGGTGATATACAAAAGTTCTTGCTCCATCGACGTGAAATACTTTCCGTTCGACGAGCAAAACTGTACCCTGGAATTTGCATCCTGGACCTACGACGCTAACGCCATCAAACTGGTGATAGTTGGCGACAGCGGCGACATTTCAAATTACATCCCAAATTCAGAATGGAACCTGTACAAACTGGAACAAAAGTGGAGGAATATAACCTTCTCCTGTTGTCCGGAACCTTATATATTTGTGAGCTACAGCATTCTGATGACTCGGCGCCCACTGTTTTACCTGTTCAATATGGTGATGCCCTGTGTGCTCATCACCATGGTGGCTCTCCTGGGCTTTTATATGCCCTCGGATTCAGGGGAGAAGGTTTCCATGGGGATAACGACTCTTCTGTCCATGACAGTGTTCCTCATGATAGTTGCCGAAAACATGCCGCCGACCTCTGATGTAGTACCGTTAATAGGTGAGTGTTTTCCCTAAAAGGACAGAATCCACGGCGCTTTGCCCGGCAGTGGTTACAATCCAAAATGTCGCAGTTTAATATTTTAATACTCTTTTCTGAAACAGCAGAACACATTTTCTTCTCAAATTCTGGTACGTCGACAAGCATGTTCGAAGCTTGTTCTGCATGTATATGTTGGTTTTGTCGCTAGATTCTGTCCTTTCTTTTTCTTGTGTGTGCGTGTTTTTTTGGGGTGGGGATTGAAGGGGCATTTTAGAGAGAAGAAAGACACATGATTTGGGTCCATTAGATCCCCATAGACATTTGCGTGTTAAATCGGTCTCCCGTGAGGCTATCGTACAGTGTCACGTCTGAGGATTTGTTGGGCACTTCGAGGACATAAACTTGACCTCTGCGGAACAGAGGGGGGGAAATTGCACCGTGGGGTTTGAATGTTACATATATCGCTACAGTGACAATCAGAGACGAATAGAGATCCACAAGAAACTATTGATCTGGCTTCACGGATGGTTATCAAGTATCAGTAGGTTATAAACACAGGATTGTTTTGCGAAAGGTCAAACTTCTCGACTGGGAAGACCGGAAATCCGGATATTTTATACATTTCACGTTGACTAGGTCATGGTCAAGGTCGAAACCCCCTGAAAATAAACATTTAATAACCAGTTCAGAACAGGAGAGGTTATTTAGTGTCCGAAATGCCGTTTCAGCTTTGTCAGAGTTTTCACAAATGCGTGAAGTTAGACTGCGGTTCGCAGTTAGCGGTTAGCCATTCAACGGGGACAAGTCATTATTTCTATAAATTATATATTAGGGTACATCTCCATTAATATTGCACCGACAGACATCATACTTGGTACATTAATGACACTTAATGCCGGTTGTCACGTGATGCCTATAATGACCGATTTTAACACAAGGTGGCGCTTCTGTATACAGCAGTCTGAATAGCAGTCTGGCCCATATGTCCATTAAGACTGCACCTACAGACATGACACTTCATGCGGGCTATCACTTGATGGCAACGACTCCCGATTCTAACACCAGATGGCGTTTGTGTGAATAGCAGTCTGAATAGCACTCTGGCCCATATCTCCATTAATACTCCATCTACAGGCATCATACATGGTACATCAATGACACTTAATGCGGGATAATACTTGAAAGCAACGACTCCCGATTCTAACATCGGGGGGCACGTCTGTGAATAGCTGTTTGAATAGCAGTTTGGCCCATATCTCCATTAATACTGCATCTGCAGACATCATATTTGGTACATTATTGACACTTAATGCTGTTTATCACGCCATGCATATAATTCCCTATTCTGACACAAGAGGGCGCTTCTATGAATAGCAGTTTGAATAGCAGTCTGGCCCATATCTTCATTAATACTGCACCTACAGACATCATACTTGATACACAAACGCTACCTTGCAAGCCCTAAAAAAACTTTTTTCCGGCAAAAGTTTTAATAACTGGCGTAACATGACATTAATTATTGAATTTTGACGTCATTCTGTTGGGTTTGCCAAATGATGTTTGTCTGCGAAGTACATTTATGAGACATCTAAGCCTGTTGGTGAATGCATTTTAACAATTTGGTTAACAATTCACTGTAATTTTGCAATAATGTGTTTGTGTACTAAGTATTACAGTTCTGTAACACTTGACATCACACAACGCCGGAAGTTAAAACATTTGGCTCCCTTTTGTGGGCCTTGTTAAATAATGGTTGCGCTACCAAGTACGCAAGCTCTACGTCTATTGGTTAAGGCGTTCACGCCGGTTAACATATCAGTTTACCGTTCGGTAAACAATATAGCGTGCCTAATACTTCAGACATTAATGCTAGATAACAGTTTAGTTAACAGTTCAGCATGACGTCACTTGACGTGTGATGTTAAAACATCTGACGCGGGTTGCTAAGTGGTGTTTGTGTATCAAATATAAGACTTGTACGACTATTGGTTATGGCTAGCCAGCTACAGTTCGCCTCTGACTTCGCTTGACATGTTTTTGTACCAAGAACAGTATGTTTCAGTTATCCGTATTTCATGAGATATAAACGCCAGTCAATAGAATAGTTGAGCCCAGGTAAAAACTCAGTTTGACGTCATTTGAGGCTGACCCCCGTTTTGTATGGTTTGTCAAATGATGTTAGTGTACCAATTATAAGACCTTTAGGCCTGTTGATTTCGGCAAAGATGCCAGCTAACAGTTTGTGTACAACAGCTATATCAACAGTTCAGGACGTGGTGTCATCGCGTATTGCACAACAAAACACTTGACACCGTTTTGAAGGGCTTGCGATGTGATGCCTGTGCCATGTATGAGATCTCTTAGCCTATTGGTTTATGGGTAAACGCCGGTGAACTGATCAGTTCAGTTAACAGCTGTATTGAACATTTAAATTTGCACTTCTTTTGAGGTGGATTTCAAGTGCGAAATATTAGCTATTTTTATGTGTAGCATAATTGTAGGAAATAAATGACTTGTATGTTAAATGTGATCGCAACACAGCATTTTGAGTAAATCCAGACCAGTGACGTCTAATATATTGCAATTAACATAACTGCATATTTTTACCTAATTTTGCTGAAGCAACGGTGCTAGGGGGTGTGTAATTTGCTTACCATTTATGCATTTACATGAACAGTTGAAATAAAATCCTGACTGAGATGCCATATTTCTAAGTAACAAGATGCCATATTTCACCGGTTATGTGTAACTGTTTGGCATGTATCACACTGTCGTCGCTGCGCTGGATTTACTCTCTATGCGGTACGTCTTTTACAATATTGTAGGGCTTTGTCAAGTGTTGTTTGTGTATGAAGTCTAAGATCTGTATGTCTATTGCTTGTGGCACCATTGCCGGTTAACAGATCCGTTAACAGTTGTGTTAACTGTTGATTTTGACGCCACCTGGTGCCGGACGTCAAGACTCTTGGCGCCAATTTGTACCGTATGGAAAGTTGTGTTTAATTACCAAGTATGAACAGTGTGTATCTGTATAAAAGGTTGTTCTTTTCGAATTGGTTAAGTCTTTAAAACCAGTATATAGTTCTGTTAACAGTCTAGTTAACAACTCAGTCTGACGTTAGCAGTCATTTGACGTCAAAGCATTTCACGCCATTGTGTACTGGTTAAGGCGTAAACACGGCTTAAAAGATCCAGTAAGAGTTCTGTAAACAGTTCAGTGGGACAGTTCATCCTAAAGCGTATTGGTGAAGGCGTTAAAGACAGAAGAGCTTAGAGTTCATATAAAAACTGACGTCGGAAGCTGAGACTACAGACGCCTAACCAAATATATACTATTTTTATCTGTAGCAATACTCATAATAAACAAAGACATTTTCTGTAAGACAATAATGACTTGTAAGACTTTTCAAGATGTGTTTGTGTGTTGTGAGCTCGATAAACATTTCAGTGTGATTAGGGTATATTAGTTCAGGCGTCATAGCTAGTAAACAGTTAAGTGTACTCCTTGGTCAACAATTTAGTGTGACATCACCTGACGTCGGACTTTAAAGATTTCTGAAGCAATTTTTTTTTAGATTGGCACAGTGGTGTTGGAGAAATAATTAGAACCTGTGCGTATCTGTAACATATTGCGCAATTAAAAAACATTTTCTATAGAACAAAAACTAATAGATACCTTTTAAATAGGTTAGAAGGAGACAGAATCACTAACTGGCAGGCAAGGGGCCTCCGTGGCTCAATCGGTTAGCGCGCTAACGCAGCGCAATGATAAATGCGGTCGATATGAGTTCAAGCCCAGCTCACGCTGGATTCCTCTCCAGTTATATATGTAGGAAGGTCTGCCAGTAACCTGCGGATGGTCGTGGGCTTCCCCCGGGCTCTGCCCGGTTTCCTGCCACAATAATGCAGGCCGCCGTGGTATAAGTGAAATATTCTTGAGTATGGCGTAAAACACCAATCAAATAAATAAATTAAATAAATAAACTGGCTGACACTGAACAAAAGGGTTTATTTGTTTAATTCTCCTAGCTTTCATCACTCTTGAACAAATCTTCCATACCTAAAATTCATCATCAGTAGGTTATAGCCACTCAGAAAAAATTCTGTAATGCTTCATCGCCCCTGCTCTTAGAGTCGGGAGTTTTGGGCATCACGTAATAGCCCGAATTAAATGTCATTAATGTACATTAAGTGTCCTTAATTATTAAGTATTTACCAAGTATGATGTCTGTAGGGGCAGTATTAATGGAGATATGGGCCAGACTACTATTCAGAATGCTGTATACAGAAGCGCCCCCTTGTGTTAGAATCGGTAATGATAGGCATCACGTGAGAACCCGAATTAAGTGTCATTAATGTACCAAGTATGATGTTTGTAGGTGCAGTATTAATGGAGATATGGACCAGACTGCTATTCACACAAGCGCCCCCTTGTGTTAGAATCGGGAGTCGTTGCCAACAAGTGATAACCCGCATTAAGTGTCATTATTGTACCAAGTATGATGTCTGTAGATGGAGTATTAATGGAGATATGTGACCAGACTGCTATTCAGACTGCTGTATACAGAGCGCCCCTTTGTGTTGGAATCGGTAATTATAGGCAAGACGTCAAAACCCGCATTAAGTGTCATGAATGTGCTAAGTATGATGTCTGTCGGTGCAATATTAATGGAGTACTCTAATATATGATTTATAGAAATAATGACTTGTCCCCGTTGAATAGCTAACCGCTAACTGCGAACCGCAGCCTAACTTCTCTCACGTGTTAGCAGCGTGCGTTTCGTTGCATTCGCCATCTGTATATTAAATGCTATGATATAAAGCCGCAAAATAAAATCAGTTAATACAGCAAATGATTCATGTCCTAGTGTGCCAGAACTCTTGAAAAAACAATAGCTTTACGCTTTCGATAATTACATTTAAATTACGACAATAAAATAAATAAGAATAACGGTGTCATTATGAGACAGGACAGATACTGCTGAATTATAAAAAAAAACCCATTTTCTTAGGCATAGCTCACCTTAGGCGACCCCTTGGACAACGTGGTCGTGGTTTCGAGTCCCTAGTTCTACAGGCACCGACCGAGCGGCTGTGTTATAGCCCCGGGTTCTGACGTTTCCTCCTCCTGTGGTGAAAACTTCTTGAGTCTATGTTCTGCGCCATTAATTGAACAATGTAAATAAGAAAATAAATAAATGCATTGCCTGGCGTGTTCGAATTCGCAGAGAGAATCGCAGATTTGGATACCACCACTTTAAGAACTTTCCATAAAAATATGCGCTTGAAGTTCTATTTCTCTTATATTCGTTATATTCAAGTCGCAAAAGAAGGTTTTCTGCATAAAATGTTTAAATTATTCAGTAAATATATCGACGAGATGTTTAGTAGATTTATCTATTTATTCGCTTGGTTTTTACGCAGCACTCAAAAATATTTCACGACTTCAGTGCCCGAAGGAATCCAATGACTATCAGCAGGTTGCTGGCAAACCTTCCCAATTATAAGGCCGGAGCAGCAGCCCTTAGTGCAGTAGATTACTGAGTAACTCAATACGTTCTAGCCCATCTAAAGATTGCACATACCAATTACAGTGCTTCACAATGTTTATGTGGTAAATGTTTTTTTCTTTTGCAGGTTTATATTACGGAATTACGATCGCCATCGTCTCCTTCGCCACAGGTATGACTGTGTTAACACTGAACATACATCATAACGGAACCCGGGGCTATGAAGTACCGTCTATCGTCAAGAAGTTCTGTTTTGGAATGTTAGCCAAAGTATTATGCATTCGGTTGGAACTACCTGGGACCCCTCCCAAAAGGGGAATGGTACGGGCAAGTTGTGAATTACTAGATTACACTCTTAACACTGAATAGTTTTACATAAAACTTATCAACATTAAATTCAGCATTGTGACAGTGGGCCAGGAGGGAAAGAATTTAATGTTAATTTACAGTTTCTAAAATGTTAGAGACTTAACACTTTACTGACGGACAAAAGTTCTGTGATCTAGCACTACTGCTTTGATAAATTAACAGTTTAATGTAATCCTCAACGCCATGATGAGTTTCTTAGTATAAATGGTCCAAAGTCATTATGCTTTGTAAGATGTTGGCACTTTCAATTGACAGCATTTAGCATGTTGTAAAGTTTTGATTTTTACACCTTCTGTAAAATGTGCGTTTTAAGAATACAATGGTGAAATAATATGTTGATGTTATAGACAGGGGCTGGAGTGTAGAGTAGGACGTGTCGACCAAACGGAAATCTCTAGAGCCTCTCTTGGAAGGGTACAGGCCAGTTTATGTCTCTCTGAAATCCTGGAAGATGGGTTCAGTGCGGGGTTTCGGGGGTGGGAATATCCAAGTGAGGATAACTGCCTATGATAATTGGTTTTCTGTAAACACCTTCAAGATTGTCAATTTCAATGTAAAGCAAATGAATGTGAGCATTCACTGTTGTAGACCAATCCACCAAACATGCACGGTCTGAAGTCGGTTTTTCAATGCGAAAAACTTTTCCTGAAAGCTAACCGTCGTAGTCCTGCCATACGGTATACAGTTAACAGTCAGGCTAAGACGTTCCAGCTAATGTATCACAAGCTTGCCATTTGCAGCAGACATCTAGTGATGCACCACACATCATTCAATTAGTTTTTATCTACTAATGGGTTGGAGTTATTATTGTGGTCTATTGATAGGAATACGAGCCTAAATAAAACAACAGTCACTTGCTCCACAACCATTCCACAGGCATATACCAGAGAAACGTCTAGAGAGCTATTAGTTTGCTACTGCGTCGCGTATGAAGACTCTTATCAAGGTCCGTGGTGTAGAATTTTGACACGAGGAACACACCTAACATCACTTTGATTTGTTTCATGAAACATCGTTTTCGAGTACTCAAAGACAAGTAATACGTGAAAATGGACATGGTTGCTTTTAACAATTTTATTTGTGTTTCGTCGGTTTTAGCGCCGTGTTAAAGAATTTGTCACGTATGTACCACTAGATATAACAAGCTACCGTTGTGTGAAATCAACCTTTGTCTTAAAAACAAGGTGAAACGATGAAGATTGAGATAGTATAAAAGGCTTCCCTAAATTGTAATAATATTACACTGCAGTAAAACAGATATTGTACATTTCGTCAGAGAATACGAAAACAAAATCTTTCTGTCCTTTTCACTTTACCTGCTGTGACGCCACACACGAACACATGACGTCACTAATGGCTGACCTGTATACACAAATGACGCTGTCCTTTCAAACGCTCTTGCCGTTTTGCCTTATAATTGCCTGACATGACGTCACATCTGCCTGATATGATGTCATTTTAAGAATATTATCACGTCACATGGAGGAAATTTTACGAACACAGCCGAATACATATTTGAACCAAGGTGTTACCTTTGTTCCGTAGGATTTCTTTCTTGTAACTTTAATGTTTCTACGTATTTTGTATTCTGACCAGAGCGGCACTTAAAGTGAAAGAAAGTGGAGTGCCTTGGAAACGTCATGACTTGAAATCGCAACAAAATCAGACTTGGTTTTTGTCTTGTACTAGAGTATGAATAGGTTCAAAACAGCCTTAGCTTTTATACATCATATACGATAAACAGTTTCTTTGGTTTGAATGCTCTAAATATTTGAAGGTATAAATTTTAAAGTGAGCATGGATTGTGCTTTCTGGTTTTTTTTTCTAACGGCAAAACAAGAATTTGTCTGGTACATGTATTCACATATTTTAGCCCGAAACATTGTGAAAAAAAACGTGCCAGTATCCCTAATTTTGCTTAGAAACAAACCTGGCTATATTTAGGATATGATCGGAATTCTTTCTAAACACGCAGCTATAATTAGAATGTATAGGTCTACTCAGCCTCTACCAAAAGAATGTACATGTCCCAGGATTATCTTTCAAGCGAATTATGGGTATATCAAAACCTCGAAAAGCTCTGCAAAGATATAATGTGTGATAACCACGGGATATGAAGTGATCATGTAACTACAGTGGGCATGTCACTTTGTGGTGTGCCTCTTGTAAATTATGTCCGAGAAAGAGACCAGAAGTCATTGCTCTGCATCCTATTTCTGTAATGGAGGCGATTTGCAGGGGTCATTGCTTCAGTGATATGGGGTCTAAGATTTGCCAGATTGATCATTGGGGAAGTCGTACGATAAAGGTGGATTCTAGATAGCTCCACTTTCTTTTCTCGGATTGACCGATGCATCGAAACAATTAGACTTTAAACGTCTAAAAACGATCCGACCGTCTAAATGTGTCTCACTTTATACCAATCTACTACAAGACAGTGAACCAAACATAAAGACAACCGTCTTGTTTATCTTCCATTCTTGTAATGTTTTGTTGATAATATCTCCGACAGTTCTAAAGGCAACCATTTCACGGTGTATAATGGCACAGTGTGTATTAGCCTTGGTTGATTTAATTGTGTTTAGCCTCGAAAGTACACACATTAAACTGGATGAAGAAGTCTGGGCAAATACAACTTTCACGAAAATGCAAAAAATACTGAACGAACATTGTAGGCGGATTCCGTGGTCATACCATGCTTACACTACAAGGGTAAAACCAGCAGCTGCGATACACAGCGAAGCCTGTAACTTACATTCTTGGTCCATCTCAACATCTCTTTTGACTGTGACTTCTTTTTCGGGTAAATCGAGTTCATTTAAAATACTTGCAGAACTCGTTTCGACCAATGAAGTGCCAAAGCGAGGGAGCTGCTGTGACCAATCATAGTGCAATGTACTTGTCTTAGCCTTTATTGTGCACCGCAGGTTTGAGATCACACGCTTAGATTTCCAAATCAAGTTGCCTGGAGTCCCAAATGTCCCAGCTTCGAATCTGCAAAAAAAAAACACTTCTTTGGTCCTCTTAAATTCCTAAAACTTTAGTCTCTGTCAAAGGCCACATTGTTAACAAAAGGAAGACACCTTCTAGTCATCCTTCTATTCACATGCGTCAGTCGCCTTTGACAATGAGTTCAAGTTCCGGCTGAAGCAGTAAAATCATTTAGCCGCCGTATAATTGTTAGCGTCTTTTGTCATCTCACAGCTACCTAACACTATTGTAGCTGACCTGGTCACATGGAATTATTCAACATAAATATCATGCATGAGGTGAAGTGTTTAAATTGTAAATGACGCCACACATTAAAAACCCCCATTAAGTTTTTCGCGTATGTTTGATTGGTCGTTTACCGCCCTATTCATGTGGTCAGTTTTGTATCCTGGAGAAACCGGACAGTGCCGGGGAAAAAGGCACCTCGTGCCAAACCAAAGACGGTTTGTTGGATTATAATACATACTGCTTGATTTACATATTCTCTAACATTTTTCGACCTAATAAGTTTACAGCATCATATATAAATTCCACAACGTGAAAGCTCTTTTAACATACTTAGCAGTAAATTAAATAAGGACTTCAAATAATCGATTACAAACGTGGTGTCGTTACCAGTATGTAGGATTATTATGTGTTATATTTTCACCAACTTTATCGTTTCCGTTATAGAATTTAACACGTCAGTAGTCAGCATGTTATCCGCTGCTGATGTAACGGAAAGCCTCTGTGAAATGGTAAATAGCATTTACGGCTTAAGCAAACAAATTGATCGCATCATTAGTGGAGTTTTCGCCTTGAAGAGCTCATAAAAATTTTTTTGCTTTCATGAGGTACCTGGTTTAGGAGATGCCATTCTAGCGTAGCACAATGGCTAGGGATCCTTTCACCAATGCCGTCGCTGTTGCTCTTACCTGCTTCCTCTCCGGCCTTACGTGGAAAGGACTACCAGCGACCTGTAAATGGTTGTGGGTTTCTCTCCTGCTTATAATAATGTTCGTTGCGATCGTTTCAGTGAAATATCCTTGGGCACGTCTTAGAACACCAATCAAATGAATAGAATGTATCAAATTCTTGCCTCCGGCGTTAAATACCGATCAAACAAATACATAGATACATAAATATTTCTTTCATCACAAAATGCATTTACAGCTTTACAAATTAATGACATATTTGATGATCTACATAATGTAACCGGTATACATTGTTTTTAACGTTGGAAATGACAACCTCTTTTAATGATCATTAACTGCATTTATATAAATAACGTCAATCATTTAGTTCAAGACGGTGATGGTATGAAGGTGGACGGCGTGTGAAGAATAACCTTGAAAATTGTCAGTAGCAAGTAAATGACCATGAACAGTTATCATCATTGATCTTCAGCTATTCGACGTAATTAGCTAATGGCATTGTTATTGACCTTTACAATATTCCCCAGTTTACAAACGTTATCAGTGAAAATTACAACAAAACCAAAATAACATCAATGCCAATTTAACTTGTCAGTCTCTCAAGGAGCTGTCGAATCCGTGAATGGTTTAAGTGTTTCATTACGGCGTATAGCATTATCCCCTTCTTGAACGATGATCCACCAGCCATTCATACGACAGGCCAAAGACTTGCATGGCTTTATCGATTGGTGGGATAGAGTGACAAGTTCTCTACGTTCTAAAACGGTTGGATTAGCTAGCATCCAGGCAGATGCATTAGAGTCGAAATCCCTACACACCACAGCAGAGCAACAAACATGGCCGATGTCATTATATCCCCCAGACACCAGCAGTTTCCAGGCTTTTATTGTGATTGCGGTCACAAGGAATTGGGATTATGTTTTTCTCCAATTCTGTCAGCGCTGAAACATCTTGGCAGGATAATAAGAGACCATATTATGTCCGTCTAGTCGCCCTACACCTTCTAACAATTCAAAATCGATCGGCCAAGATGGTTCGGGAGAAAAACCGAAACTCGCTTATCCATTGTCTTCTCGGTTATGCCAATGAGTTTTCGGGATTTCCGATTTTTTTTCTTAATTCCACCCCGTCTTGTTTTCTTTACTGCCCAATTTCTGTTGGATGTTTTGGTTCGTGGCATTACTGATATGAAATGTATTTGTATAAGAAATAAGGGGATCTCAATAATCTCGTTTAAGGTGCATCGTGTATTGCTTAATATTATGGAACCGTTCACAATTCCTTACGGGTTATTTTCTCACAATAAGGTGATCAACAAATCCCACAAATCACGTGGTTAAAGAAAAATTATGCTTAAAGTCGAGCGTCAGAAGACAGACAACTGGAAATTACATCTTGAAATACAATTACTCTGCTCCTTTTTTCTCCAATCTTTCTAGATATTTTGGCAAAAAAAAGTGCATCCTGGTATTCTTTGGAAATCGAAAGCTGAAAAGATGTGTTCTCAGCGCTGCCTCGATTTAGAAGACTTAACTGGTTCATTTTTAGATAGTCAACAGATGGCTTCCAGTGTCATCTTTATGGTGCAGTTTAATAAAACCCACAAGGATTTCAATACTATATGTAATACTATTTTTATTACAGTAAAATCTTAAATACACTAGCGTCATTGATTTACTGTAAGGAAGGCAATGGACGGGAATAACCTCAAAATATTAAAAAAAAACAACTTTTATTTACAATCCGTTAAAAGACGTAGGCCTTGTCCCAGGCATCCGATGTGCTGAAAATCATCAACTGTTTTATATTTCAGTCAAAATATATCTGTCGTAGGGGGAATACATTCGCTGATTAGTGTAATATTGAAGGTAACATTGTCGTCTTGATAAAATGTCACTAAAATGGAATTGGTTTTTCTTTGATTTTTTTCATTCTGTAGGAACAGGTACCACAGCATGACCGATTCGACGTGGAGAAGCTTCAAGAAAACGGCAGTTTATCACCTCGGTTTTCCCGCCGACTAAACCCGACGGCAACGCCGCCTGGCGGCGTGGACAGTTACGAAAAACAGTTTATTCGCGTGATGCATAAAGTGTATCAGACGATCGAGAGAAACGAGATGCGATTGGTGGAACAGGACAGGCGAGACGCGATAAAACAGGAGTGGCAGCAGCTAGCTATCGTCATCGATCGTCTGCTCCTGCTGATCTTCCTCTTCACGACAATTACTGTGACATTTACGATAATGTTACACGGTCCCCAAGCGCAGGTGTACTACGAGGAGACGACACCAGCGCCGCCCGCGTAAGAGAACGCCTCTAAGGGAATGTGGGGTGAGGGGAAATGTTCCACATGCTGTGCAGTCGTTACTTTGGATGTACATAATATCCTCCAGAAACCCATTAGAATGAACCTGTTTGCTTGAAGGTGCACGCAACACTGTATAGATGAAGTTGTTAGCGTGGTCTTTTATTTTTGGTTCTTTTTTTCCATGGATGTTTGAAAAAAGCAGCTAGTGGTCAAAAACTCCGACCATAAATCTAACGTTAAAACAACAACGGCAACGGAAAACATGAGCTGAACTTAACTTGGTGCCGGGAAATTATGTACAGTAGCGCCAAAAGTTCTGTTTGTGACATAGAAGAAAGGAAACAAGGTGGATCGTTGTTTCCAGACAGTCGCTGCAGACGGCCATCAGCTTAGTAATGTAGAGATTGACGTGAAAGCTGTAGAAGAAATTATTAGGTTGTGTGGATAGAATGTTGGGTGAAGACCTAATTACCAACAGTTTCATATTAGACAGGACGTTGGACCCCTTTTCTTGAACAGAAAAAGTGTGTGATTTCGTGCTGGATCCAACGTACACCGATCTATGCAGGAACATTTTCTCCTGATGGTAGAACGTATTTCTAGTTGGAACTGATTATATGTTTGGACTGTTTGCGTTGTTACTATTGTTCCCTACGAAATGATCATTGTTGAAGTTTATATGTGTCTGAGGTTGAGTGGTTATCACATCAGTGGCGCGGAAATTGAGCCATTGAGCTTGACAGAGCTGACCAGAAATCCTAGCTCTAAAGGATCCTACGGTGTTGCAAATTTTATGTTTATCATTGGTGAATGCAAAATCTTGGAATTTAAAACCAATGTTCCTAAATGATGTTCAAGTCTTTAGATGCAATGCTTTGTGAGTTCTGTGAATTTGTGAAAGGCGTACACGAGGTCAGCCGTGCTAGAAAATTGACGAGATTTTCTGTCAGTTTCCAACTGTTGTGATCCTTTTTGATATTTGTACATATTGCTAACCGACGCCATTTATCTCTGGACAACCACAAGATCATCATTGTCTGGACAACTGACCTTTAAACACCTGTCATAGATTTTTTTAATTACTCTTAGAGGATTTACGTCTTTACTGTAGGTTGACCAAAAAACTTTTACAATGCTGTACATAGTTTGTATTTTATCGAGCTGCCGTAGAATTATCGCACATGATTGTACCTGCAAAACATTTGGGCACCGTTATGTCTTCATTTTAATTGATTTAAAGGTACTAAGACAATGTGCCATATGGCATGGCATCCATACACTCTGAACTTCTGTTAGGAAAATCTCATTCCAAAATCCTACCCTGTGTGTCTTAGACGTCATCATCAGCTACCAAACTTTTTCTCTCAGAATATTCGTGCTTTCAAATAATTATGACTACAGGAAACTGTTTTCTTTCTAGTTTTAAATTTTGAAGTATAAACTTATATCACACCAAATGCACACCACGTGTATGGCTTCTTACATTTTTATATTACTTGATTGCAATGTATTATTAAGTCAGCAAGGTTGATCACAGACTTTCTTAGGGATAACGTTTATTGCTTGATAGTTAAGAACTTTCTCTGGGAACAAGACTAGCCAGGAAAGAAAAGGCGCTTGTGTGCATTTCATTATGAAGGATGCACCAAAAAAACTGCACGCGTGTTGGTTACATGTCATGGGCGACCAACGACAGTGTTAGACAGGTTGGTTAGTTAGACATCCTTGTCTTAAGATCAAAGTTTTGAAGTGTCAGTAATCATACATTTCACATGAGTGTAGTGTAGTGACGTTAGGAATGGAATAAAATGTGTCAAATCGAAGTGAAGATGGACAAGCCTGTATTCAATGCGTTTTGCTGTTTTTCAAGTAACTCGATCCTGTAACCTTAAATAGGAATTTTGTGTGCTTAACATCATTACTACGACATTGCATCTACGTCTACTGTTGTCAGTGAAAATGATACTTTGTTTTAAATTGACATGCCAAATCAATCCCTCCCAACTGGATAATGTTTTCAAGAGAGAATACAGAGCTTAAAACGCATAGTTCATATCTTCTGACGAACCGTCGAATGGTAAGCAAAAACATACTTTAAAGTCCGCTTTGTGGTTGTTGAATTATGGTGTAAACTGAAATTCCATTCATAAGATCTTTTGAACATATCATATGGATGGATTCCCTCTTAATTCCAAACTTATTCGATAGATTCTGTGATGTAAGCGGCTTCTTATTCAATAACGCTCAGGCAGTCAAAATAACGATCATAATGTGCTCCATCCATATGGTGTGACTGTTCATTCCTAATTATCTGTAAGTTGTGTTAATTCCCGGGACTCTACCGAAAAAAAAAATTGAAAGAAAATAGTAATGGTAACCATGAGGAATTCAAAATATACACACTGATCGATTTTCGTCGTTGAAACGTCATGTCGCCTTGACAAAGGGAGGTAAACGATATACATGAACTATACGTCAAGAGTTAGCTCCCATCCATTACATAAACCACACTATACATGCGGCATGAAGTTCTGTTCTATGCACTTACTCTACGCCTTTGTTCCCACATGACAATCAGAACTGACCTTCATGCAACAACATGATGTAAATAATCTTGACTATACGCAAGGTTTCTGCACAAAGCGGAGCGTAGAGAACAGGGCCTAAATGACTAATTACTACATCTATTATCTTTTAGGTAAAAAGACGTTTATTTCCTTTTTTTCTTTCTTGCATTACTTACACAATATCCCTTGAGAGTAACCGAAAACACTGTAAGCTATCTAATGCGAGCAGAGGTTCTCTAGATATTGTATCACCCATATTCGTGTAAAACAGTGTACGTCCTCTTTTCTAACAGCCAGATTTAGGATTTAGTTGAAATCCGTGGTAAGAGCCATACAACAACAACGAAAGTACAGAATTACCCTACATTCCAGCAAATGCCTGTCCACGACTAATTAGGTAAGTACATATTCCCAGTGTGTAAATGATGACGGAATAAAGTCATACCGTGTCAATCACATTTTCAGGTCAGTTTGCTTGTCCAACATTCGATGAAAATGAAGCCTCTGAGTGAATTGAAGACAAGGAATGTTGGTATTCGTTTCACTGTGTACTATGTATGAAATTTAAACTTTTGAAGCCTACATTTGAACAACATATGTTGACGATATAAATGACTTCGTTCTTTATTTGTCCGAGAACGTGATGACGCTGGTGTTTCAAACTGTATTTTTCATTTGAAACGTTATCAATATCGTATGGTTCGATGAGGAAACAAATCACGTACCTGCTACAGTCGTTTGACAATCTCTGATGTCTGCAAGTTTGTCAGATGCAGGGACCATTCCATTAAATGAAATCCATTGTTACTGTGGCATATGCTGATTTGTCCCTTATCAGATCTGAAGCAAGACTTGCTCTGTTTTTTAATGAGCACTATCAGTCAAAACTTTCATTTACAAAAAAGGATATACGAACTGAAATGAAGAAATCGACTGTCCTTTAAGTCCTAAAATACATAGGCAAGATTTTGACACTTCACACATTTGACTGTTGTTTTGATCGAGGCGGTCACAGTGCCCGGGGTAAGCAAATTACTTGCAGACTTTCCCATATTTGACCACAGATATGTACATCATAGTGGTGAAAGATAATTGGTCTTCATCGAACCTTAAGCTGTGCAGACGGTCGTGCACAAGACCGCTTATTGTCCAGGAGGCCCCATAAAGACAGCTATTGTAAGACATAATTTGACTGGGCGAACACTGCACGAGGAATAGGCGTTACTTCAGAGCTAATCATCGACATGTCTGTACAGCTATTGTAAGACATAATTTGACTGGGCGAACACTGCACGAGGAATAGGCGTTACTTCAGAGCCAATCATCGACATGTCTGTATACAGAGTTGCCCAAAAATTCATTTGTCCTGTTTACTGTGCATCTTGTATGGACGCGTCGTCACTGGAGCATGTTGCGTGTCTTAAACTCCTCTTTCATGGACCTTCTCTCAGGCCTGAAGTAGTCAGGAGCAGTTCTCCATTAAATCAAAAAATAATGTTTTTGTCAAATTTGTAAATTGAAACGCTTTGTATTATCAATGCAAACCAAGTAACTTGACAAGTAGGTCTCATTTAAGCTGATATCTCATGAGATTCAGTATTCGTCTCATGAGATGGTAACCAACCAAAATGTGTTACGACTTGACCACCTGGGTCTAGGTAATGAAAGAAAACCGGGGTGAGTTTTTCTTGAGAAGAAACCCTCTGTTGGTGAATAATGTTTCAATTGTGTTTTCAGACAGATTGGTAGATTATAGTAGAATTTGTTCCATGTCCACAGTTGCTGTGAAATCATCGCCTGATTGGCCAATATTGTCAGTTGGACTGTTTAAATAAACCATGCACCTTTTCACAAACTTGTGCATATCTTGATTGATTTACCTACATAAATGATTAAGTGTGTACAGCTACAACGTGATAAATCCCAATGCGAAGAAGACTTAGATCGTTTGTCTATATAAGTGAATGTCAATTAAGCTGTTAAGCAATTATGGTCCAACGTATGCTTGAACATGACCTAGAACAAGAACATACTAGATTCCCCTTTACTTGCTGCTCTGGGGGAGGGGGGGAATAAAAACAGCGGTTGACGAAGCTCACGTGCCCCTTTTTGCAGTCTAACGTCTGTGGAAGACAAATGGGTTTCCGCCAGTAACTTCTGAATTGCGGGTTGTTGTTGCCCAAGTTCTCCGGTTTCCTTCACCAAGATCAGTGACCGCTGGCGATAAAATTAGGTAACCGGCCTCTCTTTCATTTATGGAGGCCTAGCTGCACACGCTTTTCTACAGCTCTATCAACATATAGGTAAATATGCCACTTTTCTGGCTTTTGAGAACTGCAATGAGCTAGCAAATGAATAAGGATAAAGAGCTAGAATGACTGTGAGTCTTTTCCTGAGAGATAATTTGGTGGGAATTTGAATACAGACTTGATTGGCCTTGTGATGTACCGAGAAAGCTTACATAACATTTGGTACAGTATTTTGATCAAAGTTCTTGTGGCGCAAAGTTGAAATAACCGAGGAAATGAACTGGTTTTGAGATTTATTATTTCTTTAAGAGTTGTTTTATTTATTTATTTATTTATTTATTTATTTATTTACTTGGTGTTTTACACTGTACTCAAGAATATTTCACTTATACGACGGCGAACAGCATTATACCGTGGGGGAAAACCGACGGCCATCCGCAGGTTGCTGGCAGACTTTCCCACGTACGGCCGGGGAGGAAACCAGCATAAGCTGGATTTGAACTCACGACGACCGCATTGGTGGGAGGCTTCTGGGTGAGAGTTGTTCTGTCACGGATGGTCTGAAAATATAAGACTACTTTTTTCATGTATTGATACTTTATTTGTGATGGTCTAAGTCGGCCTCTGCTGTGGCTGCATGTGTACTATGTGGCACCCGTCTAACCGGCTGAAACTGGTTTGAGCTGGGTCAGCTATACCATGCGCGTGTTGTTCTGAAATGCGTATTTGGTGAAGAATGACTGCATGGAAAATATTTCCTGGTTAATGGAAAATTTTACAAATTTCCGAGCTTGTGTTCAGATGTGAGTAGTAAATTTGAACAGAATGGAGAAACACTACCAAAAATCTAGCTGGTATCGCGACATGGCCAAGAAAAACAGGAGTTGTCGGCCCTGATTTACGAGTAAATTACTGTTTTGCCCTTGGTCCTCACCAATATAAGTAAAATCGCCAACGGAGTGAGTAGCCGAGTTTGCTCTCGACCTAATTCCTGGTTATTTTCATCTCATTCATTCTACTTACATACTTTTGAATGGAATTAAAGATGTTTTTAGAAGATAAATATTATTCAGATATGAGTTTGGACAATTTACCCGTGAAATGGGACATATCTCTTGAAGGTGTATAAGTGCGGACGAAATTTGCATATAATGTATATTTTCATACCAGAATATTATGTTTCAATACCAATGTATCTTGGAAAGGAGATTTTCTGGAAAATAATGTGCGTGTTCTTTTTTGCGTTTTATTAGACACTACCATGGTGGATACTTTGAAGAGGGTTAACTTCCTGCTCTTAGTTAAACGGATCCAAGCATTTGAAGGAGAGCTACATATCACGGCCAGCCGACGAACTGACTGTTCAAAAACTTGACAGTGATTTCATTGATTTTACAGGAGAGACGACTTCAGAATTCCTTGAAATTGTTTCCAGGGAAAGGAGCATCCCTAACCTGATGCTCATCCTCCATTTTACAATTATATATGTGAATCAGAAGAGATTTCCAAGAAGACCGGACTTGATGGGTTCTGTGCAGGTAAAATATTTTCTTTGATTGTTTGAGAGATGTGAACTCTTGAGCTTGCATTACAAATGATTGGTGTTTCAGCCATGTTAAATATACCATAGAGTGCATGATTATTCATTTATTCATGATTATTTATTTTCTAAAAGTAACTGATCAAAGTCGGAGAGAGGCCCTCCGTGGTTCAGACGGTGAGCACGCTGGCGCAGCGCGAAAATCCAATGCGGTCGTTGTGATTTCAAGTCCAGCTTATGCTGGCTTCCTCTCCGGCCGTACGTGTTAAGGTCTGTCAGCAACCTGCAGATGGCCGTGGGTATCCCATGGGATCTGCACGGTTTCCTCCCACCATAATGCTGGCCGCCGTCGTAAAAGTGAAATATTCTTGAGTACGGTGTAAAACAGCAATCAAATAAATAAATAAATAAATAAATAAATAAGTAAAAGTCGAAGATTTTTCTATAACACAAAAGGAAATTTTTAAATTTCTGTTTTGCATTTACTATTACTTTCTAAACAAAGGTTGCCTTAGTGGGTATGGAATCTTTTGCACATATTGTGCCATCAGGTTTAGATCTTGTTTTTGTTAGTGTTTTACATCGGATGTGGCAGCGGTAACAATGATTTTTAGTACAGATATCTTTGACTTTGTGGCTTCGCTTTTATAAGCTGGTTATGATGATCTGCCTGTGAAGAGACAGAAGGACCTCGAGTAGAGATCGAAAGTCACGATACCTGACGCAGTGCAGGCAGCCAAGGGCAAGGTGAGAACTGTGGCTCCTCAAACGGACCCCAGTCAACCATTCCTACTGCTAGCAAGCTGTCGTGTCTGGTGAGGAAAATCAACCACGAGGCTGCTGATGTATACTGAGCGCTTTCTAGACAGGCTGAGAGACACCAGAACAAACTGGACACATTAACTCTGTCTTTGAAGGTGCTGTTAGGCAAGACAACTGGCGCAGTCACACGGGCATTGTCTAAATGTCTTAAGGAAAAGAAGGTTGATGGTCAGTTAGAAGGGAAATTTCCTAAGCCAAAACCCGAAACCATATCTGTGCACGGTAGCGTCTCATGTGCGCTTGCGTGGTACCCACCAGGCGTTGTCCCATACCAAGTTCCTGGGAATTACATTTTCCCTGGTCACATGTTTCCTCCTTCTGTAGGCCCGAGCCTGCCGCGCGTAAATAATCCCCCTTGACCCTGCCCACGTGGGAACTGTCATTTCTGTAACTCGCCTGATTATTTTGTTTGTGACTGCGAGAAATTGAAGCAGGCTAGGAAGAATTAAGCTTTGGTCATATGAAACACGGTTGTTTGCTATTGGTAGGTTTTAAAGTGGCAGTCTTATTAAGTACAGTTAAGTTAGATAACATGTTTAAGTGTCTTTTCTAAAGCGGTTTAAGTTGATAGCTACACTGTTTCTTTTTCTGAATGATATTGCCATCTGGTTTTGGTTCTAATGTTTTTGATGTTAACTAATGACAGTCAGTTCTTGGTCCAGGGGGCACTGATTCCCTAGTGGACGTTTTTTCGTTCACATGAACTGAGAGCTGGGTGTCTGACTTCCCTTCAATTGAATAAGCCATGGTTTAGGATTTGGCACTCTGTTTTCACAGAACGAGGGATTTATTCATGTACCAGTTTGAGACAGGGAAAAGTTATTTGACCCTGAAGTGATCCAAGCCCAGGCTAGGAAATCACCATCATGGCTCACTCATGGGGAATGGCCCCCAGTTCTCGGGCAAAACGAGTGCAGAGTCAATCTTGTATGTGATGTACTTCAACTTGAGAGTCTCCGGGACGTACACAGGTTGATCGGAGAAAATGTTGAAATGACCTCTTTTGAAGAGAAATCAGGCCACGACGATACAAGATTATCCGAGGGCTTCCAAATTTATTTTCGTATACAGTCTCGGGGATGGATTATGTCATACACCACATTACCATTTGGGTGGAAATCTCCCCCGTACATTTACCAAACGGTAATATGACATATGTGGAGCATGAGACTGTTGATATCCCAGTGATGACAGGCTATGTGTGACCAATCTTAGGACAGGCTCTCTTCAACCATATTCGTCACTTCAGGCAACGTACACAATGCTTCAAATTCTCACCCGTCTGGGCTATACACTGGGAAAATGTGTTTTGAACGATGTGACATGTATTCGGTTTGGGGGTTTATCGTAGATTCCGTAAGAAAGGGATATATATTGCCCGAAGACAAGAAAGAAAAATTCAAAGAGTTGAGAGAGAGGATTCTACAGTCAAAAGAAGCAGATGTTAAGACACTGCAAATATTTCAGAGAAAGTGTATCTCCATCGGGTTGGCAAAACACAAGAGGGTAAATCTAGCTATTTCATGCGGTCTAAGGAATTCACGCACTATAACCTGTTCTTGGTGAGTGGAAGACAGAAATAGAGTGTTGGCGGTTTCTTGATTCCTGTGAAGGGTACTGTAAATGGAGGAGTGAGTATCATGAGAAGGCATTGTTAGTGACTGATGCTTCCAGTTTCAAGTACGAAGCAAAGATATTGTCAGGTCAGAAAGCTGGATTGCTGGATGGATTTGATTACTGGGAGTCAATCCATTTCAAAAAGGCTGAGGCAGTACTACAGGCGTTAAGTTTATTTGGAGATGAATTAAATGACACAAGAGTAGATGTCCTCACAGATAACATGGCAGTCTTAGCTTCTTGGAAAAATCAGGGAAATAAAAATCATAAGCTGAACGCAATTATGAAATCAAGGTTTCAGTCAGTCCTAAGTAGGAATATTGACCTCCACAAGTCATGTGTTTGCCCCAAAGAAAATCAAGCCCCATCTCGTGGAGTGTCTCGGGGTGACTCGATGTTAGAGCTTTCTGTCTGGGAAAGAGTAGAGCAAGAGTACGGTTCTAACTCAACACGACCTTTATATGTCACTGGTTAGTATTGTAATGTGTGATAAGGATAGCTGCCCTCTTCGACATTTCCCATGGCCAACACCCAACTCCTGCGGTGTTAATGTGTTTTCACTGAACTGGGCGAAAGAGAAAAATGCGTATGTATTTCCCCCGTTTGCCCTTATTTTCTCCATTCTAAATTATCTAATGGAGAAAAGGGTTTGTCATTGTACTTTGGTTGCCTCTGTCTTCTGTTTTCCCGATCCTTTCTAGCCCTCGGATCTGTTGGCCAGACAGCTGTCCTCAGGGTTCCCACCAAAAAGGGTTTTGTGCCCAATAGATTGTGTTCAAAGTGGCCCTTAAGGGCATATCGGTTGCAATTTTAACGACCCAGTTTTTTTACTGTAATATTAGTGTGATGCTGGCTATATTTGCAGCTACATATGGCTAGCAATGCCGCTGACCTCGCTGCTGTCTTAGGGATGCGGATAATCGGATAGCGTCAGCACTCACTGCTAAGCGGCGAACGAGTTCCAACAGTTCCTTCAGTCGTTGGCACATAGGCCGTCCGTATAGGTTGCAGGCCCGAATGATATTTAGTCTGGAAAGACGGGTCAATATAATTGCCCGGTGAGGTTAGCAATGGGAAGAGTTGGAATGATTATTCAACAGTTAGTGCAATTCTTTGAACTCGAGGGGAGGGGAAAGATTTGGAATATGAAAAACAGAACAAGCTCGGACACTCATAATTCCCAAGCAAGCAAAACTTATTTTTGTTAGTGAGGTGCAAAAGATTCTCAGGTTTATTACTAACCAACCTACCAGATCAGCCATAACTCTTATCCCTATTTATGTGCTAGTTCGGGACCAGGCTATTATGAAGTTGCAGTTCTTTGGTAGTGACAGAGCCTGGGGGTTAGCTCGGGTCCCAAAACAAGACATAAAAACCTTACCAGACAAATCTGGCCTTGTTTTTTCCACATACCTTCGGGAAAACGCTGCGTTGTGACCTGTTTATAGTCCATCGATGTGATGATTGGACCATTTGCCCAGTTGTGGCATTGGGAAAGTATATTGCGTGGGCAAAAGACAATTCGGTAGATCTTACTTCTGGGTACCTTTTCAAAGTGGTGGATTGGCCAGGCCGTGTACTAAATCAAGCAATGAGCTGTAGTGTCATTTATGAGAGATATCGGGACTAGAATATCTTGGCATGAAGGGGAGACTCCTCACAGCTTCAGGGCGGGTTGTGTGGTCACAATGGCTGTGTTTGGAGCTGCAGTGTCTGTTTGGGGAACAAAGTGCCCGCTACTACAGTGGGGCGATCTCTCTCCTTGATACAGGTCATGTATCTAATAAGTTGGCATAGTCGATGACTCAACCTGGCAGAACACAGTCAATGTATAACTCGCAGGTAAATTTTGAAACCATGGATAGGGCGTTTCAGCCGATGGAAAATCTGTAAACTCCATCGCCTTTACAAGGTGGTCAAATGCTAAGAATGTCTTTTTGCTTTTCCTGTAAGAAGACAGACTTCTAGATGTACGCGTTGTAGTGCGTTGTATTAATTTAGATACTCTAGCTTGACGCTAATACAGTGTACTGAATGTATTCCCATTTACTCATCTCCTCTCTGCCCTGATTGTCTAGTGCTGACTACTGAGTGTATGCATCTGGTAGGTATAATAAAGTTTTTGCATTACCGTGTTAAATTCTGTGTTGTTTTTACATTACTGTTGTTGTCAGTTCTGTCACTGCATGGCATTTTTTTGTGTTTACTGCACGAATACTCTTATGTACGTGGGGGCCTCCGTGGCTCAGTCGGTTAGCGCGCTAGTGCAGGGCAATGACCAGAAGCCTCCCAATAACGCGATCGTTGTGAGTTCAAGTCCAGCTGATACTGGCTTTATCTGCGGCGAAGGGAAGGTCTGCCAGCAACCTGTGGATGGTCGTGGGTTTCGCCCGGTCTCTGCCCGGTTTCCTCCCACAGTAATGTTGACCGCCGCCTTATAAGCTAAATAATCTTGTGTGGCGTAAAACAGCAACCAAATAAATAAATAAATAAATCTTATGTACATACCAAGCTCAAATGAGTCTTGGCATACACATATATTGAGTATTGGGAGGAATTATTTATTTATTTATTTATTTGATTGGTGGTTTACGCCGTACTCAAGAATATTTCATTTTTACGACTGGGGCCAGCATTCTGGTGGGAGGAAACTGGGCAGATCCCGATGTAAACCCACGACCATCCGCAGGTTAGCAGACTTCCCACGTAAGGTATTGGGAGAAAGGATATTGGGTTAACTTATTGATGTGTGAGTAGTACGGTACACTGTATAGCACTCCTCCCCCTGTCCCATACCTATGAGGGAGCAAATGTAGCCCGTCAGATGTCAGTGAGGATGGGATAATAAATTAGTGACCTCTGGCGGTGAAATGACGCGTAACCGGCCTCTTTTTGATTTACGGAGGCAGTCGAACAAGTTTCAAAGTGTGTGTCATATGAATGGGTTTATCCCAAGCCCAGGTGACTACTCCGCATTAAGGGATTAGGCTTACTATACTGTCTGCAATTGCTCGATACCCTCGCCAAACACCCTGTCTGGCTTGGATACATTACAGCTCTTGTATGTACTTGAAACAGCACTCACTCTGCCCAATACTTGTGAGGTAGCAAATGTAACCAATCAGATGTCAGTGAGGATAGGATAACAGTATAAATGATTTCAGCATGTGATTTATCCACTTTCTATACTATATACCTCTCACAGATTTAATTTAGGAATATATAGATAGATTTAAGACCCTCGTCATTAACTGTTCCATTGTTTAATAAAATGTTTAAATTAATGTCAGTGGCAACAAAGCCTTCTTCACTACTACTACATTCAAGGGTTATCATCCATGGAATGTATCGTAGTTTATTGAGTTACTTGTATTTCTTACTAATAATATCTATTTGAAAATTATCAACGATGTATAGGTATTCCGATGGGTACAAATTGTGCCCCACTTTTGACAGATCTGCTGATGATTTGCTGTCTGTAAATGACCCGCATGTATCAATCTTCGCAGGATTTAAAGGAAACTACAGATTCTCCAAATGGTACATCATACCTGGATTTGAACCCTCACAAAGACGGCAATGGTTTCCTGTCACGCCGACTTTGCGACAAGAGGGATACTTTCGATTTTGACACTGTCAATTATCCCTACATGGATATCAATATACCGAATGGTCCTTAATGTGGTGTATATATATCACGCCTTGTGTCTAAGGCACTGTGCTTTATAATTGTGTTTCACTGCGCTTAACCGCGGATATGGACCATATGTTCATGATGTTGAGTAACTGTACGAACAGTTGCAATCAAAGCGCAACTAATATACACATAAGATTATCGACACCATATATATTAAAATGGTACACGATTTAGAAACTGATTATATCCATTCCCCTAAAACAGTTATTGATTCTTTTTGCCATTATTGAAAACTAATTTTAAACTTGATATCTTTTCTTAGCTTTTTGGTGGTGTGTGTTGTTTGTTGTTTTTGGAAACTGATCTTGCGATTATTGCCCCCGAGCGCTCATTTCGGTTGACGGCTGGTAGATTGCAACGAATAAGTGAATGAAGTTTTCCAGTCTAGGGTTATTAAACAGAAAACAAAAACAAATATAAATGCAAAGATACGTCAACAAATATTTGACATGTAAAAACAAAGAAAGAGGAAAAGAAAGAGAGAGAGATGAATAGAAATCTATAAGCCTTGTCCTTGTAAGTGCTGAATGGCGCATGAACATAACACATATTTTGTGATTAATTGTGTGATTACTTGACTAACACAATTAATGCTGGAAGGGATGGATAATGTACTGGTAGATTGTTTCATGTGTTATGCTCAGAGAAACTTGAATCAAAGGAGTTAGGAACAACGCATTTGTAATAACACTTACAAGTAACGCAGACCACATGATGCAATTTATATTTCCGACTAGCATGCATGCAAACTTCATCAAATTCGAAGAGTTAAAAGATGAAATAAAGCACCTTCCAATATTGTTCCGACAAATAGCATGCGACTAGTCGTATCAAATAATCCTGCTGTACAAACGAGGCCTTGTCAGTCAGTTTCAGTTGGCTTCCTTCGACACTATGCTGAGACATGTCTCAGATACCAGAGGATTCCATGTGTTCTGTTTCGTTTTGGCCATGACAACCCAGTGCAAGAACTCCACATTTAAAGAAGTAGTCCTGTGCTATAAAACAGAAAGAGTTCTACACCTAGTATCTATTCATATATTTCATTGTTCTTTAATGGCACGCTCAAAAATATTTCACTTGTGCGACGTAGGTCAGTTTTACATGTGGAGGAAACCACCCGCAATTGGCAAGCCGCCGACGGCCTTTCCAACGAGTGAGGCACAGCTGTGCACATATTTCCGCGACCGGGCAAACGGTCATATGAGCCTTCGTGGCCGTTTATTGTCAGCAAGGTTTGTCAATTTCGTCTGTACGGCAGGTTGTGAATGCCATTCCTTTGCCCGGGCAAAGGGCGTCTTCACTCTGAGCTGACTTGACTATTATGCCCTTGTATAACATGAGTAATACATCATCAGTTTGCCCACAAAACGTCATCGTAAATACAGGAATGAACGATAGACTACACAATTTTGACCCGAATTACCTTTGGCGGGAAAAGTTCCCCATTATTTACCTTAACAGAACTGACGTCCTTTACAAACGGTCCTTCACCTATCAAGCAAACGGACGTCCCTGATTCAATATTTACGTTATACGGTGAAATTTTGGAGGCATAATGTTCACTGCAAATATGTAAAATAAACCTGCATGAAATAAAATAACCCGCACAATAATTATTTATTTTTATTTCATATGCTTTGCTATAGTTTCACAGAGAAATGTCGTGCGGCGGCGCTATGCTATACCACCACATGTAGCTTGGACTTTTCTGCACAACATAGCAAGAATTCAACCTAGCACGACTAAATATTGGAACTTTTACTGCTAGAATTAAATTACGCAAGAGCATTTTGTCATATTGGTATGCTCCACGGGGTAGCAAATATGGGCAGAAAGTTTTCAGTACTATCCAAAGTTCTATCAAAATTCTGATATATTCTAACTAAGTGTAAAATAACAGTGTAGAAGTTTACAGTGTATCAACAACCTAGATTGCCTGGCAGTATTATTCAATCAGTGCTCCAGCACTTCAATTAGGAAACAAATTTTGAACTCAATTGCTCGAATTGCACATGTTTAAGCCTAGAGCCATCAACACGACCGAAAACAGAACTGCATATGTTCTTTCAAGTAATGGTGCCATTTGTAACCATTATATTGTGTATTATAAATTTGTGAAGGCTACTCTTGCAATTAAGAAACATCATTGTTAAGATCTGTTCTAAAAATACAGTCCGTCTGCCAGAAACCTTGCGGGCGATCATTCAGCACTGACAAAACGCTTCTGACGTCATTCAAATCAAAGTTACCTACAGACCTACAATTCAAATATTTCACTGAATTTAATTCATTGATTAAAAATGCATGTAAAATCAATATGCAAAGTATATTTCTGATGTAATTCTCCATTGTCTTAACTGTGCTCTCGGATGGATATGGAGAAATACTTAGTTATACCTAAAAGTGAATGTCACTTGATTGGATATGGTGGATAGCCGACTGAACCGCAGAGAACCCCCACCCCAGTTCCAGTTAAGGTGATCTACACTTTGTTTACAGTGAGTTCATAAGCTCCAGAGAAAATATAGTAAAAGAATACCATACGATTACAGCACTGACAGTAAACCAGAACGGGGATCACAGTCTGGTACGTGTGGTTTGCAAGTGGTCAAGTGCAGTCGGTGAAATCCGTGATATTAGTGTCGCCAAAATTCATCTTTGCTGCTGAAGTACACATATGGAACTGCTCATCAACGAGCATTTTGACACAGTCCTTGGAAATCTGCCTGGGGCAAGAGTTGAGCTTGCAGTGGAACATGATCTAAATGTCAGAAAATATCTGTGGCAACCTGGCTAAAGATGCACTTGGGCTAAACAATAAGAATGTCGGTTCTAATGACCAGAATGCCAGTTACAAGTGTATCTCTGGTAATTGATACAGCTTTTGGAAAACAGTACTTTCCGTACTGTACAGTTTTTTTTCTATTTTAAGGTGCACGTGATTCCATTTTTCAACCCGTGTCTCCCATAGAGCTCAGAGCACGTTTATGTGCAGCAATCGAGGTATTCCTCTTCAACGTGCATATCGTAAAGGTGAATAACTTTAGAAGGTACACGTAACTTTACAGAGAAGCCGTCAAAATTAGACAAGTTGGCAGGTGCTACTAGAGCTGCACAGAGGCAAGCAATTTTGCGCCATCATTACCAAATTACCCTACGAAATAATTACACGGTTGCATGTCCAGATCGAGATCCAAGGTGCAGAACATTATGGCTAAATGTAGATGGGTGTGGGAGACAGGTGGACACTCATCACGAGCCAGGGCTACGAGCACCACAAGCGAATCTGCACTTCATCAACTGCGGAAGCGAAACAGGATGTCAGTCTGAGAGACGTACAAGCCGGCAAATAGGACAACTGTGCAGAAATTTTACAGCTGTTCAGGTGCACAACAATCTTTTGAGAATGTAACTCTGGATGGTGGTGAAGATGATGAGAAGATCGAGTTGGGTTAACAAACATTCTGGTGACCTGTCTAATGCAAGTGCGCGAGATAATAAACCGCGGGTTATGACGTTAATGTTGTTGATCTCGTTTCACGAAGCGCGCGAACTATTACCTGCGCGTAAAGTTCTGTCATGGCGACCAGAATTGTATTACGTCTCCAAGGCAGTTACGTTCTCTACGTGCGTTTTGTGAAACGTTTTGTTACTTATAACTTTTTAAGGCCTTTTATAAGTTTTTTCAATTTCAACCAGTACTGGAGTTACCTCATCCTAACCGGGAAAACCGATCAGCCTGTTTTAAGTTATTGACTGTGTCATGTGATGTATTTCAATGAAAACTAAGATTTGGGAAGGAGGCTACCAAATACTTAAATGCAAAACTCAGCTCGGTACAAAAATTAATTAAACATATACTTTACGATAGACTGTGGTACAAATAAATGATATGAAAGCCATGAATTTTTTAATTTACGCCGATCAACACACATGAAGGGCATCAGCAACAGAACTCCACCCTTCTGCTATTGTTCTTTAAATGCACCGGTACATGCATGCAGCATTTTTGAGGTACAACCTGGAATATTTATCTTTTCATTTATGAAGGGGTATGAATTATTTCTTGTTTCGAAAATAGGTGGCAGGAGAACTATATCTATGTTTGTTAGAAGACGAAAATATTAACCTCAGAAGGCTTTTTGTTACAGAAAATCTCTGAACAATTTTCACGTGTTAACGTGCAGGACCAAGTAGGCCTAACTAAATTAGTGGTTTGCTTTCACCACCACTCCCACGGGATTATACATGCTACTGGACTATCAGTTAGGATATTCTTTCAATTGTTTATGTAAATGCTCAAAGAGTAGCAGCTTATGAACCCTTAGCCCATTCACATCTCTTGCATTATATCTTGAGCAGAATTAGTTGGACAAATCTCCAGTAATGTTGTATGTAATTTGTTAGTCATGACTGCTCTAGAATTACTTAAAATTCTGAGCTGTCATCACAGTTGATAAGCCTTTAGCTGATATACACTTGAAGACTGTGTCAGGGCCGACTCGGTGGAAGGGAGACAACTTTACAGGAATATTAGGAAAGGACAACAGTATATAACATTTCTCCTCTATTCGTAGGTTTGCTGTGATACCATAGCAGCTCTGAGCCAATCAACAGCGCTGTCTTTGGTCACATGACTAGAATACCGGAGGTGAAAACAAAGCAAGGTTTACCGAGGCTAGATAGACCTTGAACAAGATTTGCCATAGAAATGAAAACTAAAGCTTTTAGGCAAGAAATCTTTTAATCCAGCCTTCAAATATGACAGTTTCAGTGACCGCCAGTTCATTAAACCCTGCTTTAAAAATCGGCAAAAATCAACATTTCGCCTATTTAACTCAATGTTATTTATCTCTCCAGGCTCGTAGTAAAGCACCCAGATGTACGAAATTGTATCAGTAGTGTACCAAGTAGGCTTATTTTTGAAGTATGTCTGATGAAATAGACTGAGCCTCTAAGACGAAATCTCTTCAACATATGTAGAAAAAATATTTTTAGAAAAATTGCAGTGATGATTGTGTCTGTCTCTTCTGTCAGATTATGCCAGTGCCACATGAAACATTCAGTTATGTTGTGTCATTATGAATCCAAGGTTTGTTTTTTTTCAATTACACTTATAGTAAAAAGATGATGCACACAATCGACCGGAAGACATCAGTATCACAATGCATGCTGATAGTTGTCACATGAAAAATCCACTTTAAAACAAATAGTGATTAATGAGTCTGCGATTAAGTCCCTCGATTATCTCTTATCAAAACATAAGGTGTGGTAGAGCACCCCTTACATTATTCAGATTTCCCACGTACGACTTGTGTATTCAAATGTATTACTTAATACATCGAACCAAGAAGGAGTAATTATCTTCTTTTGTCAACTGCTTTTAATTACTGTAAGAGTTCTTTCTCTGAACTCGAACTCCGAAGGAGTAATTATCGTCTTTTGACAACTGCTTTTATTTCCTGTCAGGGTTCTTTTTCTGAACTTTGTACAAACAAAATAAAAATACACAGACTTTTACACACCCCCATATAGGCTCACATGCGCAAGTGTCAATTTCTGTGCTGATACCTAGATCGAACTAGTTTGACATAAAAACGAATACAAGTTGGCATAAAATTTATGCATTAAATATTTGAGGAAAATAACGTTTTAATGAAGCTTCTGAATTATTTCTTCTTGACTTCTCTTTATAGTGCTGAATAGTATATTCACACCTGAATAAGCACACCTGAATAAAAAGGCGTTCTGAGCCTGACTCGGTATAGAATTAAATAAGAAGGAAGATCTATGTTAAAATTGGAACAATAGGTCCTAAAAATATTCTACACGGATTATATGAACTAACAAACATTAAAGTTGATTGGAATTCGTTGATGAACACAAAAAAAGCACGGAATGTACCGGCCACGCTCTTTTAGTGGCATTTGACAGTTGGGAATGTCAGAGCAGGGAAGAGATTCTTACGAACGTACATTTTCTATTTATTGGTAGACGACATTAGAAGATATGATGTCAAGGATTGAAATTACTATAACAAAAAGATAAACATATTAAAATAAATATTATATACACGTTGCCAGGAGTTGTAAAAATATGCTAAATGCTATACATATTAACAAATGTTTATGTAGTTTGCAGAGAAGCATCCGAATGTAAGCCTAAGGCAGTAAAATTCGTTAACATGATAATTACATATTCTGCGAATATATGAATCCATGTATTTCTCAAACCAGAATTGGTTCATATCAGCCCTAATAAAGTTACTCTGAAGTTACAGAGCACACTTCCATGGGAGTTAGGACAATAGGTCCACCGGACAAAAAGCCCACCACTTACATCAGAAACGGACGGAACGCCCACAGTTTGTTAAATCAACTGTCGAGGGTCTGTGATTTAATCCGGGTACTCCTGTATCCTTCACTCATAAACCTGGTTGTCCTCAATCCGTCAGCCACTCCAGCACACAGGTAACGCCATTTTCAGGACACCTGAATAAAGTCGATCTCTTCTACACGGTCTTTAATAGTTATAAATTCTTGTATAAATAAGAGGATTTAGATATTGTATTCTCTTCATGAGCATACACTGACTACAGTGTACATTTGCCTTGTTGTAAGTAGTCTGATTACTAATACACGTTTAGCTATTTGCCCCAAGTTACGAGGTTTGCTATCTTGAGCAAATCTTAAGCCGGAAACATCAGAAGTAAGGAACTGGATCTGTAAGTTCTGCGCTGTAAGTTGGATTCTGGTTCAGACAAGTCGCTCTCTCCCCCAGGCGTTCTGAGCCTGACTCGTGATGTCCCAGGCTCGAATCTCCACCGCGCAGGCTCAGTTGGATACCGAGTTAAGACATGCGTCTAACCAAGTACCTGGCATGGTGGATCGCTTTGCTCCAAGCACAGAGTGCCGTCTTGTACATTATAAAATAAATTGAATACGGTGTTTAACACAATCAAATAAATAATCAAGTTAAAAGACATACCATCATCACAGCATAGTTGTTAGTTATCATTATTATTTAATTGATGTTTTACTCAAGAATATTTCGCTTATACGACGGCGGTCAGAGTTTTGGTGAAAGGAAACCGGGGGGAAACCACGCCCAAGACGTCATGTGGATGTTGCAGTGTTGGGGACTGCGAATGCGTCAATTACATATATGAAGTTTCCGTCAGTCTAAAGTTTAGTGCTAAAATCTGGTCTATCTGGATCCATGTTCATGTATACTTAAAGCTTGTTCTTCATTAAGGTCTGCCAAGTCCAGCTCATGCTGGCTTCCTCTCCGGTCGTGCGTGGGTAGGACTGCCAGTAACCTGCGGGTAGTCGTGGGTTTCCCCCGGATTCTGCACGCTTTCCTCCCACCATATTGCTGGCCTGTGTGGTATATGTGAAATATTCTTGAGCACGGCGTACAACATCAATCAAATAAATAAATAAATAAACACGTTCTTCATTAAATGTAGTGGCGGTACAGCGTTTGTGAGTACTTCTTTATTCATTGACGTAATATATAGCAGCTAACATGAATGCAAACTTTTAGGCTATTTCTGTTTAAGCCACGGTGCTAGGAGCTGTGTAAGTTGTAACATAAAATTTACACGAATAATTATAGAATAAAAGCCAAACTCCGATAAATTGGCACGAGAGAGAATATTAACGGATAGATGCGATGTTTTGCTGTTTGCTGTCTTTTGTTTGTTCGAGTCACATGCCAACCGGAAACGTGTGTAAAAATATTACCTGACTCTCAGGGCGCCATGCACATCAATAGCCATTTTTGTGTCACTGATAACATAAAGACGATGCAGAGTTACAAAGTCCTTGACGAAACATCAGAAAAAAACTATATTTCAAGCTCTATTTCAAGTTGAATTTAGCTTCTTATAGAAAGCAGGCAGTGTTATGTTATGGCGTTGTCAGTCCATCTGTCTTGTCAGTCTGTTCGCATTGTCCGGGCCAACGACAACTTTGTAGAAGCTTATGCTTTGCATAAATGTTTCTTAGGTCAGGAGGGTGTGTTATGACCTCGAGCACTTTAGGCTAAAATTTTGATCCGGGTCATAACTTAAAAACGATCACTTTATAGAAGCTATGCTTTGCTCAAATGTTCCTTTAGTCTGGAGTGTGTGTCGTGATCTTGATCCAAAGTTATTTATATCTACGGGTTACATGTTTGTCATGACCTCCACCCAAAAGTCTGCCCATTTCTCTGTCTGTTCCCTTGTCTGCGTCATGTTCTCCAGGCCATATCTTCTCAGGAACTTATGCTTTCCACAAACATGACAAATATTCCTTATGCCTAGGGCCTCTACTGTAACCTTTATCTCTTCACTTGCTGCTCCGTTACAGATTGCAAACCAACACCTTTCTACTGGTGCCCTGTTTTTAGAATGACGTGAATGACGTCATAGCGATTTTTCTCTGTCTCTAAATTAGGAATATAATGTGCGGGCATTATCTAAGGACAATTCCAAAAAAAATTGCTGAGACCTGAAAAGACAAAAAGGTGTAGAATGAAATGCGTAACGTCGTTGACGACATATATTATCATCATCGTCCATAAAGCTCACCTTACTATGCAAATATTTGGATTGAAATCCAAGTTGTTTTCAGATAAATTCTTTAAGATCTTTCTTTAAGATAAATTCTTTATGTTTTCTTCATTTGTTTATGTTTTCTCTCTTTAAATCTTTTTCGGTTGTACATATGTTTTGTTCGGGTAAATTCTGGTGAAATTTTTCCCACCCCATGAAAAATTTCTCCTGCCGATGAGAAATTTTGTTGCTAAAAGAACACGCAGTGTATTCATAAAATCCTCTCTGTTGTAGGAAGGTGGACTAAGCATCTCGGGGGCCTGGTACCCTTGCATTGTTTTCATGTTATTGTGTATACGTGTGCTAAATGTGATGACAACACAGCATTCTGGGTAATTCTAGACCATGGTGATGAGGGGGGGTGTAAGTTGTAACTTGTGAAACGCTTACATGAACGCTTACATGCAGAATAAAACCCTAACTGAGGTAAACTGACAAGAGATCGGATCTCACCGTTAGCTTGTTACCATTTGCCAACTATCATACCGTCGTCGCTACTCTGGCTTTACTCTGCGCTGAAGCCTTTTTACATTTCACTGTGTTGTTAATTTTTTCTATTGGAGGGGTTTTATCCCTTTTGTTAATTGGAGGGGTTTTATCTCTTTTGTTAATTGGAGGGGTTTTATCTCTCTTGTTAAAGTTACTTCTGTGGTCGGGAGATGTTTTTTGAGCAGATAAAGTTTTCTTTGTGGTCGAAATACTTTTTTTGAGCTGACTTTCGTTGTCTGTACATGATAATAAAGGTAATACCTCAGTTTTTAATGGTGCAAAGGTCTCTCATGCACGGATAAAGTTTCCTCCGCTGAGGAAAGGCTTGATTATTACCGATAAATATTTCCCGCTTCTTCAGTGAAAAACGTTTCCTCAAAATCAAATGAATATTTATGGTGAATGTTTAACAAATCTTCGGTACAGATGAAAAAATAACAAAGATAAGTAGCATAAGTTAATAGAAACCGTGGTTATAATATATAGTATATTTCCTCGTTGTTACTAATGAGACCGCGAAGTTATTTCTGCTAAATGCCTCGTCAGATATGGAACCTTACATGTAACTGGTACCTGACCTGGTACTCATCATTAGCGGAAGTGTGACACTGCATATGTATGGAAGGCGGTCAACGGGGATATAGCATGTCAGCCAACCATGACGGTCTAAATTGAGACTAAGTTTTGATATTCCCGGGACAGTATCAAAACTTTTGTTTAACCCCAAGCAAAAGTAGAAGTTGTAGACACATTAGCCTCACAGCCTTGAGGTCGTGGGTTTAAGTCTGGTTCTGGTACAACTTGTTTTCGGAGGTATACCGGGTTCAGTAGCCGTAAGTCTATTTAGCGAGACGCGTTGTTCGAATTTTTCGCTAACGCGTGTATCAGTTATGTTTATGTTTATTTCCAGGAGGACGATAGAACACTCGGCCCATTTACCGGCTGCGTAACATACAACCGATCATACATGCTTTCATACAGGCAATACTAATAACAAATAAATTTTAACCCCTTTACAAAATTATCAAATTAAATAGGATTTGGATATAACATATCTGGACGTAAACATTTTATGAACGTATATATCGTTAGGTTAATACGAATACACAGTAAGTTATCACAGATATCCCTTAAAAATCGTATAATCATATGAATTATCTGAACAGCCCTTTACGAAGCAAAGTTTGAAATGATAGTGACAGTGGCAAATCAAGTGTAAGGCCCTGTTGTGAAACAATATTACAAACACCTGTGTTCCTGTTTAGAGCAGAATACATGTAAGCATTGATTTGACAACTGGTGTGTTCCAGAGTCACCCGTTGTGGTAATATAAACATGATCTTACACAGAAGATATGGACAATCATATCTTTCGCTTAGACAATTATGTAGAAATATGATGTATGAAACTTATCGCATTTGATGAAGCGGTAGGAGGTTAAAACATTTACAAAGGTATAATTTCCTTGGTTGTATGAAATATCATTTTTGAAGCATAAAAATTTTCTAAATTTGGGCTGAACTCTTTCGATTAAACTGAAGTATTGTTTCTGCCATGAAGTCCCTACAACACAACAGAATACTTCTCACATTAGTAGTATTTAAAATAGAGTATGAATGTTGGAGAAGCCATCTCATGAGGGCTTCCTCAATCCCATTTGTGTAAATTTCCTGGCAAGAAATGGCCGATGTATGTTCATTGTCAGTGATCTCAATATCTAAATACCTAAATCTTTAATCTTAGTAACACGCTTAACGTTTAGGTCAGCAAAATTATAACGAAAATGTACAGACGATTTCTTGCTGGTAAACGAAATAATGAAACATTGATCAGCATTTAATGTAAGCCGCAATGTAGCACATCTTTAGAGCAGGCGTTTGAAATCACTTTGTAATGATACGCAGTCCACTATGGAATGCATTTCCTTATATCTTTTAACATTATTGTCGTAGAGGTGGCCCACAGAATTATGACAAACATTTGGTCTATGATTGACATAAATCACAAATAGAAAAGAGTCGAATATAGATCCCAGCTGAACACCAGATGCTACATCTGTCCAGTTGGAGGAAACACCCTCTATGACCACACTCCGTGTTCTACGCTTTAAGTACGTGTTAAACCGTTGAAACAGCCCCCACGGATACGGTATGGTACCAGTTATTAAAAAGTAACTTATGGGATGGTGTCAACGGCCTTACTGAAATCAGTGTAGACTTAATCGACGTGACTTTTTTGTTTATACTACTTGCTAAAAAATATGTGTACTCAGCCAAATTCGTGAGAGTCGAACGGCCTTTTACAAATCCGTGTTGCCTATCTGAAATAATGTGTTTGACATGCGAAAAACAACATTAATGAACAAGTCGTTCAAACATTTTACTGACATGTGGCAGAGGCCAAACAGGTCAGTAGTTTATAGCATTAGGCTTACCACCACATTTACATATTAGTACGATATTATCCTGTTTAAAAATTTCTGGGTAAACACCGTCTACAAGAGAACAATTGCAAATTAACGTCAACGGAACACAAAGTTCCTCAGAGTTATTCTTTTAAAACTATGGCAAACAGGTTGTCTGGCAGATAATCTTATAGCTATTAGTCGTTTTTAAATTATATACCCCACTGCGATACACAGTCATGTCATGCAAAAAAGAAGAATTTATGTCATTGAAAGTAGGATAAAGTCTATCGAGACCATGTACGGTGAACACTGACTTAAAATAATCTACAAAACAGATCAGCGACATCTTTCGGTCTTTCAATATATTAAAGCAGCAGATATCTGTAGACGAATAAGTTTTGATTTTCTGCTCTTTCTGCTCTTGGAGAAGGACCAAAAACACGTTGGGTTTTTCCATTCAACGCCTCTAAGTTTTCTGCATATTCTCAGTTTATTTCACTGGCACGGTGGGAATTATCTCGTGATATGGAAAATTCTTTACGGCTTATGAGACCATTTATAAATTTCCTATAACAAGATTCGTTTTCTTTTAAGAGATTATATCTATGTCAAACCAGAACGGAAATTCTTTGGGATACATTTACTTTCGGGACACATTCGTCGATAATTGTAAACAAATGATAGTTAAAATCATCAACGGCCGCATCCTAGGTTTCCGTGTCGTTTAACATTGAGGACCAATGTAAAGTTGTGATGATGCTTTTCATAGTCTGCAAGCCAGCTTTACGAAAGCGTTATATACACGTTTCCGAGGAACATAAGACCTGGGTACAAGTCTCAACCGCAATATCATTAAATTAGGAAGAATGATTATAACTCCTACTCAGTACTTTTCGTTTCTTCGTCAGTTACATTCCAGAAAACAAGATCGAGGACTCCATTGTTTTATGTCTGGTCGGCAATAGCTTGGAAAAGCCCGTCTAGATCGAGAAACGAGTTTATGAATCTTTCAGATTCGGCATTACGCCAGGAAACTGGTTTACCCAGGTCGTTCACAGTATAAGATCATTCTATGTCACCATGATTTGTCAGAAGTCATGCACGGGATGTACTAGGTCAAGAGATTTGTTCATTTTCACGAAAATATCGTGCATAGTGTTATGTGGATCGTGTATACAGCCAATGAACACTTTGACATAGCCAGAAATTAGCTTCAACTCACAAGTCTCTCACCTTCAGTTTCCAAATTACACTATCGCTGGCAGGGGCTCCCCTTCCCTTCACCATATCAGGTATCAGGCACGGGCCCTTAGGTCCTGAGTTGGGGTTGATATCGCTATCTTATAAAAAAAACTTCCTTACACGGAAGGTTGCACGGCAATTCATGTAGTAAGCTACTGCTATGCCAAGTAGACACAGTTAGGCCGGGCAGCGACTCATGTGTTTAGTGTGAACTTCAATACAATTGCTCTGTTCTATTTATTTATTTATTTGATTGGTGTTTTAACGTATTAAATAATATTTCACTTATACGACGGCGGCCAGTATTATGATGGGAGGAAACCTGGCAGAGCCCCGGGAAAACCCATGACCATCCGCAGGTTGCTGGCAGACATTCCCACGTATGGCCGGAGAGGATGCATGAGCTGAACTTGAACTCAAAGCAACGGCATTGGTGTAGTCCGTTCTAAGCGAGAGGGAGAGCAACATAACCACCATACGATCACTGCGATCAGTAAGAGGCGGTACACGCCGGCTGCCATCTTGAGATCATTTAGCTTTAAAAAAAATATGACTGCCTTAAGACATGAACTCAACAATGCCCGTGAAAAATTCCAAATGAGATTCTCTATGTATGTGCAACGGACAATGCACATTCAAAATACTACAAAATATGTTTCTTGATTCGCTTGTATCAAGTTTTGCTGAAACTGAACAAAAACTGTAACAGTAACTTGTAGCATTTGGAAAGAAATGTTAACATTTGCTGGTTGAACAGACCAACAGAAAATAGAAAATCAATACTGCGATTTCTATGTCTTGATGTAGTGTATACTTAAAGCACTTTTCATTGAAATCATTGTTTCATTGACAAAAAATGTATGAGAAGCAGTGTGTTAAAGATATGTTAACTGGATGAACAGACATACTGACAGACAACCAATCATCGAAATGAAAATAGATACAACTAATTATGTATCTTTACGTAGTCTTCACTTCAACAAAATTACGTTTAAATCGGACAAAACCGGAGGAGGAGTATCGTTTTGAAGGAAAAGTTAACAGACGCCGGACAGAAAGACGCACAGACGGACATCTGGCAACTTGCTAATGCATAACCTCTTATGGTTTTCGATCGGTATAGCTAAAAACTAGCTACGAGCAAAATTATTCAATTAACAACTGAAGATCTTTTCCCCACCAAGGAGCACCTTGACGAAGGTTGAACAAGGTTGTTGCAACGTCAGGCCCCCCGGCTGTGCACTGCGGTTTTATTGTTCGTAACACCGTGGTGACAGTAAGCTGTTCACAAATCTCCTGGGGCAGTTAACGTAGGCGAACGTTCCCTTACACAATATAGAGTGTGCATATATCTACGACGCACGTAGGGATGTTTGTCGGTATCTTACCAAAGGTCGGTGGTTAACTTTAGTCTTCTCCATTAGTAAAGCTGACCGAAAAAAACTTATACGGAGTCATGTATATGACCTGTATAGCTCTTGACTGTAAATTCTTATTGCGAATATTTCAATGTCTATTGTTTTAAATTTCCTGCAGCCTTAAAGCGTGTGATTCAGGTATAGCTAAATCTAAACACAGTAATTTCGGTTGCGATCTGGTAGATTTTTTTCCACGAATAAATTTGGCCATCGTCATCGCAGACATTACTATGGTATAACATGAAGTAATCGTAAACTAAAACTTGCAAAAGGGATGTTTGAAAAAGGTGATTCAATTAAACTTAAAGACCTCGTAAAAATGAACGTACGGTGAGTAAAATTCATTTTCATTGTATGGTGAGTTTATTCACACAACTTTTTGCACACCTTTATGTTCAGGCCTGAGTAAAATTCACTAAAGTTCACTCACCATAAGTTCAATTTTACAAGGTCTTTCTCTATAAACAAAAACAAGGAAATAACGGCAAGGGCCAATAAAGCTGTAGGATTATTCCCAGCCAATAAAATACCAAGGCTAGCGAACCGTGAAACATACGTGGATAGGCTTTTGTCAGGTCAACCATTGAGAATTTTTTAAAAGTTACTTCTGATAAATGAAAAATCGCTGAACTTTTGATGTGGCGCCTATAAACAAAGGGTCTGCCCAGAGAAGACAGCAGTTGACGTCGAGATCAGCCAGTATGGGCGTCTGGGCTGTCTTGCTCAGCGCTCTCCTGTCAACGGCCTGTGCCCAGTACATTGATTTAAACGAGATTTCATTCAGCGGTATGTACAGGCTCTTACGAGAATTATTTTGTGCTCTACATTAATTCACTTCTGCCTCGGTGTTTATGTTTCAAAAAGTGTTTTCATTCATAACTTGAGAGATCATTGTAACTGATCTCGAACCAGTTAAGATGCTCAATTCGAAACACCGATTTCATAGTAAATGCTCTCAATCTAGCCTTTTTCTATATTTTAAATTTCTTTTTCTTATTATAATTTTCACTTGCGCTCATAAGTTTTTCTGGGATTCATTTTGCCAAAGACACCACGGCACTGCCTTACTCTATATGTACATGTATAATGCTTAACTGTAAAATATTTATTTTGCAATGTTTTTGGTCACTTTTATACTGTAGTGGAAAGCGTAGTAGGCGAAGTAAACCACAGTCCTTTGATAAATAACGGACCAACATTGCCTCTTGTGATGCACAGATTTCAGATCCCCGATATCTCCCATTTGATTTTTGTCGCTAACGCATGTTCTCGGACTGTGCATGTTAAGTGTTTTTGATTCTTGGTTTCTGTTTTGATTTATTTTTGATTTATGCGTTTAGTTACTTATTTTATTCATTAATTAAGTTTTGTTTTCTTTTTTTTTCCTGACTCGAGGTGAGGAGATCTTCGATCAAATCCGGGTTGTGTCCTTGTTGCTGTCTCCTTTTAGGCTTTCCACTGAAAGATTAGAGCAAGGAAAGACGACTCGTCGGCCCGGTGTCGGTATAATGCGATATGTCTGGTGTCTTCCGTATGTTCCAGTGGCCGCAGCACTTTGGCGACCTCGCAGAATATATATGTTTTAAGACCTCCTCGTCGTCATTGGACGCAAAAAATTGTTGACTACGATGTTTAACGCATGCATGTGCCTTTGATTATTTCTTTACTTTTTCTCATTTATGATGTATTTGTGTGATTTATTCAGTAATAACTCAAAATATCCATCGATTCTGCACGATTTGCAGTTCTGGCACCGGAAGTGAAGAACCATCTAGCGCATTTTCTGTCTTTTGTTATCTACCATTACCAATTGAATTTTTGCCGAGGGCCCAGAGCCGATCCTCGGAATTGCTGCTCTCGACAGCCATATGCATTTTATTTCCTTTTCTTTGTCTTTGCTTGTTTGTTTCTGGTTTCTTCTCCTTATGCTTCGACCGTAAAACTATACTCATAGGAGGAAACCGATCGATTGTTATTTTGATGTATTCATAATTTATTCAGTAAAAAAATCAAAATATCATTTTTTGTTTCTGACGTCATGGATTCTTGATGATTTACAGTTCTGGCACCGGAAGTGAAGAACCAGCTAGTGCTGTATGTTCGGGAGGATTTTGCAAATACGAATGCCACAGTGTCGGCACTGGAGGACATTTACAAACCGTGTACAGATTTGATCACCGACCAGCTCTACGAGCAGTGTGTCAAATGCATCTCTGACAAATGCCAGAACAAGTAAGCTGAGCAACATTTATTTATTTATTGATTTTCTTTTTTCACTAATTTATTTCTTTACTTATTTATTTAGTTATTTTTTTTATTTATATTTGTTTTACTTATTCAGTCATTTATTTATTTCATCGGTGTATACCTAAGTACATAACTAGGCGACTGTGCATGGAAGACAGATGGAGACCGGTTCAGCCGGTATTCCTCAATTGTGTATAGTCTGCTTCGATTTCCACTGCCTGTATTCCTCAGTTGTGTCCAGTCTGGTTCGATCTCCACAGCCTGTATTCCTCAACTGTGTACAGTATGGTTTGATATCCACAGTCTGTATTCCTCAATTGTGTCCAGTATGGTTCGATCTCCCCAGCCTGTATTCCTCAATTGTGTCCAATATGGTTCGATCTCCACAGTCTGTATTCCTCAACTGTGTACTATTTGGTTCGATCTCCATAGCCTGTATTCCAAAATTGTGTACTATTTGGTTCGATCTCCACAACCTGTATTCCTCAACTGTGTACAGTATGGTTCGATCTCCACAGCCTGTATTCCAAAATTGTGTACTATTTGGTTCGATCTCCACAACCTGTATTCCTCATTTGTGTGCAGTCTGGTTCGATATCAACAGCCTGTATTCCTCAACTGTGTCCAGTATGGTTCGATCTCCAAAGCATGTATTCCTCAATTGCGTACAGTCCGGTTCGATCTCCACAGCCGGTATTCCTCCGTTGTGTAGTCTGGTTCGATCTCCACATCCTTCATTCCTCAATGATGTAGACTCTGGTTCGATCTCCACATCCTTCATTCCTCAATTATGTACAGTATGATTCGATTTCCACAGCTCGTATTCTTAAATTGTGTACAGTCCGGTTCGATCTCTACGGCCTGTATTCCTCAATTGTGTACAGTCGGGTTAGATCTCACACAGCCTGTATTCCTCAATTGCCTACAGTCCGGTTCGTTCTCCACCATCTGTCTTCACCAGTCCAGTACATACCGGTGTAATCGCTACAGTCAGTATAAATCCTGTATACCTGTATATGTTTGTCCACTGAAGAGCAAACGTAGACTGCACGGAAGATCAAAAGGCCGTCCCCGTATCCATCGACAAAGAAACGGTTGCCTGTGACATCTCACCGGGCGGATGTGCCATATTGGAAGTCGGCAAGAAAGCCGTTCAGGTCCTTGGCAAAGTTGGGAAGACCGTAAAAAATGTGGTGAAAAAGGTCACTAATGGCATAAAAAAGTTCGTAGGTAAGTGTTTTCATCGTTATTCCTCTACTGTTGTCGACCGCCTCTGTGGCCTACTGATTAGAGCGTCCACCTCTAGGTCGAGAAATGCAGGTTCAAGCCCCCGTCGCGTCATACCAAAGATTTTTAAAATGATACTTGTCGTTGCCCAGTTTGACCCTCAGCATTGAGAGGTTAGAGAAAAGAATCAGGACTGGTCGGCCAGGTGTCAGTATAATGTGTCTGGGTGGCGTGTTATATCTGGTGTCTTTGGCATGATGTTCCAGTGGCGGCGGCACTTTGGCGGCATGGACACGCCCTGCCACAAGAAGACACACTACATGCACCCAACAGAAGGAACCGTCGTCGTTATATGACAGAAACATTGTTAAGTGCGACAGTAAGCCCCAAGCAGTCAATCAATCACTCCACTGCTTTCTTCAGATGTTTATTGCAAATCTCGCTGGCACAGGCTGTTAAGCCTCGGACTAATGAGATCACGTGCTGGAACCCCAGTTTTCGCCATTTTGACTGCTTCTTTTTGTTTGTCAGATACTTGGCGCCCCTCCATCCGTAAACCTCACCGTCGTCGCATATAAGCGAAGAAAATTCAGCACGATTTTAAACACCAATCAAAAAAATAGATAAATAAATATAATAGAATATCTTGTATTTCAAATTGCTCAAGTGACCACTATGCAGGTGCCAAATTTTGTTGTCAGTGGTGTGTAAGTTGCATGCTCTGTCCGTACAGAATGAATGAATGATTATGGCTGAACTCCTGACCAACTGTATGTCAGTCATAGTGGCGAGAACATGTGTAAACCATGAAACATTCAAGGGGTTTCTACAACACAATGAAAACATGCCAACCAATATAAAACAGACACATATGTTTGAAACAAGATAAAGAAAATAAACCGGAGTTAAAATTCGAAAACCACTTTTATTTTATTTCAAGATATATATTTAATATATATATATAGAATATTGTATAATAAATCGAAGTTATATTTTGGAATTTTAAATACGCAATGACAGCATCGCCAGCGACGGTATCAAATAATTCAAATATAAAGTCCACCGTGTAGAATCTTTGCAGAATGTGAGCAAAGTCTACACAGTCGATCAGGATATTTATCTATTTGATTGGTGTTTTATGTCGTTCTCAAGAATATTTCACTAATGCGAGGGCGGCCAGCATTATGGTGAAAGGAAACCCGGCAAAGCCAGGAGAAACCCACTACCATTCGCAAGTTGCTGTCGGACCTTCCCGAGTACTGCCGTAGAGGAAGCCAGCATTGGATAGACTTGAATTCACAGCGACCGCATTAGTTATTGGCACCTGAGTCATTATGCCGCGCAGGCGTGCTAACCCCGTCGGCCACAGATCAGGATATATTTGATGCCGTATTAGGCATCACATCCAACACACTCGAGAGCGCTGCTCCCATTCAAGATAAAACTGTGTGTTTAAAAGAAAATGTCCAACACTGCACCTCGTTAAATCTACTTGGTCTCTACGAAACATTACATGAGTATAACAATGGAAGCCAGGTACAGGGTGAATGACATGCAGTCTGCCCGTAAAAGATCTTCTACCACACAAAATAGGTTTGTCCAATGAAAGTTAATATATTCACTTGAGTATAAAACTTTACACTTTTTCATACCCGAAGGTGGGATTCGTTTGCCAAGAATTCGATTACCCAGAATCCGATTGCCGAGAATCCGATTGCCAAGAATCCGATTGCCAAGAATTAGATTGTCCAGAATCAGGTTACCAAGAATACGTTTGCCACGGATAAGGTTACCCCGGATTAGACTGCCACGGATCAGGTTACCCCGGATTAGACTGCCACGCATCAGGTTACCCCGGATTAGACTGCCACGCATCAGGTTACCCCGGATTAGACTGCCACGCATCAGGTTACCCCGGATTAGGCTGCCACGGATTAGGTTCAGAATCTTTAAACGCAAGAGACGTCAGACGAGAGAACCGACGTGTGAGGAGCTAGCCACCAATCCGGACGAAGCTTGCCAGTTCTTTTCAACACAGTGCGAGGCTTGTGCTGGGTTGCGTGATGCGGACGAACTGCAGCTGGTAGAGAGATGTAAGTGATTTATTTAATCTTCCAGCCTAATAGAAATGTATTCAGCTTTTTCATTGGTGCTTTACCCTGATCTCGTGCCATTGTGAAAGAAATATATAATGAAGTAGGTAAGCCTGAAGGGAGAAACCACAAAAATGTGTCTGAAACTATGTTAAAATTTTGCTATAGTTTTTTTTTCCGTATTGATGTTAAACATTTGAATGTTGTGCTTTGTGAGAATACTACATGGAGCGTGGAGGGGGGGGGGGGGTTGGTGGATAAGGGAAGATTTATAGGATGTTTACGTGCGCAGGTTGACTAGTACATTTTACACGAATGTGTTTCAATGTGGTAAAAGACGGTTTCATATGACTGATATTCAACATTATAGGTTTGGAGCATAAAACCCTGCATACAATTCAAACGCTTTAACTGCATTTTATTCAGTAAAATGATATAAAAAAGATAGTTGAAGTTAACTTTAGTCGGTTTTTGGTTTGACTCACTTCTTTTTTCCACATTGCATGGTTTAGAATTTAATATGCATTTTGATGGCCACGAGGAAAACGGATTCTGATGTTTTCGGTCACTCCGTTCTAATCTCTCGGACAGATTTGTTTACATCTCTGAACTTTACTAGTGTTTCCATTTCACAGTCGGTACTTGTCCCTTTTCTCCATGAGGGTAACATTTCATACATGTGCCATTAATTAGTATGGGAAAAGTTAATTTACGTCCATCTTTCTCATTATGCAGACTTTTTTTCACTAATCATCCTAAATTTTCCACTAATTTTTCAGATTGCGGTGTCGAATTCAAAAAGGTTTATACCGATCTCAAGTCGCAGGAGAACAGACTAGCTCGACTGGAAGACATTTACGATCTGTCAGATCCAAAAGTCTTTAATATCACCAGGGCAAGTACTTAATGTGGGCGCCACTTCACAAAACATCTTACATTTAGTAAATTGTTTAAACATATTTGCTTTTCAGAATAAAAATGAAACAGGCTCCAGATCCATGCGACGTAAGTCAATAAAATTTTAAGTGGAACATAGAAAACATGATCGAAGCTGATAAATAGATTCAATGAAATGGTGAAAGTTTCTGTGCTTTTTGCACAACATAGACGTTTGATTGTCTCCATCGATCTTTAAAAACCGGGGCAGGTTTTTATCTGCTCTCATGATACGTTTTTGTTCTCAAAGTTAAATCAGTTCATGCAGAGTTCAAATACCATATTTCAGTGCAATTGTTAGTGCTGTGGTCTAAGCTCAGAACAGAAATCTGGGAGGTCTTGCTGGATTAGATGATTAAAGGGCTGACTACACACAAGCGATCATGTCGCTTGTTCGAACCCGGCTCTCGCTGTTTCGGCCCAGGCTCTAAGTCAACAGGATTAACTGACAGACTAAGCTAACAGAAAATTCAATGCCGTAATCAAAATATCGTTGTATTTCCAGATCCAGTACGACTTATCTCGGTACGATGTCAACGTGTCGGGTTACCATGGTGTCCGTGTGGGATACACGCTTCTCGGTAGCTCCACTACGCTCGTTCTGAAAGATCCGGTGAATCCTTTAGATCCAGTCCAAGCCATTCCTGTCATGACGCAACTTTTGCATGAAGGCCTCGTTCCATTACGTCTTTAGTCACGTGACTAGTGTGACTACGTAACTAGTCTTAGAATGTACACCAGTTTTAAAATTCACACTGAAATAAAATATTCCCTCTCATTCCTTTTTTCAAGAAGGAGACAATATTTTTTCTCAAGCACCTTAGTTTGCCTCTAGACTTCTTCAGCAAACCCATATTCTCTAGGATTTCAGTCATCTACTCGAACGTACACACATCACAAATGGTGTCAGGTGAAATCATACTCACCTCGAAATGGCGTGGCAACAACAACGACGTTCCTTGTCGCGAATTACTTCTGTCCCAGCACAGCGACCCACAGAGGCCTCGACATGATTCCACAATGATATCATGTTCAAGCGAAGTTTATCGTAACTATGGTAGTTTTACTTATGTGTAGCCATGGTGGTTAGAATTAACCCCGATCAATTCCAAACAGTGAGTTTCATTTTATGAAGCTTATTTTAAAACGGTCTCTTTTGGACTTCTGGAATCATAGTTTGAGGGGTTTTAGTTTTATGCAGATAAAATGTTCGACTCGAAGCTCGTGTCTTGAAATGACTTTTTGTCTGTCAAAAATGAAGTGTTTGTCTGTCATGCCATATAACTAACTAAAAATGTATAAACTAAGCCTTCATGTTGGAAGCCTACCTAAAATCAATCACTTACTCTTAAATGCATTCATTTGAAGTTAGAGTAAAAGTACCTCTTGTAATGTTTTTTGTGTTTGTCAAAAGTATGTTTCATCAATGAAATAAACTAATTCAGTGCGAAGAGTTTAATTAAAGTCGATTAATAAACTTTAGAAATTATTGAAGAAGTTATTGATTTTTAATAATAATAAAGTGAAAAAATAAATAGATAAGAATATGTAATTCAGGACTTTTTAGTGACAAATCTTAATTTTATAGAAAGGGCTTTATCTTGAATTTCCTTTTAAGATTACCGATGTCCAATTTTTAAATCATGATTTATATTCATATTTTACACTGACCCAGGATCGTCTCACCATTGTGATTGCTGTGAATTCAAGTCCAACTCTGGCTGACTTACTTCCTGTAGTAAAGTTTAGCAACAGTCCACGGATGGCGGTGGGTTTTCCTTCGTCTATGTCCAGTTTCTGTCCACTGTTATAGGCCAATAATGCTGGCCGTCGTCTGTAACTGAGAGTTTAGTGCATAACACCAATGAAATAAATAAATGTCCTTGTTTAAAAGATTCTCTCCGTTAAAAGAAATACCTTTAACTTAATCCAACGGTTTTTATTTTAAATATTCATTTTCTACTTCATTTTCCCCAAGAAAAATGCACTTTTTTACTTTAACCTCCTCAGTTCTGTATCGATTTTTGGTCCTATTTAAGGGTCTGCGTTTATGTTACATTTTAAAACCATTAATAAAATGACTCTGTGTTTGTGAAAGAAAATAGAAAAACAGAAATGGGTAAGATCTTATTTTGCTTCAACCAAGAGCAATTATCCCTCTTTATGCGCCATTCAAACGCTAATCCATGAAGAAATGTTTTACCCTGCTTTTTCCCCAGCTAAATATACTCTACTTCTAAACTGTCTTCTGGTTGAAATTTATTACCACTGAGGGCTTTGTCAACCTTGTAATATTGTGAATGCTACACTGCTGACTTACCAGTAGGAGACACATGGGAACAACGACACAATCATTGCCATATGTCACGTCACTTTCACATAGCTTAGCTTTGTTTTAATCTGTGCATTATTTTTAACTGAGTGAGTCTAACACTGCATGTAACCAAGAGTAACGAATAGAAGGCAAGACACAACCCCAGCGAGCAATATAATGACCCAATTTTATGTTAGAGCCAGTATAACATGAGTAATGAAAATTGAGTCATGTATTATGCGACAACGATCAGTCGGCCGGGAAACAATATTTAGTTGTGAAGGGATTTTCTGAGTATCTCGCTCTTTGAAAAAAGGGAATGATACAAGTCATCACAAAATTTAAATTTTCAAGTTTCCTAGAGTTTTCATTTCTCTCCAAACAAAGCTCCTCGGCGTTAGTGAAAAAAATTTATCGGGTGGGTCGGATTACCCACACACAAAAAAAACAATTTTTAATGTTCGCCTAACCGAGTCACTGAGAATGCCGACAGATTACATCATGTGTAGTGAACTGAGTTATCGCCCGTTGAGTATGTTGATGTTCAACAGTTACAGCTCAAGTCTTGCTTGTCAACCTGCTGAACTCTCTTTTACGCTCCTTTTTGGCCGATCCTGTTACGAGAGAGGCTTAAGTCTTTTTTTAACGCGTATCATCAGTCACGTTTGTTTACATATGAAGTTTACTCAGCACAGCGCGCATCCTCCATTTCTACTGAATTCACAGCCCCTCATTCAAATATTTTGGCAGACTTTTCAGTTTTCGCTTTTTTAGTTATTTTTAAACTTTCACTTAACCTATATTGCTTTTTCTGGGGTTAACAAAAGCTTGTAACTTATTCATGTCATTCTGAGATAACGTAAAAATATTATTTGGCCGACTATGCCCTTTTTAAGTTTCTATGTTTACGCCTGTTGGGCGTTTATGCCTCTATAGTTTGATCGAATTTACTATAATATTATACCGAGTTCAAGTCTGACAGTACAGGAATTTCCGGCTGTACATATAACATAGGAGCGACAACCAAGCCGTGACGGACGCCGTGACTGTCGTGGCTGTTGCAGCTGCCGTAGATGCTGAACCGCCGGGAGGAGCCGGAGCTGCCGTGGCTACGCCGGGAATCAGGGAGCGCGCCGTAGTGCCCCGGTTAACGGAGTTGCCGTGTCAGCTGTGCAACTACGGGGGAAAGACGTCAGTATGACTGCCGGGCATAGTGGAAGAGCTGAGGAAACCGGGGCTGCCTTGTGATTGCTGGGGAGCAGATGAATTTCGTGTGTGTGGCGGGGCGGGGGGATTTTACGACAGCTGGAATGAACGCAGAGGCGTACGGCCTGGCAGCAGTACCGGGTAACGTGTAGAGTAGGGGAATAAGTAGTAAATTAAAACATTTACCCGAGCTTAGAGCAGGGATTCTTTTCCACTGTTCATACGCGGAAAAAGTTCGTGTGCATTCTGAATAAACCGTCCTGATTTGTTCTTTGTACATAATTACTGTGCTACAGTTGTCATTTCAACATTCTCCTACAACTTCTTTGACCACACCAGGTCAGGTGTGATGGCTAAGTCAGTGCCTAATGCGACCTTACGTGAAGGTAACCCTCGTTCCACTGGTTAAGCTAGGAAACATACACTCACGCGCTACACAAGCAGCAAAAGAGTTCCAGCTGATAATGTACAAATCTTATGGTCAAAAAATGATTTGGGCCGTATTTTAATACTTAGGACAGTTAGTTGTTGTGCTACACGACCATGCTCCGTGGGTACATGCCCAGTCAGATGAACATTTCAGAGATGGTAATGCGCACAGCGGCAGTGAAGTATTTCGGTAAATTAATCTGTGACAGTTTTCGCCACCTCAGAAATGCCGTCATAGGGCTATTTGATGGTTTCAGTCATTACTGTGACAAAAAACTAGTGTGTTAAGGATATTCCATCAATGCGTTCATTCTATGTTTCTTAAATTTTACAATGAATTCGCCTCTTGTTGGTAAATACCGACTGAGTGTTCAGAATCACTGGGAGTCAGAATCACTGGGACTGCTTTATAATTATGTCTAATCCCGCTTAACCCTTGGCTATATGTTCATCGTGTTGAGTGCGACGGCCTCCTTGGATATGTGAACAGTTGCAATCAAAGGGCAACTGAGATACATAGTCGATTATCGACACCATATATGCTAAAATGGTACACGATTTGAATACTGATTTTATTCATCCGCCTAGAGCATTCATAACGTCTTTCCGTCATCATTGAAAACTGCTGACTGCTTCTCTGTGCATGAATCCCTCCTAATTTTATATTTCAATCTTAGTTCTTTGGGGTTTTGTCTTTTTTGTGGTTTTTAGAAACTGGTCTTGCGATTATTGACCTGGAACGCCCATTTAGGTTGATGGCAGGTATACACATCTCGGTTTCGACGCCTTGCCAATCAGTAAACCTTTCGTTCACTTCAGGAACATTCCCAACAGCATTAATTCGTGCAAAATGTTTGTCCAGTACGGAGCACAACTCCAGTGAAAAATCACCCATCGTGAACTATCGGACAATTTCTGTTCTGTCACACTTCCGCAAAATATGTGAAAAAGTTACGTTCACTCATATGACTGAGTTTTTAGAAAGAAACAAATTTTACGCTAATCCGGCGGGCTTTCTATTAAACCATTCCACTCCTCTGCTGATGACTTATCTTTAACGAAACTAATTGAATCCATGAAATGAAAAGAATTCAGCATATCTAGCCTACATTTCTAGGTGTAACATAACAATAAATGACCAAATTCTTCCAACCAAATTGCATAATCACGGATTTCGCAATAATGTAAAAATTGGATATAATATAAAAGACTATTGCACAAAGAGTAAAACCAGAGGAGCGACGACAGTGTGACAGTTGGCAAATGGCCTCACGTTACTGGTGAAATCCGGCCTCATGTCAATTTACCTCAGGGTTTTGTTTTAACTGTTGATGTAAGTGTTTAAAAAAGTAACAACTTAAACAAGACCCTGGCAATATGGCTAAAGTAGAATTAGGCGAGAAAAATTACAGTGATGTTAAATGTAATTTGTTAGACTATATATAAACCTACTTAATAGATCGCTAACAGTGTACCGAATATAATAACCGTCTCTCATTTCCTTCCACAATCACATGTGACGTATACCAAGGATCCATATTTGGTCATATATCTCCTCATTGTATACATAAACGATATCATAATATCTACAGATATTTGGAACATACAACTGTTTGCTCACGAATCTTCCTCATACTTCGGTGGTAGCGACTTAACACAGCTATCAAATTCAACGTCTAGAGAGCTACAGATGTTAAATGAGTGGTTGTCAGCAACAAATTAACACTTAAGATATACAAAACAAAATTTAAGCTCACGAGGCGGTTTAAATGACCCAAAAGAGTGCAGATGTAGTTCTTAACATATCCTGCCAGTCTGTGGGGATATTTCTTTTTTCAACGCAAAATTATTCTGAACTGCACGTATAAAAGAATTATCCAAAATAACGTCTAGAAACATAGGTTTTTATATTCATATTACAGGTTGTCTGGACACGAAATCATTGCATGTCCTATGCTTTTCCTTAATATAGCCTTACCTCCCCTGCTGCAATATTGTCTCCATGCATTGGGAAACACACATCCAAACTGTTTCAATTTATAATATTTCTTCAGAAAAAAGCCCTTTTAGATTACTCTCCAATGCCGCACGCTACGCCCATCCAACGGAAGTCCAAGTGTTGTCGTAGCCTTCCCATTCACTCATCAAACGATTTTTGCACACACTTATTTGTGTGCATAAATATTTATATCATCTATATCTCTTGTCCGTAAACTTCCAGTTGATATTTGAAAAGACTGAATACTTTCACTATTATACTAGAAAACCTCCACTACGCCTATTTGGTTGTTTTCATGGATCAGCTGTGTATCTCTTTTCTTTTCATGCGAAAAGCCCCCGACAGATGCATAAATTGCCTCATCACATCATAAAGTAAGCCCATCTACTGACAAAAACAAACTATACCGACTTGATTTATTTATTTACTTGGTTGGTGTTTTACGCCTTAGTCAAGAATACTTCACGTAAACGACGGCGTCCAGCATTATATGGTGGGAGGAAACCGGGCAAAGCCCGAGGGATACCCACGGCCAGCCTCATATACCTACTTAATGGTGGTTTAATTACATATCATTTTTTTATATTCCACCGACAGCTGGACTTCCAGTATTGTATTTATATTATAAATTTCACTTTTAGCTGAAGTGTGATTCGTATAAATTTTATTACAACATAATCTGGGATAGAACAAGCTCCTGGGGTCATATCCTAAGACATGTTGTATAACTTTAGTGAAATAAGTCAAATCATATCAAAACAAAGGCCACAGTTTTCAAGATTGTAATCATCAAACAATGGTGGACTTGTAATGCAGTGCGATTGTATGTTAGTAACGAATGACTTACTGTACCCTTCTCACTTACCCCCTACCCCGCACTCCCGTAAGGCCACGAACCAAATGATAAAGACAAGAAAATGTTGACAGGATTAGAGGATATAGTGAAATTTCGCAATGATCAGCTCTGATTGGTCGGTTATAAAAAAAAACAAAAAAAAACAGAAACAGGATGTAAGCCAGAGTAATTTACCCACACGATTACCTTTTGTTAGATGTGTGATTTCGAGGAATGGTTTGCAGAGTCAATGATAAAAACCTACTCATTTGCATAAAGCGCAATGGTTTTTTCAGTGGCAAAAACAAAACAAAACAATAAACAGCAGTAGAACTGCAGCACGCGCTGCTTAAAGCAAAAATTCATGTATTTCTCTTCTACAGGTACAGGGATATGGCAGTTAAACAGTGGGGCAAATTAAGCTGTGTAAAATGTAGATTTATGTACATAGAGCAGAAAAAGCCGAACGGCAAATTATGAGTTATATCTATGTAATCAACCCTACTAAAACTCCATGAATTTCGTTTTATTAAATGTTCATGATACAACGGTAATGAAATGCTGGTAGTTTTTATTTATTTATTTATTTATTTATTTATTGGCGTTTTACACCGTACTCAAGAATATTTTACTTCTACGACGGCGGCAGCCAGTCATGCGAAGTAAATTTGTTAACATGTAAAAAAAATGCAAATATAGATCTGAAAAGGCCAAAACGTTTTGCGCATGACTTCAAATAATTATCCCAGGAAAAGTTCACGAATTCACTTGAAACACCAACTAACAGTGTTACAGACAGGCAGGTGGACATAAGTTCAAGGTATTGTCCCCGAACTCTATCCTGCTGTGGAATTAAAAGGCAAATATCTGAAACTGAAATACACATGTTCCTTATTGACTCAAGTAAGGTCTAGTTGACATTTGGCAGCCAGAAGTGTTTGGGAAGATAAACGACATGTTTCATTCGATTGGGTGATACAGACAACACGTGGTACATCACTAGATGAATCCTTTTTCCTCCATTCCTTTTGAACCCACGGCTTTACCCAATCACAAAGAAATTCCGAGAAAACTATCCCTTTTTTCTCGAATAGTTTAGTATATAAACACCATCACGTTCGGTAATCGTCAAGGGTTACATTTTCAAATTGAGTTCGTGGTCACAGACGAAGATCCGGGAGACGTAGTACAGAGCGTTGGCACCATGCGTATCTGGCTGGTGTTGCAGGGCGTTCTCTTTTCGACAGCCCTTGCACAGATTATTGATTTGAACGAGATTTCATTTGGCGGTGAGTACATTTCGTTTTCTAAATGCATTGCATTAAACTAGAGGGTGTCTTTAAAAAATGTACTCACCCTTTGACAGCCCATTACTCATGTATTTTGTTTTGATGAAAGTGTTTATTGACATAGATAAATTAAAGAAAATAACATTAAATTTAAAAAGATGAAACAGCATAAAAGAAAACTTTAATGTTCTTGGCTGGTCTAGTCTACTCATTCCTGCGTGTTCGCAAATGTCCAAACTGGTTTCCACCATTCTTCAAACACAGCTGATAACGCGGACCAGGGGATTCGACTACACTGCGGAACATTTCATTTGAAATTGCGAGACATTCTCTTGAGACATTAAATTTCTTCTTTCAAGTCATCGAATATTTAGAGTTAGTTGAGCATGGAACAAAAACATAACATACATGAGTAATCGGCAGTCAAAGGGTGAGTACATTTTTTGGAGACGCCCTGTATTTGTAAGGTGTATATGCTATATGAAGCGCGATGCCGTTTTCGACCAAAAGAATCACAGTATTACGAAAAATGTGCGTTGAGCAGATAAGTATTTACTATGCCCTAGGTCAGTATTGTTTTTCTCGAGGTCATAAATCATGTAGCAACCTCGTGGAAAATCCATAGTTGTATTCTCTTGCATCGAGAATAAAACAGAGAAGCGGTGATTGAGTTACAGTGCGCAAATAATCACAAGTGACCGGCGATTTTTTCTGTGGTATAACATAACGTAAATGCTTAAATAATATAATGGTTATACACCCCACCCCTACACATACACCACCACACACCCCAAACCCTCTGTATCAGTGCAATTTGAACAGAATTAGGAGGTTTATTAAATCTCACCAGTCTACAAGGATGTGTGCAGCCCTGGTGTCACACTCGACAAATATTTACCTGGTATACACTTAGAGCCTGACAGTGTGTCTAACTGGGTTGAAATTAATTACTTATTCCTTAGCCCCTTTATCTGACAACCTGTACACAACGAGGGTCCAGAGGACGCGATCGCATACGGGTTGTTTACTATTACGTCATTTGCATTATTTTTACCTTAAGCTCTCGTTAATAACTTGCCGTTGTGAACAAATCTCTTAACAATGATTTTAGTATGGGTCAATGGAATAAAGGAACGAGCAGCATACGTTATAGATTCATAATCAATATTTATTTGATTCATTTGATTGCTGTTTTACGCCGTACCCAAGAATATTTCACTTATACGACGGTGGCCAGCATTATGGTGGAAGGAAACCCGACAGCGTCTGGGTGATACCGGAAAAGAAAGCCAGCATGAGCTGGAACCATTAAATGTAACCTAACTTCAGCACCTCTGTCACTACATGCGTTATATCTGCATTGTGAAGAAAGCATTGACTTTTAAAGTTCCTTACACTGGTTCTTAAAATTACCATTACAAATTGTTTCTAAGTCTTTGAAAATACATTTTACATCACAGCTTACCTTTCATTCCTGAACTATAGTAATCCCGTCCTCCAACATATTGTTTCCGTCTCTTTAACAACACTCCTGACAACAATTCAGAAGGCCATTTTTAAGCATTTTTAATCGAAATGCATACAGAGTTGCTAAAATTATATACTGAATGCACAAAGCTTTACCAGATACAGGTTAACGCTTTCACCTGTCCGAAAAAGACATTTAATTATCATTGTAATATTTATACTGTTCAGCCATTTCGTTCGGAAATTCTTATCATGTGATATTGTTATAAAGCGCGTTTTATATAGTCACAACATTTAGTGTCACAACATTTAGTGTCACAACATTTAGCGTCACAACCGGCATACCTCCAGAAACCCACATGATTCCTTCACCGCTCCAAGAGAAATTTATCTCTCTTATTTATACAAAGTACATTAAGAACCCCCTGCTTTCGCCTGTCTAAAATGGGTATTATGATTTGGCACAACCCTTTGAGGAACACTTTGCTTGGCAGTGGAGGTGAATCGATGGAGTTATAGAATGTTTTATGAAGTTGCTGGCAGACCTCCTCACGTACAGATGTAGAGGAAGCTAGCACAAGCTGGACTTGAACTCACAGCGACCGCATTCCTTGGAGGCGGGTGAGTCATTGCGATGGACGATGGAGACCCCTGTTATAGATGGAGTGGACGGCTACCTTCCAAAGCCTTAGCTGATAATCATCTCATCCGCATTTTAGACCGATAAGTTTTTGTGTACAGTCGCTCTGTAAAGAGGACAAATAAAGTACCCTTGAAGAGGCGAAAACTCTGCGCTGGACATGTATACAGAGTGAGGTAGATGTTACACATTTGACGGGAGAAGCATTTTGGAAAAACTAGTTCCATCTCCTAATCCTCATGTTAGACAGGTGAAATTTCGTGCTTTCTGAAAGTCTTTCTAGCCTTTTCTTTAAGAAGACAGATAAAGTACCCTTAAATGGCGAAGGACTACCATGGTCATCAAAATGTGGAGTTTAGAATCTCGCTCTAATCTCATCTAATTTCCATTTCTTGGATCTATGGTCTAGGGTCTATGGTTTGCCATTTGGCATTTGTCGCTAACTTTCCCACGTACTTGTATGTAATCAGTGCCGTACTGTGCATGTCGCGGGTTTGATTCCTTGTTAATGTATTTATTTTTGATCTATGTATTCACACATCTATATTTCATTAATTAATTAAGGATCGGTCTTTTGGACGACAGCCTATCTGAACGAGAAGGGAATATCATGGGACGAAACCTGTTCAAACCTTAGCTCGTCTTTGCCGTCGGTCCGACGTATTGCGGAAGTCTACGTCACGTGACATGGACGTCATGTTGTTAATATATGGAAACCCTTTATGAATCATTTTCGCCAGAACCACTGAACTGACAACTGCAAATCCTATTTCTAGCGGAGGACCAATGAAAAAACAGTTTAAAAACAGATCATATTAACCTGGACAAGCACCCTGAACACAGAAAAAGGCAACCGGACAAAACTTGGTTATGGCCCGGTGTGTTGCATATCAGAAATGTGGTAATGTATGTCGCTTGACGCGGCGGCCATATAACATTTATACAGAGTGAGTGAGTGTTTGCACTAAACAATGTTTCAGTCAAATAACGAGGGGTCCTTCTGCTTTGTGCATATATACACATATAGAGCGTGTTTTCTTGTGACGGGGCGAGTAAATGCCGTCAAAGTACTGCCACCATCATTCCGAAGACACCACACATGACACCCCACCCAGTCAAATTAGGCTGACACCGAGTCGACCAGTCATGTTTTCTTGTTTAACCTTTCAATGCTGACGCCAAGCGAGGCACCAACAAGCACGATTTTTAAAGTCTTTGGGATGACCCGACACGGGCATGAACCTGGATCTCCATATCTCGATGCGGAAGCTCTAACCACTAGACCACCGAGGCGGTTACATTTACAGCTGTACCGATTGGCTTCAGATTTGTTATACACAATAAGTGCAACCGGAAAATTAAAATTTCACAACATAAGGCTATTCCATATGTAAATTTGGGCCTCCATGGCTCAGTCGGTTAGCGCGCTATAGCAGCGCAATGACCCGAAGCCTCCCACCAATGAGGTCTCTCTGAGTTTAAGTCCAGCTCATGCTGGCTTCCTGTCCGTGTCGTACGTAGGAAGGTCTGCCAGCAACCTGCGGATGGTCATGGGTTTCCGAGCTCTGCCCGGTTTCGTCCCACCATAATGCTGGCCGCCGTCGTATAAGTGAAATATTCTTGAGTACGACGTAAAACACCAATCAAATCAAATCCATATCTAAATTACGTTTTGGTAGACCATTGAGATAATCCAAAAGTAGACAAATTTTAAAAGCTTTTTAAATTGACCAAAAACATATGTTCAAGACCTGCTTGATATTAGGGCTATGGATCTAGGGCTAAGTTTTAATATGATTTGTGATATTTATGTGACAGTAAAAAAAAATCTGAAATGGTTAGAACTTTCTCCTGTACTTAAAATGCGGTATTTTTTTGTCCCTATTTTCTTTTTATGTTACCATTAGAGTTTACAGAGTCGATTCCCGTAATTGTTGTCTTCGACAGCCATATTTACTTGATTTCTTCACTTCTGTTCTTGTTTCTTCGCGTGTTTATTTTTTTTATTTATTTTTTTTCTCTCTTTTAACTCATATTGCGACAAGGGTTTGGAGGAATGTTAGTTTAATATATGCATACTTTATTCAGTAATAAATCGAAATATTATTTCATTGCTGGCTTCCGACATTCTCCATCTTTGACCACTTGCAGTTCTGGCACCTGCTGTGAAGTTCGAACTATCGTACTATGTCCAGGAGGATTTTGCGAACGCGAACGCTACTGTGTCAGCTTTGATGGACAAATACAAGCCGTGTGCAAATTTGATCACCAACCAGCTCTACGGGCAGTGTGCCAACTGTATAGCTGAAAAATGTCAAAACAGGTAAGTTCAGGTGCAACGTAATGACCCACGTGCCTCTCACCAATACGATGAACGCGAGGCCAAGCCCAGCTCTAGGTGTCTTCCTCTGTAAGATGACTGTGGGTTTTAGCCGGGATCTGTCCGGTTTCCTCCCACCATAATGCTGGCCGCTGTCGTGTAAGTTAAATATTCTTGAGTACGACGTAAAACACCAATCAAATAAATAAATCAAAAATTGTCAAGCTGAGCCATTTCGCTTGATTGAATCAGGTTGCCTCTGATTTTCAGTTGTGGCTTTAAGTACCTGATAAAGGCTATTTTTTTGGTTTCGGTTTCGTCACGTCACAAGCAGAGCGATGCATGTCTCCATGCGTCACAAGCAGAGCGCTGCATGTCTCCATGCGTCACAAGCAGAGCTCTGCATGTCTCCATACGTCTTTGGATTAATGATATCCGCAGTCTGCATACTTCAGTCGTGCATAGACCTTTTCAATTCCCACCGTCTGCATTTTTTAGTCGTGTACGGAAAGTTTAAATTCCCACAGTTTGCTCTCTTCAGTCGTGTACAGACGCTTTCAGTTCCCACGGTCTGCATTCTTCAGTTGTATGCCGATTGGTCTATTTTGGACATTCTGAATTCCTCAGTCGTGTACAGACCGCTTTATATTCCACAGTCTACATTCCTCAGTCGTGTACAAACCGGTTTATAATCCACAGACTGCATTCTTCAGCCGTATATAGATCGGTATGTACTAGACAGTCGGCATTATTCAGTCCTATACAGGCAGGTTTTTGCTCCACAGAGTATATTCCTGAGTCATGTATAGACAGTTTTATGCTTTACAAAATGTATTCCTCAGTCATGTACTATACAGTCTGTATTCCTCAGTCTTGTACAGACCGGTTTATACTCTACAGTCTGTATTCCCCAGTTATGTACAAACGGGTTTGTAATCAACAGAGTGTATTCGTCACTCGTGTACAGAATGAACTAATCTCTACAGTCTGTTTTTCTCAATCGTGTACGGGCCGATTTATACTTCTCATTCTTCGTTCCTTTACAGACCGGTTTATACTCTACAGTCTGTATTCCTCAGTCGTGTACAGACCGATTTATGTTCTACAGTCTGTATTCATCAGTCGTGTACAGATCGGTTTATACTCCCTCTGTCATGTACAGATCACTTTATACTCAACAGAGTTTATTCATCAGTCGTGTACAGACCTGGCTTACCTCTACAGTCTGTATTCGTAAGTTGTGTTCAGACTGGACTAATTTCTACAGACTGTGTTCTTCTTGTACGGACCGGTTTATACTCCACAGCCTGCATTCTGCAGTCGTATACAGGCCGATTTATACTCCACAGGGTGCATTCATTAGTCGTGTACAGACCGGTTTATACCCCACACTCTGTGCTCTTCAGTCGTATACAGGCCGATTTATACTCTACAGTCTGTATTCCTTAGTCCTTTACAGATCCGTTTATACTCCACAGTCTGTTTTCCTCAGTCGTGTGCAGACCAGTTTATGTTCCACAGTCTGCATTAATCAGTCGTGTTCAGAGCGGTGTGTATTCCCCAGTCTATATTCTTCAGTCGTGCACAGGCTAGTCTGCTCTCTACAATCTGTATGACTGAATCGTGTACAGACCGATTTATACTCCAGGGTGTGTATTCCCCAATCGTTCGCAGATCAGTCCAATCCCAACAGCTTGCATTCTTGTAGACTGGTCTATTCATGCTAATGGTCTCCACAGTCTGTGAACCACAAACTAATCTCTAAAGTCAATATTCCTCGATAAAAGGCCGCTCCTGCTCTTGGAGTGTTTATTCCTCAGTCGTGTACAGACTGAGAAAAGGTCCTCAGCCCACATTCTTCAACAGTGTACATACCGCTGCAATCCCCTCAGTTCGTATTCCTCAGTCTTGGTTTAATTCTAATGTATGCACTCCCTAGTCTTTTGCTGACCATCCCAATCTCTACAATGTGTATTCGTCAGTCCTACCAGAGCGTTCTAATCTTTACAGTGTCAATTCTTCAGGCGTGTCCGTAGGGCTTCAGTTTATAGATTGTCTATTTAACAAACCTTTGAGAAGGGTTCCATTCTCTACTGTGTATATTCGTTAGTCGTAGACAGAGGGTTCCAATCTAAACAATGTATATTCGTCAGTCGTATGCAGAGGGTTCCAATCTAAACAATGTATATTCGTCAGTGGTATGCAGAGGGTTCCAAACTCCAAGATGTATTTTCGTCAGTCGTAGACAGAGGGTTCAAATCTTGGCAGTGTATATTCGTCAGTCGTAGGCAGAGGATTCCTATCTCCAAATTGAATATTTGTCAGTCGTAGGCAGAGGGTTCCAATATTCATAGTGTATATTCGTGTTCAGGTGGTTCAAATCTCCATGCACGATCTGTATTTGTTAGTCGTAAGCAAGGGGTTCCAATCCGCTCAGTGTTCATTCGTCAGACGTGTCCAAATTGTTTCAATCTCCACACTGTTATATATTTTCAGTCGTGTTAAGGAACTTCCAGTCTCCATAGTGTTTATTTTTCTCCCGTGAACAGAGGTCTCTATTACAGCATGTATCTGTAAGTAGTGTGCAGAAGGCTCCAATCTCTACAGTAGTATATTTGTCAGTCGTGTGCAAAAGGCATCAACCTCTGCAGCACAAATTTGTCGGCCGTGTGCAGAGGATTCCAATCCCCACATATTCACCAGTCGTGTGCAGAGGGTTCCAACCTCTACAGTCCAAATTTGTCAGTCGTGCGCCGAGGGTTCCAATCTCTACAGTATATATTCTGCAGTCGTAGGGTTATGATCTCTACGGTATATATTTGTCAGTCGTGTGCAAAAATGATCAGTTTCTGTTCCTCCTTCCTGTGACTCATTGTTTCTGGGGATTTGGTGACCCTTTGTGCTCTCTAAGATGTGTTAACTATCAATCATCTCCCACCAATTTGGCGAACAGGTCAATACACTTCACGTCAGAAAAACTGTCAGCACCTTGCCAAAACTGGTCGTTTTACCCTTGTCCTCCAGTTTCCTCCATCCACAAAACTTGCTATTATGGTTTAAGTGAAACAATTGTTACACCGGCTAAGCTCTTTTTAGCCATTATACATATAATTGTATATCTTCTCGTACATGTTCGTTGCATTCAATAAATAACATATATGGAGATTAACAAGCACACACTTACCCCAGAAAAAAACAAAATGAAAATTAAATTTTTTGCCCGTAATACTTTTAATACCTGTCCCAGAAACGAGAAGAGTTAGGCTATTTCCAGTCAGTAGAGATTGTTTTTGAAAGTGTGAAAAATTCGTTGAAAGTAACAATTGATCATGTGCTCCATTTTCTCCTTAAAGAACAAACATGGCCTGCGTGGGAGCGGTGTCAGTCGACAAGGAGGCTACTGCCTGTGGCTTTGCACCGGCGGCATGTAAGGCATTGACAGTTGGTAAGACAGCCCTTCAGATCCTGCTTTCTCAGGACAATGTCAAGAAGACGGTAAAAAATGTGCTGAAAAAGGCCACTAAAGGCATAAAAAAGTTCATAGGTAAGTGTGTGGATGGTTATTCCTCAAGTGCTGTTTCAATGTAGGTGCCTGCGATCATCAAACGCTTGTTCACTTTGCGTCTGACGTTTTCTCACTGAGGTCATCAGACCCTAGCTCACTGACACCGTCAGACATTTGCTCACTACGACCATCAGGTCCTTGTTCACTGAAACCATCAGACCCTTGTTCATTGAAAGCATCAGACACTGGATCAATGACGTTGCATGTGCGAATCCAGCTTTCTCTACTTCGACTGCTTTTTTACGTTAAGAGATTTAATTATCAGTGACTTCACCGTGGTTGACCTCGAGCCCCCTTCAGTTTCCTCCTTCCATCAAACAGATCACCGTTATGACAATACAATGGGCACGAATTTAAGCACGATAAAAAGGCTACTGCTAATCTTCCCGATTTCACATTTATCAGGCATGCGTGTAAATTTTGCCCCAAATATCTTTGAGGTGAATGTTGTATATGCATCGAATATAACTTATACTGAAAAATTTCCCAAAACTTTTTCACACCTCAAAAGGTCGAATTCGCTTGCCAAGAATATCAACTTTATTACGACGAATTCGACTTCCAAGAATTCGATTTCCAAGGATTCGACTTCCAAGAATTCGACTTCCAAGAATCAGATTGCCCAGAATACGATTGCCACGTATTAGGCTACCAAGAATCAGGCTGCCACGGATTAGGTTGCCAAGGATTAGGCTACCAAGGATAAGGCTGCCACGGATTAGGCTACCAAGAATAAATCTGCCTCGATTTAGACTATTCGGCCTTAGAATCTTCAAACGCAAGAGACGTCAGACGACAGAACCGACATGTGTAGAACTAACCGCCAATGCTAATGAAGCTTGCCAGTTCTATTCGACACAGTGCCAGGCTTGTGCCGAGTTACATGATTCGGACGAACCTCAGCTGATAGAGAAGTGTAAGTGATTTATTACATCTGCATACATTTATTTATTTATTTTTTTAATTGATTGGTGTTTACGTCGTACTCAAGAATATTTCACTTATACGACGGCGGCCAGCATTACGATGTGAGGAAACCGGGCAGAGCCCGGGTAAAGCCTACGACCATCCGCAGGTTGCTGGCAGAGCTTCGGCGGGAGAGGAAGCCAGCAAGAACTGGACTTGATCTGACAGTGACCACATTGTAGGAAGCTTCTGGGTCAAACTCAGGAGCTACTTTGAAGTATTGTTTTTTTAGATCTGCATGCATTTTGATGTATGCAGTTTGATGGTTTCTCAATGTATTGGGTCACATCCACGCATTCATTGTGACAGGTATGTGTTGATTTCTCTACCTTTGCCTTCCAGTGTTAATGCTTGTCCCATATTCCACAAATGCAACTTTACATTTACCTTAAATGATCTATTATTTCGTCCATAATTAAGTTGCTCAAATTTCCTGATTCTGACGGCTCTAGTCATTTTAGAAAGTTGTTGTCAGTTTCATCACTAGATTAAGCAGCCAAATCTCCGTCCATCTCTTTGTATGCTGACATTTTGTTTACAGAAAATCCTAAATTTCTTTCCTGATTTTCCAGTTTGCGGTGCCGAAATCAAAACGGTTTATACCAGCCTGAAGTCAGAAGAGAACAGATTTGTTCGATTGTATGACATTTACAATTTATCAGATCCAGGCGTCTTCAATATCTACAGGGTAAGTACTTACTGCATGCAAGGGACAGACAATCATGTCATGACCTTATGAATTTAGCGATTTAATTTGGAGTTAGTAATGTGATTCGCCTCCCGGTAAAGGAAGAAACATCGTGTGAAGACTGATGCGCGGATACTATCAAAACCTGTGTTGAGATTGTACTTGTGATTTTCCTTGTAGTACCTCATATCCAGTGCCCCGTTTAAAGGGGCTGAGGATTTCCCGGCATGCAGTTGGGATTTGTATAACTGAAATGCAAGCGTACATTCAAACTATAGTTTTAAAAAATATCTCTCAGTTTTTAAAACGCGTTGTTGTTATATGTACATATGTGGCATACATGGAGGGCAGGTATTCGCTACAGCGGAACTGTTCCAAGGCAGTAAGCCTAACCTCATTCCGTCAGACGGAATAGGGAATATAGGTGGTGTGCTGTCTTTTAAGCGAAATACTCTTGAGTAATGTGTAAATCACTAATCAAAGAAAAGAATTAATACACGGTTGAAACTCCCCGAATCACTTCATTTCTTAAGCTGGCCATAATGTGGCTTCGATGCTGTATGTGTGGCGTTGATCCATATTCATTCATTCATTTCGAAGGCAGTCAACCCAACCCATGCATTCTCAGATCCTTGAGCCAAAAAGGCATAAGTTAGAAATTATTTAAATACTCCTGCAAATTCCTCCGCTCAAACATTGACCTCGTGACCTCGTCGCAGTCCATCGGCGCTGACCAAAAAGGCATAAGTTAGAAATTATTTAAATACTCCTGCAAATTCCTCCGCTCAAACATTGACCTCGTGACCTCGTCGCAGTCCATCGGCGCTGACCAATGGGCTTCAAGATTAGATTCCAGCTCAAGCGGATTCTCTCCAGCTTTCAATCAGGCTTCTTGTGACGTCACATCAAAGTTTTACTCAAGTGACGTGATCGGCGCCACTTGACATCGTTTACTAATAAGCCTGGGCGCGATTTCCAAAAAACTTTCTTAGTTTAGTAAATTGCGTAAGTGGGCTCTCCAACATTGAGAGTTTATCGAAAATACTTAAGTCAAACTGCATAAATAAAGTACTATGATGTTTAAGCAAAACAAATATGCGTTTGCTGAAAGTACTTAAGAACCTTCTTGAAAAGGGGCTCAGATTTATTTCATGTAAGTAAAAACTTCTTATATAGAACACAATACACAAATCCATGCTGATAAATGGATTCATGTCGTGAATTTCCTGAAAGTATCTTTACTTTTCTGCACGCCAAAGACAACCCCTTATAATAACCTAGATATCTGAAAGCATCGGCAGGTTTTCGGCTGCTCACATGATACAATTGTATCATACGTATCACATGATACGTTTTTTCTCAAACCCAATCACTTCATACACATTTCATATATTATTGTTTAGTTTAATTGTGAATGCTGTCCTCTGATCTCAGAACAGAATCCTGAAGGTCTTACTGGATCAGATGATTAAAGGGCTGACTACATACAAGCGATCCGGTCATGAGTTCGAATCCAGCTCTCGCTGCTCAGGCTTCAATTTTAAGTAAAGCTGTTTAACTGACAGGCCAAGTCAGGTGGCTTAACCATAAACCTGATCGTAGTCATATAAATAAAAATTCTTGAGCCCGGCGTTAAACACCAAGGGCCGAATGCATAAAGACGAAAAGCAACATTGTGGTTTAGAATATTCTGAGAATTGCTATTCCTCTCTTCCTAGTATAGGAAAATTGGTATGCATATACGCAGTGTAGCTATTCACTACATAGCTATGCGGAGAATACGATTATTCCACGGTGCAGTGTTATTCTGTGGTATAGGAGAGAAGGGTTAAAAAATCTCTTGTCAGATGCCCTTGACACATCCATCTGATCAGAGAGACAGAGGTTAAGGCGCTTGTCACTCAATCGCTAAGACACACTAAATGCAGGTTTAATCCCGGCCTTGGATAAGGAATTTATAAGTTCTATTCTCTGGTTATTTATGGGTCTTTGGTAATTATAAACGACCGAAGGCGAAGGCGAACCATTTGTGGTTCAACCAGCCACAAGGGGAGTTGTGTTCCAGGAGAAAAGATGTACAGTAATTTACCAAAGATGGATGATTTGCCCCGGACGTTATACGTCACTTAGTCCTCTGTTCTGCATTCGACCCCATTAGATCAGTGAAAGCAGAGTCCCGTGGCCGTAATCTATATACCGTTATATCTTCAGATCCAGTACGACGTATCCCGGTACGATGTCAAAGTGTCCGGATACCATGGTGTCCGTGTGGGATACACACTGCTAGGCAAATCCACTACGCTCGTTCTGAAGGATCCGCTGAATCCACTGGACCCAGCCAAAGCTGCTCCCGCCATGGCGTCACTTTTGTATGAAGACCTCGCTCCATAAGGCGAGGAGCCCAACAGCATTAGTAATTTGTTTCTTTAAGAAACTTACAACGAGATGTAGAAGAGTTCTATATTCCCCAGTGATACATATGCTCGACTGCCCACATACACATCAGTAGTATCGTCAGGTTAAACCGTATAATAATCTTGAAATGGCGTTGCGACAACAGGCACGTTCCTGTAGTGAATTAGTTCTCTTCCAACAGCTGATACACAGCGTTCCACACAGGCCTCGACAGTTTTACGATTGTGTTAACATGGCAATTAGAATAAAGTTTTGGTTAAGTTTTGGTTTATCTGGGATTAAAACTTAATTTCGCTGGGGGAATTATAGAATGTGCTGCAGTCTGAAATACTGGAGTGTGAGGGATTTTATCACAGCCATATTTCATCAATTGTAAACCGACTTAAACTTAAAGTTTAATTTTAAGTCGGCTCACGATGGAGGCCTGGTGCCCTTTGATTTCGAAAGTAGATATTGATTTTTAATTCAGATTAACTTGGCTTGAATACATGTTTTTTGTTGCTTTTTATGTTTGTCTATACCTCGACGTTTTTCAAATATATCTGAAGTTTAGTTTGTTTTCCATTAAGCTTCTTCCTTTTTTTCAACGATGAAGCATGTAATATAGTTGCTGTCCGGATTACTGGAGGAGCATGTTTGTACACTTTGAGGTCCAGTATTTCAAAAACTGCTAAAGAAAAAGAAAGCACACATGACAGTCAACATACATTGACTTTTGTTAGAAGTTTTGACTGGTCACGGGGTCTGGTGGCCATTTTTTCATTTAAATGATAAGCTTAAGAAATCTTCTTGCCAAAAACCGCTGAACAGATCGGACTAAAATTTTATATCCTCTTACTGAATACCAGGGAGTAATGTCGATGTAAAAGTATTGAATTCTGCACATGCTATTAAGGTCTCTGTGGCCATTTTATTTAGTCTCGTGAGCCGTTTTGCAGGTTTCTTCCATATTTTTTTGTTATAATAAGCTCGCAGAAATGTATCCTGCCTGATGTATCTTTGTGTGTTGAATCCAAACATTGTAATAATTTCAACGGAAGTTTCACGATTTTACCGGAAGTGGAAAAAACAATGAAAATTGTAGAAATTGTTGTTTTGATTTGTTTTTTTTCCCAAACTTAATATAAAAGGTTGTTTTATTTATAATTGCCGTATATCTGTGCACCCTTTTCAATTTATGTCCCCTATATCCACCATTTTGAAGAAATTACAATTAGCTCCATAAATGGCAGACTATTTAAGCCAAAATATTGAGACGTATACAAATTCGTAGCCGTTGATCTGCTCTTCATATGGAGCCTGAACAGATTTGAGTTACGATCAGTATTTTCCTCTGCAGATTTTTGAACTGTGATATCTTTCACTTGTAGACTAAACGTTTAACCTCAGATAAAATTTACATTTACATCGCCAAGCCTGGCCGCCAACCTTTCGCCTCTCTGCTCTAAGAAACAACTGACACATCCCCACGCCCCTGTAGTCCGTCTTGAACACATGTAAACTGTTTGCCTCGGCAGTAAACTGACTAAAGGAAGAGAAAACAAATAATGAACGTTAATGTTATAAGCCATAAAAGCTGGTATATCCTCGTCATCCAAATTCAGAACTGATAAATTCAGATAATCATTCAGTTGTTTTTCTGTGGAAACATTGTGCGCCTAGCTGGTTTTGCAAAAGCAACCATTTTCAGGGCTATGGTGAATGAATATGAATGAACCATAACACTTTTCATAGACACCGCTGCTTATTTCATGACTACTAACATTCGGGCTTTCTTCTTGTGCATCTTGGCTGGAAATGACAGCGTCTTAAATTAATTATCCACCTTTAAATACAGTTACTTTTAAAGGTGAAACTTCACCCTTTGTGTTACTTGCTTTACACCGTATATGATAAATTGGCGAAGGGCCGGTGAATGTCCAGCGAGCGTCACGTTCACGACGCAAGAGAGAAGCACCGAAACATTGTTGCTGCCCTATAGCCCGGGGTACAATATGAACACAGGAGTCTTAAAGTAGACGAAAACATAAAAATGATTCCAAAATCAAATGACAGAGCGTCAGAACTTATTTGCAAACATAGACTTTTTCCAGGAGAAAAGGGTATTTGAAATATTTTTGTACGGTGGATATTTGGGACCAGCTTTTGGTATTTATCGTTGTTGCATAGTATCGTTCTAAATAAGGATGCGATGCATGTCTAATAAATTTATTTGAATGTAAATTTGTTGTTTACACCTACGCATATGCATTCAACCTGAATTATAATAATATTTATGAACATATTAAAATATGATTAACCAGGTTGAATATATTTGTTAAATCAAAAGGACAAATTCTAGCACAAAAATATTTTTAAACATGTGTTACATCCTCGTTTATAACATTATTACTCAAAGACTATATATACGAAAGGGTGGTCCCAAATACACACCATGCAACATGATGCTTTACTCGTTCCTAAAGGATCTGTACCTTTCTTCAGATGCATCATATGTAAGTTTCAGTTTCAGTTTCAGTCAGTGTAATAGTTGTGTTTTTTTTCAAAAAACAGAGGTGAGGACAACGCAGGTTACTCACGGCTATATAATCTTCTTTCTTGTGAATTGAATCGAATAACAGGAAATCTCATAATATAGACAGAAGAGAATATTCGATAAAGTTTCAGCATTGTCAGGTATCAGGTGAGTTTAATACAGCGTACTAGCGTACCAGAACAAGAGAGGAAAAATACATATTCTCAAATAAATGGATGTCGTTATTGTGATCCTACATAGAGGACTTCCGTTCATATTACAAGCGAAAATGGCTCTCAGCGTTCGAGAGGAAGGCCGAACTTTGATGATTAGCTGAAAGTAAAACTTAGTGTAGGTCAACATTACGTATTAGAAAACGACGTATATGCAGATATTTAAATAACAAAAGTACAGCAGATCTGTGAGATCACCATACACTTGATGATAATAATTATAATATGACGAAATCAAAAACTACACTTGTGCCATAAAACACAAAAGTAAAGCTATACATTGCTGAAGAGGCAATGGGCTATATCAGCTGCAGTTTGCGATAAAAGTTTTAGATTGTAGGCAGCTGAATTAACTAATCACCACATATATCAGGTTATTCCACATAATAGGTTGGTGCAAAGAGTAGGCTGTAATCACATGGTAGACTGACGTCAGTATGGTGAAAAATTTCCCTTACATAGTGGATTTCAGATAAGTGGGTCAGCAATAAACAACATCCCCAACCCTTTACAACTCTATCGTCTACCCTTCACTTGATCGATGTCTAGCCCTATCATCATTTTTCCCTTACCCAGTGTCAGTCGGTTTTATGAGTGGAGGAAAAAACCACCAACATTTGACAAGACACTGGTGAAGTTTTTCACGGATGACGTATAGACATGCGCTTCATGAAAAGCTTTCATTAACGAAAGACAAAAAGACTGTACGCATGGTCACACGAACCTAAGATCATTACTGTGTTTATTGACCGAGTTGAAATATAATTAATAACAAGAGCCTATAGTCCAGGCTGATTATGTTTGTCTGCTGGTTTGATTGTACGTTGCCTAAGGCCATATTCTGTTGATTTATTATTTATTTATTTGATTGGTTTTTTACGCCGTACTCAAGAAACCGGCCAGAGACCGTTGGAACCCACGATCATTCGCAGGTTGCTGGCAGACCTTCCCACTTACGGCCGGAGTGGAACTCAGCATGAGCTGGACTTGAACTCACAGCGACTGCATTGGTGGGAGGCTTCTGGGTCAATACGCTGCGCTAGCCCACTAACCAAGTGAGCCACGGACGCCCCATGGCCATATTCTAGGAATTTGGGCTAATCGACTCGGCTGTCAGTTTTGTGGATAGAAGAAACTTGAGCGCCTGACCATTGGAATCTTACTAACGAACAGTTCTACATCTGGCAGTCGTCACCCTGCTTAAATACACATACGAGCGCCTTCCACATCTCATTGTCACTAAGACCTCAAGCACAAGGGGCGATAGTGGAGAAAGTTTAATTTCCTGGTTCAAGAACCTGTATCTCATGTGTCGTATCGACTGAGGGTCAAATGTCTATAACCTCTTGACCAAAGGTAGTCTTTGTGCCAAACCATGTATTTCCGATCACGCGATCTTTTTATATGCTTTTGTGCACATTGGGAACACAAATAACCTAACAAGAATTTTATCAACCATCATTGTAAATGAAACGAAACTTGTGAAGTACTAAGTCTAAGTGTGGTCCATAATGCTGCCAGCATTATGATGGCAGGAAACCGGGCAGAGCCCGGGGAAACCCACGATCATCCGCAGGATGCTGGCGGGCCATCGAACCTACGGCCGGAAAGGAAATCAGCATGGGCTCTACTTGAACTCACAAAGCATATTTCTTGATATATTTCGCTTATCCCGCAGTCCATACAGGATATGGTATATATCGTGTATTTACAGACATTTAATGCAAAGTAAGAGAAACAGCCTTGAGCATGGCGTTAATCAGCAATCAACCAATCAGCGACGTCATATAAACAGTTACACTTTAAATATGGGAGGATGTAACTCTTCCATCGTGATAGGGATTAACGGCAATAGTTATTGTCAGGGGAGCGTGAGAAGCCGTTCAAAACGTTCACTAGTATCATATTCCGTCTTCGGACTGTCAAAAATGTGTACACAAATACATGTTTGCGTTACCGAAAAGGGTACACAATTGGCGATTTATTCATTTGATTGGTGTTTTACGCCGCCACAGCACATGGAGACTGCGCATGTGCTAAGAGGACATGGAAGATGCATAGTAATTGATAAGATGCCCAAACTTATTTGTGAAGTCCGATTGTGTTTGTGTAATTGATACTCTGGCATTATTTTTCAAAAGTAATGTCAAATTATGTGACAGTGTTTGCTTAAATACGAGCCCGAAACGGACACGGAATGCTTTCTTCAGGATTAAAAGATGTATACTTTTGAGTTTATGGGGAAAAGACAACAGCACCGTGTAGAAGGCTGCGCCGACTGTGGTCATACCTTTGACAAGAATACCTCAGTTGTCTCCCCTTGCACATAACGCTGAATATCCAGGGATCTGCTTCACAAATCGCCCGTTGCGTTACCCCAACAGGCCTCAGACCACTATTGTATTTCCATTAGCAACATAGTTAACTTTTAGTGCTGTAACTCAGCTCCAAACATTCCGCGGCCAATAAAAAATGATGTATAAATCGCCCAGCCTGTAAGAAAGTAGACACAAATATCTTGACGTAGGTTGTCCATCAAAAGCTGAACCTCCCTATGGTAGAATCTTGGGGAGGCGTTTAACAACGAGAAAGGAACGTCACCCGCAACCTCATCACTACGTAGTAACACATTGTGCCTTCTCGCCAAAATTGAAAACATTGGTCACTAAACTTCACATCTGCTCAAAATTCAGAAAATTTATATTATTTTTATACGAAGCATGTACCAGTGCACCCAAAGGTATTTGCTTTCAGGAAAAAAGATTTTCTCCCCAAAATGCAAAGAATTAACACCAAAGAGCTTATAGTGGCTGGGGAGGGGGGAATACAGCAACCTTGGCCGCCACTACTGGATACAAAACTTATAGCAACGTAACGTAACGTCATGATATCTATGTATGTCTGTATTCTTGCGTTTTTACGTCATACTAAGCAGTTTTTCAGTTGTATGACGACGAGAACTCCTCAGAATGTATATAAATGCTGTGTGTGGTTTTTTTTTTTTGGGGGGGGGGTGACACCTTGCCGCCAGAACGCTTGCTCTAACCTCTAAGTACTGAGCGGCAAAAAGTACCACTTTTAAAGACTTTGATATCACTCGATTCCGGATTCATCCAGGATTTCCCGACCTCGAGTCGGACGCTCTAACCACCAGGCCATCGATGCGGCATAATTTCATGGTAGTCATGAGCAACTAATGGCACTTATGACTGACCTTTGTAAAAGGGGCCCAATGAACACCATATATGTGGATCTCCAGTAAAGTAAACAAAAGAACGGCTTCATTGGCCTAATTTCAAAACAACTTTAAAGAATACGAAAATAAACGTTTCATTTATTTCAAATATGCTTGCAAGTACAAAAATATAGAGAGTAACAAAATATCTTGTTACAGCCAGGAAATTAATCTTTATCAAGAGTTAGTCCCTTCGGCCCAAATGCATGGGTTTCACTCAAATTTATTTTATGTCGGTTAGTTATTTATGAGCCATTCTAGTGACAAACAACTGACGATCGAAGAAACAAAATACATTCTAGGCGGACATCTAAATTGCCCTTCTTTTCTTTGTTATTGAACTGCTTGTAACTGTATTTTTACATGACTTAGTAACCTTGATAAAGATATTTAAAGTACTGATCTATGTATCGCACGCAAATGTTTATGAAAGGTACCAAGATCCAAACAGCTGGTCAGCTCGGTTTGGTCATATACATCTTTCTTGTGTGCAACGTTTGGCTTTTTTTTTCTTAATATGCAGGTTAGAGTATGTCCAAGCACATACAAGTACAAAAGGGCTTCTCACTTTCCTTCTTGTGGGAGTAAAAACCAGCTACTTGGGCCCCGGGGAACAGATTGGGAATTTTAAAAATTTCCAGATATAGCAGAGATAGAGATAAATGTAGCTGTTAAAGCAACTTTGTGGCATCAAGAGTACGACTATGAGCTGTTAAGCCCTTCACAGTAAGTTCATCAATTCCCGTCAATCCGAAAATTCCCGATCATTGAAGAAAAATTTGCACGAAATAGAAGCAATTAGTGTGAGATATCAAATTTGCCATAAATGTTTTATTTATTTCTATAATGTATATTGTATGTTTGACGCATCACTCTTTCTGTCTCTTAAACCCATAACCTTCGTCTTCACGGACTCCAGTAAAACACGAAAACTTCGCAATATGATCCCAGCGGAGACCTCTTAGGCTTAGGTTAATATCTGATATAAACTGAGAGTCCTGCATTTTGCGGATTTGATCCAGTTAACTTTCAGTCTCGGCACAGCAGGGTAATTCTATTAAAGCCATGCATGTTTCGATACATTTACATATAGTTCAGGATAGCTATATGGAATCATACCCAAGTTTCTGCGTTAAGCTGTGTTAGTTGTTGGGAGGAAACTCGTCATCGCGACACAAACGTTGTTGTTGTTATTGTCATTTGATTTGACACAGGTATCAGCATTATGGATGTATATCGGCCATGTACATTTCACTAGAGGACACGGTTGTTCTGAAGAAAACTAGAGTTATAATAAGGTATCTGTGTCGAACAAGGAAGAAAAATGCAGTTCCCGTGAAATCCGTTTAGAGACTTCATTGGTTCCTAGATGAATTAGTTGGCTACATGGTGTAAAGTATAATTGATTGGTCGGAAATGGAATAATACGTTGCTTAGAATGACAACCGAATTTCCTGGAAAAGGGCTTGAGCTGCTTTTCAGGAAAGGTTTTATGTAAGCGTAAATTATGTAACGAGTATACATCTCGCTGCAACCCTGGTGACGTAACAGTCACTAGGGATGTGTGCCTTACGGGACAAGGACTTCATACAAAAGTTGCATCATTACGGGAATAGCGTTGACTGGATCCAAAGGATTAACCGGATCTTTCAGAACGAGCGTAGTGGCGTTACCGAGAAGCGTGTATCCCACACGGACACCATGGTAACCCGCCACGTTGACATCGTACCGGGATAAGTCGTACTGGATCTGGAAATACAAAGATACATTGATGTAGGCATGGAATTCTGTTTTCGTCGATTAATTGGTGTTTAACGCCGTGATCAAAAAAGTTTTCCCTTATGTGATGGCAGTCAGGTTTACGGGTGGAGGAAACTGGAGTAAACCATCTGGCTTAGCCTGTCACTCAAATCTCTTGACTTGGAACATGACACAGCGAGAACTGATTTTGATCATACGACATCATTGGTCGTATGTAGGCACCACTTTAGCCTCCTGAACTTTGACTGGTGAGAGTGAGCAGTTCAGAGTTTTCGCTTAATTGACAGCACACCGGCTATTAAGTCATGTATGTTTGTCTGTTCCTGACAGATATTAAGTACTTACCCTGGTAATATTAAAGACCTTTGGATTTGATAGATCGTAAATATCTTCAAGTCGTGAAAGTCTGTTCTCCTGCGACTTCAGGTCAGTATAAACCGCTCTGAAATCGACTCCGCAAACTGAAAAATTAGAGGAAAATTTGGAATGATCAGTCAAAAAATGTCAGCATAGACAGAGATGGACGTAGATTCCCGTAATCAGTTCAACCTGTCCAACTACTAAATAATGCCACATATATGTATCGTTGCTCGTGTTGAGCAAGGGATAAATATTGAATTTGGAATATAAACACCACTAAGTCGAGAGATCAGAATCATATGACTCCAAAGGATTATATCGGTTTGACTCAGGGTATTAGACCACCCCACCCCACCCTCCACCACTCCACCCTCCTCGTGCCCTCTAAAATACACACTGAATTCCAGATCATACGATACGAAAATGAAGACGTAAGTGGTCAGAAGGACAGCTGTGAAATTATATCCAAAAATACCTGTAAATTTAGATCTATATTTATTGATATCTTTTACTGAATAAAATACATTTCAAGTGCTTGAATTCTCTTCAAAACTTTATAGACTTTACTTATAAAGTTGGAGGTGGCCAAGGTGGTTCAGTTGGTTTGGGCACTAGCGCAGCGGAATGACCCACAAGCCTCCCACCAAGTGACTTCAAGTCTTTCTCATGCTGGCTTCCTCTCCAGCCGTCTGCCAGCAACCTACAGATGGTCGTGGGTTTCCCCCAGGCTCTTCCGGGGTTTCCTCCCACGAAAATGCTAGCCGCCGTCGCATAAGTGAATTATACTTAAGTACGGCGTAAAACACCAATAAGATAAATAAATAAATATAAAGCTGGACAGCTCGCTCACCCTAAATAGATTTCAGACAATCGGGACTGCATAAAATGCACCGTTCAAGCATCGGTAACAATAAAAGTCTAAAGAAACATTTGAATATGTCATGTTAGTGCGAACATTTGTTGTCTTTCTAATGGAGCTTACATATTTCACTGTGTTTTATCTGTTTGGTGGGGTATTCAAAAACATCTCCTAACATTGCACAAGAACATTGTTAAATATTTCTTTAGGTATGTGGATTTAATAAATCACTTACACCTCTCTACCAGCTGCAGTTCGTTCGCATCACGTAACTCGGCACAAGCCTGACATTGTGTCGAATAGAACTGGCAAGCTTCATCAGGATTTGTAGCTAGCTCTTCACACGTTGGTTCTCTCGTCTGACGTCTCTTGCGTTTAAAGAATCTAAATCGAATTCGTGGAAACCTAATACGTGGAAGCCTGATCCGTGGAACCCTAATACGTGGAAGCCTAATCCGTGGAAGCCTAATCCGTGGCAACCTGATTCTTGGCAGCCTAATTCTTGGTAAACGGATTCTTGGCAGTCGAACTCTTGGCAACCGGATTCTTGGTAATCTGATTCTTGGCAACCTAATTCTTGGTAAACGGATTCTTGGCAACCTAATTCTTGGTAAACGGATTCTTGGCAGTCGAATTCTTGGCAACCGGATTCTTGGCAATCTGATTCTTGGCAACCGGATACCACCTTAAGGTATAAAAACCGTTTGTGAAAAACACGAGTAATGATTACTTTATTTTTTTGAAACACAAAACATTCCGTTTACTTATCCATGTTTTCATTTATTTGAATGGTGTTTAAAGTCGTGCTCAAATTTTATTCGCTTATGTATGACACCGGTCAGTTTTATGGGTGGGGCAAACCAGAATGTTCTCAGTAAAACCACCGTCAAGTAACTGACAAACACCTAAACTTTAAGAATACATGGAAAGGCCTGCCAGCAACCTGCGGAAGGTCGTAGGTTTCCCCCGGGCTCTGCCTGGTTTCCTCCCACCATACTGGCCGCAGTCGTATAAATGAAATATTCTTGAGTACGGCGTTAAACGCCAATGAAATAAATAAATCTTAACTTTAATATGCAACTGAAACAGTGAAAACTGTATTCGAACACGCGACCTCATTGGTCAAGGGACTGATAGCCAGAAGTTATAACTATCTGAGCGAGCCAGGTTCCCACAAAGCACCTAAAGACAACAGTGGAGGAACAGCCATCAAAACACTTACCTATGATCTTTTTGATGCCATCTGTGATCTTTTTCACAGTATGTTTTACCGTCTTCCCAACTTTTTTAAGGACCTCAACAGCTTTCTTGCCGACTTCCAGTATGGCGCATCCGTCCGGTGAAATTGCACAGGCAATAACGTCTTTATTAATGACCACGGGAGCTGATACTGAATCTCGAGTGCAGTCCACTTTTGCTCTTCAAGAGGAAAATGGACAATATAGAGAATTGTTACCCTCTGGGAATTTTCTGTCACCATCATCCTTTATGTTGGCAGAATAAAATGCCGAAATATTAAGTCACAATGAAGTGTTCTTTTGATTAGTTACGCTACTCATGTATAACGTAGGCGAAAGTTTAAGATGAGACTGGCAGGATTCAACTCCTTTCTAGGTTATATCCCTTCATCTGTTAATGCTTGCCTTCGGCATCTTTGGTGGGTTATTCGAGTTGGGTTTAAATGCATATAGCACGTGTAAAGGAATAAAACTGTCAGAGCAAATGACCTGTTTTGTCCTTCTTACGTCTGCACTAAAGACTTCACTGAGTTCACATGATCGCAAAATTGCGATTTCTCAATCATCAACAATGGCAGTAAGTTAAGATGCGTGCCGAGAGATTGCTTGCAACTGGGTCGACTACCTACGTGCCTACACTGCTGAGTTCTGCCCTACTGTATAACGATGCAGGAGAGGAACACTCACATTGTGAAAGTGGTTTGAACTCAGACTTGCATTTTCTAGTTTGACTTACTTGTTCTGGCATTTGTCAGAGATGCATTTGACACACTGCTCGTAGAGCCGGTCGGTGATCAAATCTATGCACGGTTTGTAAATGTCCTCCAATTCCGACACTGTAGCGTTCGTATTTGCAAAATCCTCCCGAACATACAGCAATAGCTGGTTCTTCACTTCCGGTGCCAGAACTGTAAATCATCAAGAATCCATGACGTCAGAAACAAAAAATGATATTTTGATTTTTTTACTGAATAAACTATGAATACATCAAAATAACAATCGATCGGTTTCCTCCCATGAGTATAGTTTTACGGTCGAAACATAAGAAGAAGAAACCAGAAACAAACAAGCAAAAACAAAAGAAAGGAAATAAAATACATATGGCTGTCGAGAGCAGCAATTCCCAGGATCGGCTCTGTGCCCTCGGCAAAAATTCAGTTGGTAATGGTAGATAACAAAATACAGCTTTTAAAGTTGACCTACTTTTTTAACAATTCACTGGTCTGTCAAGATCTAATTTACCTAGGGAATTTCTTCATGTGCAATATTAACTGCCGTGGTAGAATGACTACGTACGGCAAATCCTGACGTGACTAAGGTAGCGTCTCGCACCCTGCTACGAACCAATGGAGTATTGATATTCGTCACAAAACGAGGCAGAGCTTTTGAAAGTTGCCAATAAAAGAATTACAATCCTGGTTTCAAAGTACCCTTAGTACTGCAAGTGGGTGAAAAAACGTGGTGGGTATATCAGAGAAGGAAAGGGAATGTGATTTATGTATCTTAGAACTGATATCGAGACGTAGGCCTGAAGGCAAGCAGGATAAGTTGTATTTTAGACAGGATGACCTTTTCAAATATTATCCACGTGACAAAAGCATATGGCAGAAATATGTGCGCATAGAATCCTTAATGTATTCATCTGTTTTAAACAGCTCTAAAAACTACATTCTGCCAGCAAAAAAACCTGCGGTCTGGTGGTATGGACGTCGTCCTGCTGATTCAAAGATTTTGTCGAATTGGAGTTAAAATCCAGCGATTAACGCAAGGTAACATAATAGGCATATCCCTAATTTTGTTTTCGCCGAAACACACAACAATGTGACAGGGAAAAAAAGAGGTTACTCAATTTGGTGAAGAATCTATTTTCAGATAGAGTTTTTAATTGTTTTTTTTTTAAACAATATAACCTTTTGTGAGGTCTTTCTATTTACGGTTAGTACCAACCACTAACCATGGTTCTGTTTTTCCAGTTTCTCAAAATGGGTTGAAACCCCATCAGCAAATATAAACGCTTAAAATAAAAGAATCTATAGTTAAGAATGTTTTATCTAATTTAAAAGAGAGTCATTTTCGCCACCATATCATTAGAAAAAAAGGCTAAATTCTCGCTTTTGAGGTTTTTTTTTCATGTACATTTATGCGAATATGTTCCACTGTGACAGTGTTAGTCTTATGAGGGTGATTATTTGACAAATCACGGTCTTGTAATTCAGCACTTACGTCCACGCGTCGCCGTAATTCCAATTACGCGGCTTGTGGGATGACCCTTGGATAACAAATTTTTGTTACAGTACTCTAATTAGGTATTTAGGGGCTGAATAAACCACAACGTTCTTTTGTTAGTAATTGGGTATGAATGCTTGGTTCTTGAGTGTTTCTTGACAATTCTGCAGTTCCGACATCTTCAGATGAGCTAATTATAGTATTGCAGTATAAAACACTAACAATTATATTATTGTAAATGTGATCTCGATAGCTCGGTTAAATAAGCTCAGGACAAGAAATCAAGTTATGCGTTCGTAATGCGATCTGTCATTTAAAACGGAGGGTATGCATTTACTAATAAACTGCCAAGTGTGAATTAGAAAAGAATCCACTGTTCGAACACTACTGTGACGTCACAACTATCGCTTAATTCTACTGAACGGGGACCTCTGTTGCCAATGGGGTTAGCGCGCCAGCGCGACGTCATGAGCCAGGTGCCTCTCGCCAATGCGGTGACTGTGAGTTCAAGTCCAGCTCATGCTGGTTCTTCTTCGGTCGTACGTGGGATAAGGTCCGCCAGCAACCTGTATATTGTCGCGAGTTTCCCCAGGGATCTGCCCGGCTTCCTTTCACTATAATTCTGTCCGCCGTTGTATAAGTGAAATACTAATGAGTATGGCGTAAAACACCGATCAAATAAAAAATAAAGAAATAAAAATCACCTGGCGACACACAGATATCGTACACTAAGATTAGCGTCACAACCATGGTACGCCCTGTAATTGAAATCAACTTTGCCTATACCATCTTTCTTGAAATGGTGTCTGCTACACTAGTTGAACCATATATCATGATATAAAAATTTTTAAAATATTTAAAATATATTAATAGTTCCATTCCTCATCAATACATTTAGAGAACGGAATATACTCACCACTGAATGAGACCGCGTTCAAGTCGACAACCTGAGCAAGGGTTGCCGAAAACAGAGCGCTCTGCACGACTAGCAAGATATGCATGGTGTCAACGCTCTGCATCGGGCTTCCCGGATCTTACTCTGTGACCACGAACTCGATTTGAAAATGTAAAGTTGACAATTAACGAGTGGGATGTCTTTATATAGTACGCGATTCAAGAAGAAAGGGGGTTAGTTTTCCCGGATTTTCTTTGTGATTGGGCAACGTCGTAGGTTGAAAAGAAAGGGAGGAAGAGAGCTCCAGCTTGCTATATGCAACATGTTGTTACATGTTCCGAGTGAAAGCAATTTTTACAGGGCAGGCTACTAAGTGTCATCTCGACGTTACATACATACACGCATACACACTTACATACACGCATACACACTTACATACACGCATACACACTTACATACACGCATACACACTTACATACATACATACACGCATACACACTTACATACATACATACACGCATACACACTTACATACATACATACATACTTACATACATATATACATACATACATACATACATACATAAATTGGTTTACGTGATGACTCCATTTATTGGAATGATTTGCGCCAAGGGAGTAAGATGTTTTTCAGGGATTCACACTATTCTAATCAACAATGGTCAGCCCATAGAAGACTATAATTACCACAATGCTGTGGTCTAAAATCTGTGGATCCTTCATAAATAATTCCACACAGCTTTGAAAACTAAAACTTGCATTTTAGGGTGGACAAAGGACGGTTTTCAGAGTCTGATTAACGATTCCGACGTCTACAAAGTCAGAAAACAATATTCGTCTTTGCAAAGTGTACCGTGTACTTGAGTCAATAACGAATAAGTAAATGTCATGTTCAGATGTTTTCCGTTTGATTTGTCAGTCGGTCAAAGATCAGAAGAATTTCCAGGGACATGTCCCTCTGTCTGTCCGTCTGTCTGTGTTTGTGATCCCTTACCCTATAGCAAGACAATTCCTGAACTTTTTCCGAGATGATTATTTTGACCCATAAATTTGACGTTTGGCATTTTCAGATTTACCCTAGCATTTATTTATTTGATTGTTGTTGTATGCCGTACTCAAGAATATTTCACTTATACGAAGGCGGCCAACATAATTGTGGGAGGAAAGCGGATAGAGCGCGGGGGAAACCCATGACCTGCTGGCAGAACTTCCCACGACTCTTGCATAAGTTTACATTTTAATAATTTTAATTTGCATAACAAGAAGTATTTCCGTCAACTTGAACATTTTAGAAAGGAAATTCTTGGAGTGTTGCAGAGATGATTATGTAACTCACAATTTACCTTCAGGCTTTTTTCAAGTCTATACCTGCATTAATATGCGCAATACCCAGATCAGTGTGTCTAACTGTTGTAGCTGTCGTATCTCTGGGCCTGTAGAAAGGAGATTCGGGAGTTTTTCATATATATATATATATATATTTACTCGTGGCAGAACCCATGCCCCCACTGGAAGATCTTGCCGAAGACACCAGACATGACACTCCACCCAGTCACATTAAACTGATACCTTTTCCCTGCTCTAGCTTCTCAGTGCCGAGCTCCAAACGAGGCAGCAACAAGTACTGTTTGTAAAGTCGTTGATATGACCCGAGACCGAATCAATCCCGGATCTACCCACCTCGAGACAGAGGCCTTATTCACAATGCCATATAGGTGCTTACCCTTTGTACAATGAATAGGGCCATTAATACTTGTGCTCTCCATTCTTAGACTTTTACACCGCTAACAAACTGTAATGGTGTCAGTATAATACTCGAGCTTACATCCTGTTCTATAACGCAACCAATCAGTTCTGTCCACTCTAACTCCTCCCTGTCTTCGGGGTCAGCGTCCCAAACAGGGAAGTTACGAAAGGTAGAAGAACACACTCGGTCATTCGTAACGGAAGACAAAGGATCGTGTTGCATTTACATAGCCCGGCGTTGTTTGATTGTTTGAACCTAGTGCGGGGGTCGCACGTGTGTGTCGAATAGAATTTTGCGACGCAAAGTCGTCAATACAAGGGGAAAATATACGGATATTGGAAACTAACTTGTTATTTTAGTGAGGTTTCTTGCGCATAGTAATGGAAGTGAAAAAAATACTGTAACATAAGATGCTGATTTCTGTCTAGCACATGTCTTGCATCTCCTGATTACCTTAAGTCAAAGCAAATGAACCACGGTAAGAACGATTACCTGACGGATGGTCTCTCTGTTATTTATGTTGAAGGTATATGTCAGCCTAAAGGAGCAACTGATATGACACTGACAGTAAATGGGTCTTCAGTTTAAATTTCGAAACTGAAAATGTTTATTTCACCGTCAATTCTTCGTCCATAAATATCATCGTTTCATTATGCAGGAAGGAGCGAAAGTGGCATCCGCACCCCCTCTCCCCTGTAGTACAAAAAAAAAACAATACAAGTAGCCCATTTAAAGAAAAATTTTTAATATTCATGCGATGATCTTTTTTTAGTATTCGAAACACGGTATCAGTTGCACTTAAACGCAGCCTGCCCTAGCTACATGTGTGCATGACCAGATGACCTACATGTACATGTATTAAAGCTGTCAAAACACATCCCTTACATCTGGGTTAAGTACGAACACGCAACGGCGAGCTGACGCGGGCTCTTCTCATTATAAGCGAGGTGTCGTGGAGGTGGAGCGCCTCCCTCCAGGTGTGCCATCTTTATTTCATTGGCTGCTTGTTGTTGTTTTTCTTCTTTAAACTAAGGCGTCGAAAGCGACAACCAAAATGGAACTTCCGGGTCAATAATCGCAAGATTACTTTCCAAAAACGACAAATAACACAAACCACCAAAGAACTAAGAAAATATATAAAAAATAAAAAATTAGACCAGAATCATGCAAAGAGAAGCAGTTGACAGTTTTCAATCATCACGAAAAGACACGATGAATGTTCCAGGCGGATAAATAAAATTACTGTTCAAATCGTGTAACATTTCAGTGTATATGGTGTCGATAATTAAATATGTATCTCAGTTGCGCTTTTCAAGACGTTAGTAACTTCGAAGATCCGTATATGACCATTCATGGCAGTGGCGTTTAATTTCCAAGTGATTTTTGTAGCTAGGTCGTTGATGATGATTTCACACTTTTCATCGCCATGATATGGCTGAGATATTGACAACGTGGCGTTAAGCCAAAATCATTCATTCATTCATGAACAGCTTCCTTCGCCAGGTACCTGACAAACCTCCTGACGTAAGGCCCCAGGCGAAACAGTGAATGCTGGGTTCGCACGCTCGACCTCATTGGTGATGACCTGACAGTTGCAGTGAGCTAGCTACGCTTGTAATGACATTTTCAGGCTCAAATGGGCAAAGTTTTGCATGGTGGGATTAGACGAAAGCAGGGAGGTTACCCTTTCGTCTTTCTCCACTCTAACCCTAACCAACGTCATTTATAAGTGAAATTCTCTAAGTATGGGTGTTAAATATACGATATCCAATCCATCGATTATTTAATCGAATCAAGCAAATCAATCGCTGTGTTTTGTGAGAAAAAATGGTTACCTCCATCTTTATCTATCCACTGTGGGTTAATTTTTGTTGGCTGAAGACTGGAAATTGTAGTATGTGGGAGTCACGCTTCAGTCGCGTCTGTGAACCTATAATAGAAGTGTGGATGCGGGGAGGAGGGGAGACAGAGTAAAAAAAAGTGGTCTATACCAAGGTTACATGTGTTATGATACTTTACTCAGAAACTTGTTATCGCTTGATATAAAATGGCCGTTCGTAACTGCACGTGCTCCCAATGCATGACTTTCAACAGGTTGTGAAATACTGACAACATCACCAATGTAACCTCGCTTACTTACATTGCAAAAGCGCCAGGTCTCTCAAGAAGGGGGTCGTGAGTTCAAACCCAGCGAGCGGAGGAATCATCGATGCAGTGCGGCTGTCCCAAAAGTATATTTTAGTGACCTACATTTTCTTTACTAAGCCTTTTTCTTTGTAGGATATGAAATGTTCGTGCTAGTACCATCATGGCCGACATCTAACTTCAATTTAAACTGCATTACAAGTCATAAACATATGAAACAGAAATAATGGTAACAACGAGAAGGCATTACACAGCTACGCATATGTAGACATGTCGTCGTAAACTGTTCAAATTAAGCGCAGTCTGCACCAAGTTATCATAGTAGTCACTGTTAGATTGGATCAGTTTGTGGAAAGCAAATATTTCTTTAGCGTTGACTTTCTAAGTATAAATACAAATTACATAATATAAGACAGAAAACTTAACATATCATAACAGACTTTAACAAGGCACACTGTGACAGATGGGGATCTCACATAACAGACTTTAACAAGGTACACTGTGACAGATGGGGACCTCACATAACAGACTTTAACAAGGCACACTGCGACAGATGGGGACCTCACATAACAGACTTTAACAAGGCACACTGCGACAGATGGGGCCCTCACATAACAGACTTTAACAAGGCACACTGTGACAGATGGGGACCTCACATAACAGACTTTAACAAGGCACACTGCGACAGATGGGGACCTCACATAACAGACTTTAACAAGGCACACTGTGACAGGTGGGGACCTCACATAACAGACTTTAACAAGGCACACTGCGACAGATGGGGACCTCACATAACAGACTTTAACAAGGCACACTGCGACAGATGGGGACCTCACATAACAGACTTTAACAAGGCACACTGCGACAGATGGGGCGCTCACATAACAGACTTTAACAAGGCACACTGCGACAGATGGGGACCTCACATAACAGACTTTAACAAGGCACACTGCGACAGATGGGGTCCTCACATAACAGACTTTAACAAGGCACACTGCGACAGATGGGGACCTCACATATGGTGTATTCACGTCCCTTCACTTTGTGGTCCCCTCGCTGCCTCGATGTACTGGTGTATGAGCCTAGCACATGCACTCTGCTTCAACAGCGGGTTTAAGTTATTAACCTTCTTAGGTAGACTACATGTACGTGTATACCTGGCAAATAGTAGTGGCTTACTCTTCGCACTCTGTCTTCCTCTATTCATTTACCTGGACACCCAAAGACATAAATATGGGCATATATAGTATACAACTGAAATATGTAAAACGCTATTAATTATCGACAAGAAAGTTTTAAATCATATATGTGGAGATATTTTTATACAGACACCTATAATGTATAATACAGATATATCATTACGACTTCAGCTTTTTTTTTATGTATTCTTTGTTACTCTGCAGGCTACCTTTTGTCCTTATTTCAACCGACGCCTGAATGTAGAGTTAACAAACGCGTAGTTCACCGTAGTACACCGCAATAATTTTCCGAGATATATGAATCCTTTGTGAGCCCTTTTCAGACAACCCCGGTGTGGAATGACCTACTTAACGGGGCGACAAAAGAAAGAAAGAAAATCCTCTGTCCAGATAATGTAAGAAACCGTGCTTTTATTGTACTTGTCCCGGATACGTAAATCCGGTAGTGATTATCCGGTTCGCCGAGCAATCTTGGCGAAAACAAACCAGTGCGTCTCAGAGACATATCTTTACAATTTCTCACGACTTAAATGCTTACTTTTTGGGAGTGAAAGACTTTATGTTTTCCAAATACAAAAATACGTGCAGTGTAGTTATAATAATTGTTGCATGTTTTCGAAGCTTTCTATTTAATAAAAACTATGTTCAACTAACAAGACTAAAATGCAAATTGCGCAATCCGTGCTATTGTACCCAGCAACATGCAGTTATCAAAGGGAGGGGTTTGACTAACACTTGCTAGCACTTCTTGCTTTTCCTTGAAAACCATACAATCTGACAGAAGGTTTGTCACCCTATGTTCTAAGGATATAATTTAAATCAAGCTTTTGTCTTCTATCTTATATTTCTGTAAAATATACTGGTAAGCAGAACTGCGTGATGAACCAATACTATAGAATGTGAATGTAATATATCTTGTTTGGCATTTTTTCTTCTGCTTGCTGCACCAGACACATGTAACACGCACCATTTTACACAATGACTGTTTCAGGACGTGCAGATTATTTTTCATACGGGTAACATAAACTATCAACTTAGTTTCAAATGCTAGAATATATTTGCATGGCAACAATTCCAGCCTTAGTGTGCAGTGTCATAATGAAGGTCACACATTCGGCACAGCTGGACTAGGTTACCTATATATAGATGAAATATGTAGTACATATAAGATTGATGGGTATTTTCATTAAAATGTTTAATTACGTAACATAATTACAAAAACACATTTTCATGTCAACGACAACACAGAATCGGCCCCACAATCCCCTGGTCCAAAACTTCATTCGCTAACCAGTACAATAAACTCAATACGAAAATACAGCGACATTTATTCGGTACACACCAAGATATGTCGTGCAAATGAACAGACAAAGTTATTGTTTTAACCTTGACGGAAGTGTGCCCAAAAATATATTTGGCACGAAATTCAAACTCCTTGAAACACAAGCCCTGTGCAAGTTTTGTTCCCGGGCTCCGCTGCCTTCATACCTAAATCGGAGTTTGAATATGTCCAAAAGTGCACGAATTTGACCAAATTGAACAATGGAGAATTTTCAGTTCACTATAATATTTTCGCTGATACAAAAATTTATATTTTTTTAAAAAATCATATACACTCATATATTACATATGTCGAGATTAATGGAAAAAATAATATAGGAATTTTTTTTAATGATCAATGGTCTACCCACCATTACCAAATTTTCAATCATCAAATTATCAAACTTCCTGTTTAGTTTGTTTTGACAAAGTTAATATTGCGTAATTAAAAGTTTTCAACACACAAAAGAAGTGAAAGGCCTTGAACCGTAAAAACATTTGTAGGGGCAGAGCGGGAATTATTTGTGGTTTTGGTTTTGTTGTTTTTCTTTTTTGTTTTGTTTTGTTTTGTTGTTGTTGTTGTTGTTTTTTTCTTTTTTTGACTTTCATAAGATACAGTAGGCCTACGACACATATTCCGTAAGCTTTCTAATTTCAGAACGTAAAATAACTTCGAACAATGGTGCGTGGTTTTGCCTCTCTTGTTGGGCTAGATCAGTTCAGTTCGCATGTACCGCCAGTTATGTTTTCTAACCCTCCTGTGAACACTAACGTTTTTGCGCTGAGCCCAAGTTGACCCAGTTACCAGTTGTTCAATTCACATCGTAAAACTGCCTCTTACAGGTTGCATACTCACAGCTATGACGTCGGCTAAAATGAATTTATTGAAGTATATATGTGATCGATATTTTACACCATCTATACTCCAGAGCTTCCGGCAAATAAATAAATAAATATATAATGAGGTTTACTATACAGATGGCAGTCTACATGGCCACTGTCTTCGATACGATTAAAATAACATGTTATTTGTTTGTCGTCTAAATGGGTTGTGTATATTTTCCAGGGACAAACTTCGTTCACCATTTTTTTTAATTTAAGTTTAACTTATGGTAAATATAACGGGATCTCAGTTTCGTAATTTTGACTCTTGTTGGGATTACTGTCTCCTGAAAGGCGATCTTAGATTGGTATAAAAGATATAATGAACAGAAAAGATAAAAGTTTGTTTTGGGTAAAGTGGAGCGACTATGTCCGGGAGTGGAGACAACACTCTTTGGTTCTAAGCCCATAATGGCACTCCCCAATTGTTAAATACAAGAAAGGACTTGTCTTTTAAGTTTTGCACACTACGTACACCTCAGCTATACAACATAACCTTACCTGACCACATATGGCCATACAGGGGACATTGTGCGCGTGTTTACATTCTACATAAACCCAAGGTCAAGAGGATAATATGTCAGGAAAACCCTTCGACCCCCACCACTGCATTTTATTGAACTATAAAAAGAGCTATGTTGGTTCCCAATTTCCTGAGTGCGTAGGTGAGACACCACCATGATGACTGCCAAACTTTTGCTCTTTGTTTTCTTAGCGACTGTCCGGGCCCAGTACACAGATCTGAACACGTTTACCTTCCGTGGTAAGTAGATGACTTTCTCATGTTGGGATACAAATATAGATTGTCTTTACTATATTTTTACAGGGTTTTTTTTTTTGGGGGGGGGGGTGTTTTTTTTACTTAGTTTTTATTTTATTTCTGCAGAATACTGGTCAAATATTCTGGATAAATCTAGACATTGCAATTAACTGGGCCTATGCGATTAGCATTGAGCTGGGGAATTAAATGAACTTGCAGAAATAAAGAAGAGAAAAACCCAATGAAATTAATATCAACACTTGTAATTATCATGTTGCCATATTTATTCATTCCTTTTGTATTGCTGGCTTTCTTAGTGAATTTTTTTTCTTTTTGCCAATCATTATTTTACATCAATTATTTACAGAAGTAAACATTAGCCGTTATTAACCAGTCTTAATCTACATAGTGGGTTGCTTGCTGACCCGTGCCATACAAGCGTGGTTCAAGCCTCAGCCGATATAGCTAAGGAGGTTTGTCAGGTATCTGTAACGGTTTCCTGTAACATTTTAACACGAAATCCACCGCCTACTCCATTTACAGTCAACCCTCAGCAGGTCTTAAACCACTTTGTCCCAAATCAAAAGAGCTTAAGTATCAACGGGATGATTTTTTAACAACCCAAGTTTTTAATATTGACAAAAATGTCTCTTTTTCTCCTTTTTCCTGATTCCCTTTTTAAGTACAGTTTCAATAAGCAAACAAATTTTTCCCCTTTTTTCGTGTTTTTGTTTAGTGCTGACACAAGGAGTGACGTCGGAGCTTGAGTTTTTGATACAAAATGACTTTGTAGCGGTGAACGAGACGCTATGGAGTTTATCGGATCGGTACAAAGTGTGCATTGACCTGGTGTCTGCCAGGCTTGAGCAATGCCAGAACTGTATCAACGAGAAATGCCAGATCAAGTGAGTTATATGACTATTCATTCTTGTACGACTTTAAGCCAGGGAGTTTGTTAGATACCTGATCAAAGGCGGTAGTATCACTAGGGTAATTAATGTGTTTCCGCGTTCATAAAATTTGCTGGTGTCGTTAAAGTGAAATATTCGTTAACACGGTGTTAATAAATCCCAGAAACATAAAAATAAATAAATAAATATAACCATTTGTCGCCTTCTCTTTGTTAACTGTTTTACGTTTTGTACCATCTATGGTTCATGTCGTGAATTCTTACAACTTGAAAAAGAGAACTAGTACATTTCCTTTCCGCCTTTAACAAGGCGGTCCAAAATTACATGTATGCGCCCTTTTCTTTCTCCCCGTGCTACGTCCCGCTTTTCTGTGTGCTCATAAAACACTGACATAGTACGCAAGCGCTACTGCGCTATATAAGGAAACGGTGTATTTCACTGCGATGTGGGCCATTTGCGTAGGCCGTCTCCCGTTATACTAGCTTTCGGCATCAAGAAGCGTTATCTCTTATACAGGGCAGAATATATGACGCTGGATATAGCGCTTTGTTTGCACGAGTGATGCATAACGGGAATTATTTTGTAATCGTAAACTGACATCATTTTAAAGTTATTGCACACTCTAAATAAAGCACCAGTTAAGAAATTCAAGTGTTAAATGACGTCTTGCTCAGGCTTAGTGTTTTTTTATTGTGATCATCGGGTGATTCGGTGCTACATATAGGTGTAATTTTAGGCTAGGCCGATATTAAGTATACAGTACCTTGATTACCCATAATAATGACAAAGGTGGTCCGTGAAATTCTGCGAACGGATACAATTACTTTTCCATGGCCCACGTAAATCACCATAATGATGAGACCCAATCCAAATGTCTGTGTAGCTAGCCAATCAGAACACTACGCGAACCACTCGTCTGTATATCGTAGTTTGTTAAAGTGAACATAAAACCAGCCACTAAACCAGAATTAATTCTCAAAAAAAAGATTCCCAGAGGTGTTGTAAAAATATTTCAAACATTGTACGTCTATTTTCATCAGAATAAGTTCCATATGATCGTCATTACTTAGCTACTCCAACCTGGGAGTGGCCATGCGTTTTCCCCGGGCTGTGCCTCGTTTTCCTCCCACTATTATCCTGGCCGACATATCAGTGAAACATTCTTGAGTACTACGTTAAACACCAATCAAGTAAATAAAATAACTTAGCTACTCATTTGATGATGCCATTTTCCCACATTATTCATCTCATGTGATGTGACATTTGCTGCGGAGCTCCCCGGCACCATCGATAACAAAAGTCGGTTGTCTTGCCAACTCGCCAACAAATTGCCGGTATATATTATGCCATTTTATTCTCCATCAATGGCTGTCGCGAGGAGGTTGTCTTGTCAATTCGCCAGGAAAAATTACTGCAGCTTCCTAACCAATGTGCATTGTAACCCAGGTAGCCTTTGTTCATGTAAATCTATGACTGTCCAGTTGGACCAACATGCTTCAATTTAATACTTAAAATAATCTCAAATTCCTGGTTATTGGTCGGACAGTGTGATGTTGCAGCCATAGTATCACCTGGGCTGGTGACTGGCCAAGTACCTCAGGACTTCTACAACATGGCTACTCTGCGGAGTGAAGTGCTCTCCCCGATAGTGCCCTCTTCCCAGAGCTGAATTCCGTCTTCTCGGCTTTTAAAGCGCCACTAAAGTTTATTAATATTTTTCTACGATACCTGTGGCTTACTTCTTTTTTCTCTGTATATATAGTGACAGACTTTATGGTCAGTTTAAGAGATTTAATGCTGGCCGACGTTGTATATGTGAAATATTCCTTATTACGGTGTAAATCACCAATCAAATAAGTAAATAAATAGATCAATAAATGTACCGTTACAGGGCCCAGCAGTGTTCCATTATTATGGACATACAGGCCTCGGGCTGTGGTGTTTCCCCGACTGCGTGCAAGGTCATCAGTGTGGGCAAAAAAGCCGCAGAGATCCTGAAAAGGGTTAAGGACAAGATCAAAAATGGCATAAAGAAGATAATTGGTAAGATTTTTGAGGGAGAGGGGAGTCATTTTCTTTTATTGACTTAATGCTGCATAAATGAACCTTCTCAAATTACATATACACACTGAATATGGCTCGCAGCACAATCTCGTTATTTAAAAGTTAAAATCTCCGCTGTCGTTCTTGTTGTTATTGTTGTTATTTCTTATGGTTATGATGATGATCTAATGTCTGCAATATTGTCTTGAATTCTTGTTTAGAAAGTGGAAAACATCTTCTGACCACCCCGCACTCGACCGAATCTCCATCCATTGCACCAAGCCTGTCCCTACTTATATATATATATTTCCAAGCCTGTCCCTATATATATATATATATATATTTCGTGGGCACTAGAACTGACTTCAGCGAAAGTGGGTCAGTGTCTTGCGAAGCTCAGCCGTCAATGTTAGTCATAGTGTACAGTTATTTGTGTCTCCTGTTACAGTACATTCACATTTGAAACACAATACTATTACCTTACTATTCTCATCATCTTGGATATATTGTAACCAAGGATAAATACTCGTTGTCGCTGTTTTAAAGCAATGACAGTAAATGTCTGTATATGTTATTATAGAAATGGCCCTAAGACTCTCTCTCTCTCTCCATTATCTGTTACTAATAAAATTTATCCTTCAAATGGCAATTTTTGGTTTTTATTTTCATAGGGGGAATAAGGATAAGGCTTCCGAGAATCAGGTTGCCACGGATTAGGCTGCCTCGGATTCGGTTGCCTCGGATTCGGTTGCCTCGGATTCGGTTGCCCCGGATTCAGTTGCCCCGGATCCGTATCCCGAAGCCTCGAATCCGTTTGCCAAGAATCCGATTTCGAAGGGGATGGGGCCGAAGGAAGCGACAATCGGGCGAGCCTAGTTGTGAGGATCTCGAGAGTCGTGGAGAAGAGGCTTGTCCTGCCTACGCGATACAGTGTAGCCCCTGTTCGGGAATGGAGGGATCCGATATACACGAGTTAATTGGGAACGGTAAGTTAGCAGTATTATGTACGAAAGACAAGCCGTAATTATCTAAGACATTATTAAAATTATTCTGCAGCTATAAAATATAATCCAGTTTTCGAAACAAGTGAACAGTTTTCGACCGGCGGCGATGTAAGAAAGACGCTGTACTCGAGAGCGAACGCCACCGATGATGTCCGTGTTTCTCAGGTATTCATGTGTTGGAGTTTAACGCTGGTGTACAAAAAATGTCACATCCTGGCGGTTAGGACTTGGATGAAGGAAACCTAGCAGATCCTGAAATCTGAAGAAATAACCCAACAAGAGCTGGTCCCTTTACAGTAAATATGCCACGTCTGAACCTTTAGGTCAGACGGCTCTGGTATACACATATGACAAGGCGGCAACTACATCTGTATACATCATTTGTGTTATGGTACAACTATTGAGTCATAATTCAAACCCTTACACACTTAAAACACACTTAAAACAGAGGGTTCAGTTAGGGTGCTATAAAGAACCTTATTGTGTTGGTTTCTCCTCAGTGCGAAGGTTCTGTGATCGAGGATGGGGTTCTCCTGTCGAACCATCACCCTTTTAGCAAGTCAGATAAACTCAGGACTGTGGACATAAGGGAAGAAAAATAAAATTTTTCACACGTAAATAGCAAAACAAGAATGAAGATGATTTTATATGCAATGAATATTTAAAGTAGAAAGATAACACTGTCGCGTGATCTGGTGTATCTGATTGTCAGCGCCCTGGAAAAGGCAGCGGTCGTCAATTCCACTTAGACCTGAAACATCCCGGTGCAACCTGGAACCTTGCATATTAGGTACTAAACTGAACCCTACTAATAAGGTTCTATATGGAACCTTTTAGGGCACCACCACAGAGGCAAGACATGGAACCGCTGAAGGTTCAAAGTGCAACTTCTTTTCTAAGAATGTGTGCAAGTTTACAGATATATGGCGATATCTGATACAAACAAAATGAAAAAGGGAAGAGGTAGCTAAAGCCGTTAGAGATATATTTCGTGACGCGGGCGTTTTCCTATACTGTCGGGTATATCCAATGGTAAGACATAAAACGCGCACTTCATTAACCAGATATATGCATTTGTTCCAGTGTGTGGCACTGAGCTGACATCCGTGTTCACCACGTTGCAAAATAAAGAGGAAAGGCTCTTACGTCTGGAAGAAATACTCGACATAGCCAATCCGAGCGTCTTCAATATCACATCTGTAAGTACTGAATGAATTCCAGAAGGACTGATGATATAATTTTGTTATTCAAAGTTCAGTCGAAGTGAACCTGTAACACAAGCTTTACTCAAACACTGCATATATAAAATGGCATGTGCTTACAGTGTAAAGATAATACTTGTACTCACTGTCTGCTCGTGTCCTTTCTGCACAGCTGGGCCGTTTTGATGAAGGCCCTTGTCTGCTCGTGTCCTTTCTGCACAGCTGGGCCGTTTTGATGAAGGCCTCTGTCTGCTCAAGTCCTTTCTGCACAACTGGGCCGTTTTGATGAAGGCCTCTGTCTGCTCGTGTCCTTTCTGCACAGCTGGGCCGTTTTGATGAAGGCCTCTGTCTGCTCAAGTCCTTTTTGCACAGCTGGGCCGTTTTGATGAAGGCCCTTGTCTGCTCGTGTCCTTTCTGCACAGCTGGGCCGTTTTGATGAAGGCCTCTGTCTGCTCGTGTCCTTTCTGCACAACTGGGCCGTTTTGATGAAGGCCCTTGTCTGCTCGTGTCCTTTCTGCACAGCTGGGCCGTTTTGATGAAGGCCTCTGTCTGCTCAAGTCCTTTCTGCACAACTGGGCCGTTTTGATGAAGGCCTCTGTCTGCTCAAGTCCTTTCTGCACAACTGGGCCGTTTTGATAAAGGCCCTTGTCACGTGCTCCATGAGTCTTTTCATCGCCCCTTTAAGTGGTGATGAATGAGTTTGAAATAAGTTCGAGTAGCATGACCCTTTGTCTATTGTATTTCAAGAATATATTACGAATGCTGTTATATTACTCAGACTTAGTTGTCATTCTCGCCACAATAAATACAAACAGACAATAAACTGACTGAATGGAATGAAAATATATATGTTCTCAATTGACACAAAAAACGCACAGCCACATAATGTCATAGGTAATCAATTGTTTTGTATGCCATCTTTTTTGATTGATTCCTCACACTTGACAAACTTTACCGGAGTCAAATTCATCCAGTCTTTGTATCATCAGCCATCTCTTCAATGGCTCCGTTGCTTTTGTTTTAATGTTTGCATTTTCGTTCAGCATTTCTGTTATCTGAATTGTATTCATCTGAGAACATTATGTTAAGCCATGTGCACAAGAATTTATTGATTTATTTGATTGGTATTTTACGTCATACTCATGAATATTTCACTTATACTTCGGCGGCCACGTACGCCGAGAGAGGAAATTAGCATGTAATTCATGGCTTCGTTTCCACACAAATGGGGATTTCCCAATAAGTAACGGGAACATGACCCAATCGTCTTTCAGGGGAGAATACTGTGTCTAGCTGTGAGTACACAAGTAGACAATTTGGCCAAGTCACAATTTACACATATATTAATGTTTCACAGCACTGTCTAAATCAGCAAGTCCCGAACCTTCCGTGCCTGATAGTCCTCGTCCCTTGAGAAAACTCCAGTCAAATTCCTGTCAGTGATTGACCGATGAAAGTTTGCAAACATCTGACAATGGTCAAACTCACACAGTCAGAGATCAGCAGCGAATCCTGATTTTGCATAGTGTGCGTCCTGCTCCACTTCCTTACAAACACTAAAATTTGTACTTAGAAAAAGTATCGGAATTAAGCCTACTCTATAAAATCTTACCGTCCAACAAGTGGGAAATATGCAAAAGGGCAGCTCAAAAGTAAATATGTCTTAAAAATTAGACTCGGGGGAGTCCTTAATTGTGGGCTGTAGCCAGATTTCCCTGTATTTCGCGTACGTCATACTATCTCAAATATTGATGAGGATTTCCTCATCTGTCGTATGAATATGTCCACGTTCAGTCGTTCAGTCATTCATTTAATCGCATCTTTTCCCCCTCTTTTTTTCACAGATCCAGTTCGACCCGTCCAAGTATGATGCCGCATCTTTAGGATACAACGATGTTCGTGTAGGATACTCTCTCCTGGGAACCTCCTACATCGCCATCATGAAGGACCCGGTCAATACGACGAATGCTACGACCGCTATCCCCGTCATTTCACAACTCCTGTTCGAGGAGCTAGTACCACAGGCTCCCTAACCACCACAGGGCACCAGAATAAAATCTCACTAACCAGTTCTAATCATTTCAGAATGAATACTGCAATAAAAGTTTTTTCGTCTGCAGCTTATGTGTGGGGGAGAGGCTTTGACCTACATAAAGAATACCACATTATCTCCAGTGTAACTCTCTCCAACGCGTTCTAGTACATGTTATTATCTGTAATAATAAAATAACAAGCATTTTGCTACATCTTCTCTAATAGCTAATCAGTCATTGTTTTTACGTATGTAGCCTGTCATCAGTATATACTTCAATGAATTACTTGGATTACTTCAGTACACTATGACGGTAAATTTGCCGCCACACATACGGTAACATTAACCACATGTATAACCATAACCGGTAGATCCGGAGTTCAATTCCGAGTTGTGTCATACTGACATATAAGACGTAACCTTAGAATTAGCTCGCTTGGTTCTCAAACGAGGAATATACTGGGTAGGGAGTCCTGTCTGGTGTCTGTGACACTGCGTTTCAGTAGACCTAAGCCAGCACTATAAAAATGCCCCCGCCCGCCATAAGTAGAGGTACATGTCACCATCATGGCAGTTTGTCTCGGTGGCGTGGTGGTTAGAGCTTCCGCCTCGGGGACATCCGGGATCAATCCCGGTCGGTCATACCAAAGACTTTCCTATTGCTTAGCGCACAGAACGGAGGGTTTAGTACGAGGAAAAAGGACTTGTCTGCTCGGTTTGATTGATTGATTGATTGATTTGATTGGTGTTGTACGCCGTACTCAAGAATATTTCATTTATACGGCGGCGGCCAGCATTATTGTGGGTGGAAATCGAGCAGACCCCTGGGGAAACCCACGACCATCCGCAGGTTGCTGGCAGACATTCCCACGTACGGCCGGAGAGGAAGCCAGCATGAGCTGGTCTTGAACTCACAGCGACCGCATTGGTGGGAGGCTTTAGGTCATTGTGCTGCTATAGCGCACTAACCGACTGAGCCACGGAGGCCCCTGCTCGGTTTCCGTATAATGCGACTGGGTGGGGAGCATGTCTGGTGTCTTGGGTATGACGCCCCAATGGCGGCAGCACTTGAGCGGCATGAACTCACCCTGCCACAAGGAGACACAGAATATATATACATTCTAAGGACTCGTCGTCATACGACTGAAAAATTGTATGACGTAAAATCCAAGCATAGATATATATAGATAAACCGCCATGATATAACTGCAAAAGAGAGGATTAAATCCCAATCAAACAAGCAAAGTTACTCGAAGTGAACACTAACGGCATTCAAGTCCATACAGTTCAGCCATATGATTATTAACTGGATTCGTGCGAGCCGCAGTCAGAGACGCTAAATGTAACGAGTTACCTCCCCCTGGTCCAACACTGCTTATAAAGGCCCAGTGCAATTCCAATGAAATTCACCTTCATTGCTCGACTGCTGCTGTTTCACTGTTTCACATTCTCCTTTCATCTTCCTAATATATGTTCAAGAACTGCTAGGCAGTGAAACTCATCGAATTTTCCATTCAGAAACATTAAAGATACATTATATATGCCAGGAGAGTCCATTTTGCTTTTTCATGGAGTGAATCAGTTTTGCCTGGTTATAAAACCCTCTGGGCCAAGAGGGTGAGCTCTAAAGCAGCGAAATGACCCAGGGGCCCATCGCCATTGCGATCGCTGTGAGTTCAATTCCAGCTCACGCTGGCTTCCTCTCCGGCATCACGTGGAAATGGCCGTGAGTTTACCCTGGGCCCTGTCCAGTTTCCTAACACAATAATACTGGCCGCCAAGGTAAAAAGAGAAATGTTCTTAAGTATGATGTAAAACACGAATCAATCAAATAAAATAAGTAAAATAAGAAAGTTCCCATTCCTTTATTTACTGACGGGCAGCAGATTTACTTTTCGCTCCAAAGACAAATGTGATACTACGAATGAGTGAGTCTGATACCGATAATAAATGTTAGAGGGTCAATAGAGAGGGATTCCCTATAGCACGTATGTATAATGAAATTATAGATAAATATCTTATACAGCAGAGCTATTCGATAAAACGAGGCTCCTATAATTTAAAGGTGGCCGAATAAATGAGGAAACGCTTTGATCAGCATTGATGGTGAAGACGACTTGACTCTGTTCGCGCCTTCGTTGTACATCAGCGGCCTCGAGCCGAAAAAGCAGGGTGTTCCACTTTGCAACATGCAACCACTGTGCATTATAATAAATCAATGAATTCCGACAAATCGATTGTTCAGGTCTGGATTGATTATTGGTTTTCCTCACTAAACTGGTCAACAACGTTTAAGACGTGCAATGAAACTTACATAGCTGTGAACATCGAATCGATCCATCTGGGAAAGACATGACCCGTATCAAATAGTGTGGGAAGTTACACTGTACCATGTGTTCAAACACCAATATCCGAACATTGCGCAACACGTACATGTGGTCTAGAACAATATTTATTTCAACCACTGGACTAAAAATTTGTTATCGTGTAATGAAAGGTTATCCATTTAAGGACGAATGTGGGAACAGACTGGATCTAGTGCCATATTCTGGTGAAAACAAATGTTTCTCACACACCGTATTATTTATACGGGCTGACCGACAGAACATTTTCTTCACACCGACAAGCGCAACTAACTTAGTAAAACGTACAAAGTGACAAACTAACTAAGCAACTAACTAAAACTAACGGACTAACTAAACTAATCATATAAGCTAACTAAAATAACTAAATTAATCAACTACATCTGTTTATCGGGAGTACATTTTGTTCAACTCACCAACTCAGGAAGACTGACTGCGTGACGAACTAACTAAAATACGTAACTAACTAAAAATTTACCAACTGAACTAACTAACCAATTATCTAAACTAACAAAAGTAACTAAGTAAACTAACTGAACTAATTAACTAAGAAATGGACTAAACTAACTAATGCAATCATTTGTGAAACGCAGCCTAAACTGGTATTTGCATGAAATACAATGTATGAATAAAAGGCGTCTCACACACCTATAATGCATTGTATACGCGTTGCATTTCAAGCACTTCGCACTGCCGCAACAGTGAAAACGTGCACAGTTTGAATGTGTCGGACAATGACCGGTGCGGGACGAATAGGCCATTGACTGTGACACTAAGCGATGTAAGCCTCGGAAGTCACGAACGAACTTTCTGATATCTGACACTTTATATGGGCTCGAGCAGACAGTGTCAAGTCGAAATCTTAAAATTAGACATGAAGAACTAGAACTGGTCTAAATCCTCGGCCACTTCTACACAAGTGTGTAGAATATTATAGCGTAGGCATAAATTACCAGAATCTTGCACGTTATTACCCCTACTGCTGCAGACCTGTACACAACAATCTGGCTTATTTGCCAGCGAAGACACAATTTTACTCGTCGAACCGTATATTGACTGTTTTGGAGTGGTGAAGACAGGATCTGTGCCTTGGTGGCGCAGATCACAGTGATCCAGTGATTGTGAGCGGACAGTTATAATCGATTTAATAAATAATGGTGCTGTCTATCTGTGCCCTCTTGTGAAACGATAGATCGGACGATGCGATCGTGTTGGCGGGCAAACCATGCGCCATTGTGTTTGCCGTCATGCCGACAATAGTTAATAAATTAAACCAGTTTATAGGACCACAGGAAACAATGCGGTGAAAAATAGGACAAATATTGCGCGCAAGAAGTATTAGAAATTCAATAATTCTTCATTCATTGTTATCCATCACTGCTCATCAAGGAGATTAAGAAACCTACGCACCTGGATAAATAGCTCATTTTGCAAACATCACAATTTCAAACAAGACCGCTTTCTATGACACTTGAGATCGATAAGATTTCTCGGTTTAATATCGATCCATTCCGGATCATTTCAGCTATAAAAGACTGGATGGTGAGCATGTTAACACCGAGAGTTTGCTGCTGATCACGCTGGTCAGACTTGGAGCAGATTTCCTGAAGCTGGTGACATCCCAATCATGACGGTGACAGGACCTACGTATAGCAGACGCCTTCTGGCTCTCACGGCGTGTCTCTTCTTACTGCAGCAAGCTGGTAAGTTACACAACAACATATTTTTTTCTGAGATATTTCAAGATATGCTCAATGGTTTATTCACTAGGTAAGCGATGGATCTGTTTAATATATCGTCTCCTTTTGGCTTTTTTAATACCGCTTTGTCAGGCAACGAGGGACGACGGGAGGATTGGAGATCTCCTGGATAGTCTACAAATTCTGATTGTCAAGTCGGCCGTGAACCAAAGATTTTTTTGTAAATTTATAAAGCTACATTTACTTTCATCTTCAAGATTTAAATTTCAAAAAAAAAAACTGACATTCATTCCAAGGAAACTTAATTTGCTTGAAGATTAACTGATCTGAAATTGGTGTTAACCTATTCTAAGTTTACATTACACATCGTTAAGCTGTTAAATTTCCTGTCGCGGACATATCTATTTTCAACATGAAGTATTCATGCATCTTACTGATAGTGTATCGTTAACAACATATACACTGCGCATTTATCCGACTTCGGTGACAGAGAGCTAATAGTGTTGCCTAAGTGTCATGCCCGACGGTAAAATAAGCAATCTTAGGTATATCAACTCGCTAGTGTGGGTCTCAGAGCATCGTTGCATAGAACATTAGTCAATAGGACATGTACTTGCCCCAAATACTGTGGGTGAACTGAGCCGCAACAATGGTGTTTTCGGAATGGTGCTTCAGTGAGTCGTTTGGACGCGAGGACAGGTTGCTAAACAGCCATCATCGTAATATGACAGAAATGTTAATAAAATGAACCATAGAATTTCCCTTTAAGTTATACTTTATTTTTATCTTCAGTTAACTTTTATTTTCAGTTTCAATTAAATTTTGTTTTCAATTTTTCCTTTCATTTCTACTTCTTTTCAGTATCGGGGGGAAAGTCGTGTACCAGCCCCTTTCAAGCCGCCAACAATGACCCTAATGCGTGTTACCTCCATGTGCCCGAGGGCACCCAGGACAAAATGGCGTACTGCCAGGCCTTTGAGAGCAATACTGATATCAGGCGAAAGACCCCAATAGTGTATCAAGCGGACATGGATATATGCGTCTATCATCTTGGTTAGTAAGCCCAGTCTATTGCTAAGCTTAAGTATATACTACCATTTCTGTCTATATATTTCCAGCTAAACTGTTATTATATTACCAGCGTGTGGTGACGCATTCTCTAAAAATAACTGTTGTAGAAATGCACATCGATATAATTTTGTGTATCAACAGTGCAGATTTGTACACAGTTCTTTTTTACAGTGTACTGTATCCATACAATTTCAAATCAAAATTTTTTTTCTTCCTACGGAGTTGTTAGTACAACTGGTTGTCACAACAAGTTTGTTTCCAGGTTTAGTCCATCAATTTTCCACAAAACTCAACTTTTATCAAGGTGTTCCATGTAAAAGTATGTCTATCTAAAAGTTGATCGACAAACGTTACTGTTACACTTTCCGACAAGCCACCGAATTAACAAGTCCAGGGAGAAATAATGAATTGTACTGTAATGACTGGTTCACCCCACACAGTCTTTATTATTAAGGAAAATAATTTACACACACAGGGAGATGAGTGGTTGACTAAATCTGCACCTGTGAAATCATCAGCTTTAAAAATCACACGAAAACAATAGAAATGGTCCAGACCTTGGTGGAGTTTAGTTCACCAGCAGAATCGCGGTTTATGCAGAACTACAAAATAAAAGATTAGAGCATAGAGAGTAAAACCAGAGCAGAGGCGACAGTTGTAGTTGGGAAATGGTTACACGTAACTCATGAAATCCGGCCGGTTGTCAGTTTGCATCGGTGAGGAATAAGCTCTCAGTGTTCATGTAAGTACCTATTAAATCCCCTTCCGCCACGGCTTAAGCAGAAGTTTTTTTTTTTAAAAAACGCGGTGATGATAATTAGAAATCACTAGATGGCATTGGTCTAGAATTATTCACAAAGGTGTACTGTCGCATTTAATAAACATTTGCATAAAGACAATGCAAAGTGACCAAGCCTCTGGACTTGTCCAACTCCTGGTAAAAACTCTTGTGTAGATAGTTTGTACCAGCGGATCGGAAGGCTATGGCATATGCGTTAACTCTTTATTGACTGTTGTGACAATGCTTTCGTTCTGCCACCTTTTATTTCGGTCCTCTCGTACTGCAATTCTCCAGTTGTAACGCGGCATTGTTCTCGTAATGCAGTTCCTTGACAGTTACACAGCAATATTTTCGTAATGCAATTCTTTGGTCTCATGGGACAATGCTCTTGTAGTGCAATTCCTCGGTCTTATGGGACACTGTTCTCGGAAAACGTTTCCTTGGCAGTTGCAAGGCAATGTTCTCGTAATACCGTCCGTTGGCAGTGGCAAAGCGTTGTTCTCGATATGCAATTCCTCAAGACTTGTAATATAACAGTTAATGTTCTCGCAATGCGATTTCGTAATGCGACAGCGTTCTTGTATTGAAGTTCCTTTACAGCCATGTTGCAATCTTCTCTTAAAAGAGTTGAATAGTTGTCTAAGGCAACATACTGTATCTTTATAGTTATTTTACATATATGTAATCATCTGTAGTCTTTTTCTTTTTTTTTTTGTTTTACAACAGCTTCAAGCCCCTTTTACGACACTTTGGACGTCGGCTGCTGTACTGGAGGAGGGTTACCACCGCCCGGCCGCTGACGACGGGTCTACTAGATACGGCCCCAGGCAAATATGGGCAGAGCTTAGGTCTAAAAACACCGAAATTTCTAATCAAAAATAGAAGACTTTTCATGCAGGCAAAACTAAATATTGATATTACATGTTTGGTTTTATCAAAGAAATGCTTGTATCAGAGAATATTGTCTTATCATTAATAAACTGGGAGATGTGGAATTGGGTTTAGTGGTTGGAGTCGAGTGGTCAATCGAGTGTGCTACAGCACAACAATGACAGTCCAGGGAGAAATAATGAATTGTACTGTAATGACTGGTTCACCCCACACAGTCTTTATTATTAAGGAAAATAATTTACACAGACAGGGAGATGAGTGGTTGACTAAATCTGCACCGGTGAAATCATCAGCTTTAAAAATCACACGAAAACAATAGAAATGGTCCAGACCTTGGTGGAGTTTAGTTCACCAGCAAAATCGCGGTTTATGCAGAACTACAAAATAAAAGATTAGAGCATAGAGAGTAAAACCAGAGCAGCGGCGACAGTTGTAGTTGGGAAATGGTTACACGTAACTCATGAAGTTGGGTTTAGTGTTTGGAGTCGAGTGGTCAATCGAGTGTGCTACAGCACAACAATGACTCAAGAGCATCTCACCGATACCATCGCTGTGAGTTCGGCTCAGGTTGGTTATATATATATATATAGCATTTCTTTCCATCTATTAACCACCAACGAGTAATATCACATGCAAGCATCATGTCCATTTTAATGTGAAGTGCAATACGATTCGTATTAGAATAACACTTCAAGAACAACAACCGCTATAACCTGACTGGAACACGCAACCTCAATGGTCACGCTCAGGTGAACTTCCTACAACAACCATTAGTCCCATCGGCCCTTTAGAACCAAATACATCAATAAATTAAAATATTTTCACGCAATTATAGCTAATCCTCTTATTGATTATTGGGTTTATTCAAATTGCCGGCGAATTGGGTATTAGTTGAGAATTCAGCCAGATGTTTATCTATTGTTGCAAAGGTCGATTTGATCTATTAAAGTGTGTAGGTCACACTATATCATATATCTGACGTCAATATCCGAACAGTGTGGAGGGCACATATGTGGTCAAGAATAATATATATTATTTTATTTATTTGACTGATATTTTACGCTGTACTCAAGAATACTTCACGTATACCACGAAGGCCAGCATTATATGTGGGAGAAAACCAGGTAGACCCCATGGGAAACTAGCGATCACCCGTAAGCTGCTGACAGATCTTCCCACATTCTACTGGAGAGGAAGTCAGCATGACTTGAACTCACGGCGAGCGCATTGGTAACAGGCTCCTGGATCAATTCGCTTCGCTAACTCACTAAACGCCTCGGCCGTGGAGGCCCCGACCAGTAAATAAATTCCAACCGAAAGATGCAGTCATCCGATGTCAACATACACACACGAAACAAAAACAGAATGTTTAACAGGATGCCAACGCGAAATAAGTCAACAAGACACATCTGATATCACTCAAGTGAAAAATCACAAGGCCTATTTTCACTTAAAGACAGGGAAGGATAAATATCATGCCAAAATCAGATGAGAGAGCGTCAAAAGGTATTTGTAAATATGGTCCTTAATATTTTTCTTATTTTTTTGAGGAGTAAAGGGTAATTAAAAATATTAATATATCGTGGGTATTTGGGATCAACTTTTGATATTAATCGTCGTTGCATAATAATATTTCAAATAAGGAAGTGACGCATGTCTAATAAATTTATTTGAATGTAAATTTGTTGCTCATATCCGACCATATGCATTTAACCTGAATTATGATAATATTTGTGAGCATATTAATAGTATAAATATGGTGCTAATCCAGATCTACTTACTGATGCGTAATAAATCCTGAGCTCAATCGGTCATCACAGGGATAGCCACGAAGAAGACTATATATAGGTGTTGATTGAAATCATAGGGTACTATACTCAAAGGAATCTGGTATTTAGAAACGGCTGGCCGAGCAAATAGCCTTGGACCGACAATGTCGTTCGTCATTCAGCAAAAAACTATTGCCCTATATTTTTAATGAATTCATAACCACTAGCTTGAGTCGCTTTTTTTATGTAAAACCTACACTCTTAGTTTAAATGGTGCTGAAAGGGTGTAAAGTTACTAAAAACACCCTGTTTATCCATGAATACATCGTTCAAGGGTATATTCAGTGTGCTAGAATGGTATTACTATGATACGTTGGCGAAATGGAGCAGGGATCCCTCAGGGTAACACCTTTTAGGGTGTAAATTTTTAAAATGGATATTGAAAAGATGTGAATCATTCTGTGGTTGATCTTGCACTATATCCCAAGTTGTCTTTCTCATAACTTTGGCCACATGCATTTCTTTTAATTAGAATAACATTTGCCCGGATATCTTTCTCTCTCAAGCCGTTGTCATCACTGGTGCCTTGTTTTGGGGATCACACCATTCATGTATTCACGTATGTATATGGTTTTCTTCACATGTATTACATGTAATCGTGCTTAGGCACTCTGGTGTGATAAAATAACGCCTCATAATAATGTACAGTGTTTGCATTCTGTCGCTAAAATTGATTTAAGTAATTGCTTACCTTGGTATCAAACAGGTGTTGATTGCATTAAAAGGGTGTTCTTTGGTGATGAACACCCTACCACACCTTATAAGAGACAACAACATACTGCTGGGGTTAAAACGGTGCTTATCTTTTGTTAAAAGGGCATTAACTCACACGAAACAGCCTTTCCACACCCTAACAAGCAGTGCCATGTCTTCAGTATTACAAAGGGTTCAAACTAAAGTTGAAATGTGAAATAGCACCTTTGCGGTATCTTAGAACTTAGGCTGAGGTTAGCTGTTGTATTACAAAAAGGTGTATACCGAGGTGTTCAGCAGTGAAACAAACCTGTAACCACACTGGTAATATAGCTGTGGTATTTAATAAAGCCCGAGCTTTAGACCACCCAGCCACCAGGGAATCAAAACACTATTAGAGCTGTTAATTAAATCCCGTTATTTATGACAATACATGATCGGAAATTTTTATTCTATTTAGCTTCTGTCCCTCCTGGCAATGTAGATTTCCTCACCTGCAGGCTATATTTTACCCTGCTTGACCATCAATGGTTTGATTATTGAAATGATAGGAATAACACTGAGGTCTTATATAGACCTATATTGACCAAAAACTCTGGTGACCTTATATTCTTATAAATGTTGCCCCGATGTTTAGCAAATACACGTAGACATATTTATCATTATAATATGTAAGACAACAAGTTTTATAGCCCCCTTGCTCTACAGACAAAGCCTATATATTATTACAACAAAGTTAACGCCAGCCAGCTTTTGAAGTTATTTGTCATAAAACAAATAAGACAGAGATCTATATGTTCTTATGTATGCTTTTCTTTGTGACTGATTTCAGTGCAAACCCGTCCAATGTCCAGTCATAAAGTCATCTAGTCCACACCCGGTTGAAGTTTCTGCTGTGATGGGCAGATGGCTAGGTGTAGTCAGTATGAGACCGATTCTCGTGTACATTTACAGCTGTATCGGACTACACACAGTGCATCATGAAGAAGTATGTAGTGTGAAGTATCATGTCATATAAGTTTTGCAGCAGACGCGGATTTGATACTTTATGTATTCATGGCGAATCTGGTACTGGCCATAACACTGGCAACATTGGCGACCTGTCTGCAGACATAACACTGGCCACATTGGCGACTTCTCTGCAGACATAACACTGGCAACATTGGTGACCTGTCTGAAGACCATTGCTGGGTGAAGAGAATGGATAAAATTACTTATTAAGATTCCTGGAGAACTGAGACTCATTGCCTTATTTGATGGGAGAAATAGTAAAGAACGATAACTAGTCCCCATTAATCAACATTTTACGACGGACTTTCATGGTAAGCATGCATGTTAATTCATTTTAACGTCGGACATGTAGTAAGAATTAGCCATGGAACTATATACCATAGATCTATCCAATAAAACTGAAGTCATGCTAGGTTAGATGCCAATGTAAACAAGACTATTTATTAACCTATGTGACTCATGAATTTCCTATTTAAGGAAAATAGTATCTAAAATCAACAAAAAAAGAAAAGCACTAAAGTTTAAAATTGGGGCAAAAAAACACGAACTCAGCTGAAATTGATCAGGGAATATGCAAGGGTGTTAACCATATAAATCCTGATGAAATGTTCACGCTGGGAAGACCACGTTTACAGAAGATCTGATTGCGTTATCCCTTAGGACTTTCTAAAGTCTTTGTATTTGTTATCATCCCATTTGTTATTAATCCAGTATTATAAGTAGAGTTCTCTCAGATTAAACAAGATGACTCTATAGATATTTAAATATCTGAGTCCGACTGAAGGTCTCAAAGTCTTGTTAAAGTTTCTTTGTCTATCAACAGTGATGACCTATCTCTCAGTGAAGACAATGTCCTTGTGTTGTTGTTGTATTTCATTTGTAAGATAGAAACCTACATAAAATTTAAATCTTTCACCTGTACTAATGGGCAAATCACCAATGGTCTGTGTTATGCTTAACGACATATAAAAAAGATTTTAGCCGTTACACTCTTTTGTTCAGTGTTTTGTATTCAGTAAGTAGAATTTTAGATACACCTCACAGTGGGGGGCACTAAATGCTACGTAAGTCATATGCAAATGGAAGCAACAATGGAAGCCATGGATATCATCAAGGGACTGGGTAGAATATTGGTTGTTCTACTTGAGATGTGCATCCAAAGTGTACAATTCCCATAGAGTGTTGGGAAGTTTATTATGGAATTACTTTAGACAAATCGTAGTTAGGATAATTAACAATATTAGGTATGGAACAAGTTAAGCATCTGTCCGGAAATGAAACAAAGACACGCGAAAGATTGATACATTTAGATATAAGATAAAAGTACATTATCATTACAGAATTGTGGTAAGATTAAAGAAACTATGCCCCAGATTTTCGGTGAAAACGCCACAGGTTTTACCATTTTAGGCAAAACATTTTGTGTCCAGCCTCAGGCGGGTCGAGATGTTAAACTTGGGGGATTTTGTAAGCCGAAAATCTTACCCAGAGTCTCTATGGGTAAACTTCATTTCAGTGTACTACCACCGCTGTATTAGTATGTCATAAATGATGGCCTGTGGCGTACTTCTTGGCAGGGCTCTGGGTACTGACCATGGGACAGAATGCAGTGGCAAATGCGGTTGTATATCATTTAAATGGAGCCGCAGGACAATCTTCTCCATTAGCCTTATGTTGTTAACATTATGAATGGAGTGTTAAACCATTTTAAATTGGAATGTATACCATTTCTAGACAGTTTAAATGCCTGTTAGTTTGCAACTCTTCTGAAAGGCGTTAATTCATACCATTTTGAAATGTGTTAATTTAATATTTTTGAAAAGTGTCTATTCACACCTTTTCCAAAAGGTATTTAACCACACCTTTTCCAAAGGGTGTTAATCTACACGCTTTCCAAAGGGTGTCAATTCACACTCTATCTAAAATGTATTAATTTACAACTTTTCTAAAAGGTGTTAATTTACACCTTTTCTAAAAGTTGTCAATTCACACCTTTTCTAAAAATTGTCAATTCACACTTTTTCCAAGGTGTGTTAATTCACGCCCTATCCAAGGGTGTAAACTTACACCTAATACGGTGTGCGTCCTGGGACATGCCATTTACATGCATTATGGATGTATATTGACACCACTTTAGCTAAGAATGTAGACCCGTTATGTCTGCCTACCATACACTTTCCATACTCTGCTCTCAGTGTTGTCTTTGATATTGCCATTGTTGACATCTTCAACATACACGTCGTTCTTTATCAAACGCTTCGTACAGCAACGAAGGACGTTACATTAAATGAGCATGCACTCGTAGTCAGTTTTACCACGTCTGACACAAGGAGTCATGGCTGACTTTTCATTCGCATGAAAAAAAAAACTCAATTTCTTGGGTCAAACACTAAGTATGAAAGACTACAGCATGGTCGACAAAATCAGAGCAGCAACGCCAGTGTGACAGTTGATAAAAGGTCCAAGGCAACTGGTGAATCTAGGCGTCAAAACCGACGTTCGTACACTACGCGTCGAATAAAATAGACGTTCTGGGTCAATAATCGCAAGACCAATGTCCTAAGCAGTGCATGTCACAAAAGAGCAAGGAACTTAGAAAGCATGTTAACTACGACATTGGAACTACGACATTAGAACTACGACATTCGTGCATAAAGAAGCCGCCAGCAGTTTTCAGAGATGGCGGGGAGACACTTGGTATATTATTGGCGGATGACATAAATAAGTGTTAAATTCGTGTATTCTGCCAGTTTCCGACTTCTTGTTAATACAGCATATTTAGGGTAAAAATACCCCAGTCAGTCTTAATTCCAATTTATTAGCCGTGACTGTTCTAGAATCACTCAAAGCCTGTGTACACATCACATCTAATGTGAGCACAGTAACATGAGAGGTATATGAAAAACGCAAAACCAAGGCGTCCTGGACAGATGTAGATTATGTACCGTTCCGAGCCATCAATCAAGAACGTTCATTTGACCAGTCATAATCAGTATTGTTGCAAGTAGGCCAACCGGATGTCTCACAAAATTGCTACAAATGTTCAATGTTTCTCTGACGTCATGACTTAACAATTGCTTTCTAAGGGAATGGAATGAAAAGTAGGCCTAACTCTGTCACGAGAAGGGGTGGCGGGACATTGCACGTGGTAGATCTGTCCATTGAAAACACCAAGATGACACTATCCCGCAGTGATAGTGATTGAACATTTTTAAACGTGCAATTGTAAAGCCTTTGAATATTCTGTTCCAAGGTAATTTACCGGACAGTAGGATAGTGTTGACGAGCAAACCATGAACCATTTTGCTGGTCGTCATGGCAGCAATAGTCAATAAATCAAACCTGTTTACAGCATTTTTCTAGGCTCCCCAAAAAATCAATGCGGTGAAGGTTCGATCTATATTTTAAAGGAACAAATATTGTGCCCACGAAAAATTAGAAATTTAATAACGAAAACTCTCGACATTGGATCTGAAAGAAAGTAATTCTTCGTTCATTGTCATCCATCAACGCTTATCACGGGGTTGAAGCAACCTACGCTCCTGGATAAATAGCTTACTTTGCTCTCATTTATTGTAAACATCACAATTCCAAACAAGACCGCCTTCTATGACACTTGAGATCGACGCGATTTGTCGGTTTAATATCGATGTACTCCTGATCAGTTCAGCTATGAAGGACAGGATGGTGAGCTTTCCGACACTGAGTATTTGCGGCTGAGCGCTCAAATCAGATTGGAAGTAGACTCGTTGAAGGCGCTTGACGTCTGAACATGAGATCTGTAACTGGGGTTACATGTAAGCAAACTTGTAAGTTACACAGCAACATATTTTTCTACAAGGCTTATTGGTCTAAAAAGATAGCCAATATGTTAACTTAGCTATAGAGATTTTCACCTATAGCTAAGCAGTATATCTGTTACCAACCTTTACCATCCCCTTTGCTCGGTCAAGGTTCGAAAAAGTAAAACAACCAAACTTTAGAGAATGTAATGAAATGAATTGGAATTATTTTACCTTCAGCTACATTTTTACTTCACATTTTTAAGCCAGATAATTATTATTTTCAGTGTTGTAGTATTTCAGAGAAGGGCAAACACATAGAGGGTGCACATGAGGTAAGATGTATTCTGGTTATCAGTACAAGTCTACGTCTACATCCCTCACTGTTACCAAGCATAGCGGACACCCTCACTCGTACCTTACTCACTGGTACATTTACAACGGGTACACTGTATAAGACACTACACTTTCCCCTATCTGCAAAAGAGTTTCCTTTATAAAACAAGAGACAATAATTAAGAGAGAGCATACAGTGTAGTCATAATCAACAGAACTCGAACAATGTTGCCTTTTTTTCAATCGCTACTTGTTAAAAACAATCAAAGGCATATAAACTACCTTGTTACAATGCTGAACAAGTGAAAAACAAATTATTCTCAATATCTGACATAATCTCGTATCCAGACAGGCTGATTTCTGGTTCGTCTTGGCCTTTCACAGTTAGTTACTGCCTGTTGTGCTACATCAGATTCACAAAAATCACGATGATTAACAGTTTGATTTGGAGAAGTAATGGAAGAACCTGAAAACTAATCTCTGAAAATTCCATGTTTTTCTATCAGCGGTTACGTAAGTGTTTGGTCCAACTTTCCTAGTTATCTATATGGGACTGGAAAATTTACTTTCACCCTTTGGAACATGTCCAGTTCTTTTTACTCTAACTAAATCACCTGGTTTGAAGGATTGTGATTTTGGACCTTTGCGTTTGTTGGTGTACGTAGTGTTTTTTTCTTGTTTGGATCCCACGCATTTGCGCACCATCCTCCCTTCGTTCAAAACAGAAGACTTAGTAGCATGGACAATGTCTAACTTAGTTTTCATGTTACGACCATGGAGTAAAGCAGAAGATTCAACCCCAGTTATGAGATGGGGTGTGCATCTGTACACAGCTAAAAAATCTCTGACTGACGTTTTGACTGGTTGTCCTAGAATCTTCACGGAGAACTTTATTAAAGCGTTCAATTTCTCCATTTCCTTCGGGATGATAACTGGCAGAATGAGTGTGTATGATGTTTCTATCTTTAAGAAACGTTTCAAATTTATACGAATCAAACTGTGGTCCGTGGTCGGTAACAATTTCCTCTGGGAATCCCTCGCGAGAAAATACAGACGTTAGAAAGTTAATTACTGATTCTGTTGTTGTACTATGTGTACAGCAAACTTCTGGCCATTTACTGTAATAATCTATCAATGTAATGGCAAACATATTCCCGTGAGAATGGTATTGTCCTCCGATGTTTGAACCAAGGGATAGTCGGTAATGGCACAGGTTGCATCGGGCTGTTGCCCAAAAATACTAGTTTTGTCATTCATCTGACAAACAGAACAATTTCTGACAGCATCACGGATTTGCATGTCCATCTCAGGCCACCAAAACAACTGACGTAAACGCTGTTGTGTGCACTCCTTGGTGTTCGGAATGACCTAGTTCAGTAAATCTGGCGGTTAGAGATTTAGGTAGCACAACGCGCTCGTTTCGGTATACCACGTTACCTACCACGGACAACGCATTGCGTGCAGAGAAGTATGGTTTTGCATCGTTTTCAACGAATTTTGCTTTGCTCGGCCATTCATTTTCGATACAGCCTTTAACAAGACCGCAAGACTTGCCTACAGCTGTAGCTTCAATGAATTCAGCTTCCGTGACACTGGTGTCTTGTAAGAGTATTTTCACAGACACGATCGACTTCGCCATCCACGTTGGTATTGCAACTATCATTCATTTCGTCTGGTAAGCGAGACAGAGCATCAGCTACTTTGTTTTGAGCCCCAAGTTTGTATTGCACTGTGTAACTGTAATACAACAGCAAGGCGTTCCATCTAGCTATCCGCATAGGCCTGTGACCCGAGTCTGACGTTGACAAGAGTGTAGCCAGGGCCTATTGGTCAGTTCTCAAAGTGAGCTTTCTACCCCACAAGTAGGTGTGCCACCAAACGCAAGCTAAAGCCTCGCGTTCTCCTTCTAAGTAACGTTTTTCAGCATCGTTCAATTTACGTGAAGCGTAACTTCATCACCATGATCATTTATTTGAGTCATGATCGCACCGATACCGTAACCGGACGTGTCACTTGTCACGGTCGTTTCACTATTCGGATCAAACAAGGAGAGGGCAGAACTATTTATGGTAGCCTCCTTGATATCGAGAAAAGCTTGGTTAGCTTTGGCTGTCCAATTAAACGGTATTGTAGCTTGTGTATCTCTGATCGGTTGCACCAATGTAACAAATTGGGGAACAAACTTTACGTAAAACGACGCCAGACCTAAGAATGAACGAACTTCGTCTGAATTCGCAGGGCATGTCGTGCTCGCGATCCCTTGGATGAGTTCAGTTCAGCGCTTGGTCGGATACCTTCACTATTCACTACATGACCTAGCACCTGCATGCTGGACACACTAAATTAATATTTCGTGTCCAACTTGATACCCGCATCAGACAATCTCTTGAGTGTTTTGCATAAATTTGCATCATGATCAGCTTGAGATTTACCAGACACAAAGATATCATCAAAGTAACGGAAGACTCCAGGTAAATTACCGAAGACGGAATTAAGAAGCCACTGAAAGCACGCTGGCGCAGATGCCAGTCCAAAACAGACACACTTGTATCTGAATAATTCCTCGTGTGTAATGAAGGTGGTCATATCACGACTTCCTTCAACTAACCCAAGTTGGTCATAAGCTGCTCTCACATCAAGCTTTGAGAAAACTTTTGCCCCACGTAACCCACTGAGTAACTCATCGATAGTCGGTACTGGGTATTTTTCAACCACTGTCGACTCATTTAATTTCGGCAAGTCGACAAACACCGGTATTGCATCATTTTTCTTTCACCCCATGACAATCGGCGAGACCCAGTCGGAAGCCTCTACGCGCTCAATAACATCCTCCTGTTCAAGGCGTTTTAACTCTTTCGCTACCTCAGCTCTAACGGCGAATGGAAGTGCTCGCAACTTTTGTTGGACAGGTGTCGCGTTTGGTTTCAAACGTATTTTGTGTTTTTACCCTGAAACCAGACCTAGACCATCTGTAAACACTTCTAGAAAGTTTCAGACAGTATTGTACAGTCGGTGGCAGAGGGAATTTTGTTAGTGATAGAGAGTGGAGTATGTGTTACATCACTTGACCTACACTTTCTGTGCTTTGATCAGCTGAATGAGTAGGCGTAGTTTGTGTGGCCGTGACATTGTGAGCAGCAAAACATGACAACGTTTTACCCTGAATGTTAATGCCTAATGCTTGAATTAAATCTTTACCCACGAGTGTAGAACCTTGTTTAACAACGTACCAGACAGCAGTGGCGCATTTTCCTTTGTACTGAACATTACATTCAAAACACCCAACAATTTCAATGTTATCTGAGGTGCAGGATCTGAATGGTTCTTTGTATGGTTTTTATTACTTTGAGTGGATTTTTTCATTCATCAATGAAAAATCAGAAGCAGAGTCAACTACCAAAGACATACTGACATTATTTACTTGTATGTCACATATAATTTTTTTTGACAGGTGCTGCTTTCTGCACGGTTAACACATCGAATGGGCTGTCGTCACAGTCAGTTTGTTGGACAAAGTGTGCTGTTTTACTTCGACAGATTGCAGGGTAATATCCGATTTTCTGACAAATAGCACAGGTGTTAACTTTGGCTGGGCAGTCTTTATCACTGGCAAGATGGCTAGAAGATCCACATCTGAGCATTGTTTTTTCTTCTGTCCTGATTGCCAACGTTTCCTTTGTTTCTTTGTAGCTGTATGGGGCTGGACAGAATTTTGCGATTTTGAATCCACTCCAAAGGCCTGTGCTTCTTTGATAGCAGTTTCAACACGATTGGCGAGCTCAATGGTGCAATTAAGTGTAAGGCCAGGCTCCATGAGAAGACGTTCACTGGCTACGAGCGCGCGTAGTTTTCTCGGAGACGTCGTTCTTGGAGGGTTAACTTCCGGAAGGGTGTAAAATACCCGCTGTCCCTCGGCTCCTATGTAGTGTATCAGTATAGCTCGATTGCGTTCCGCTGATGCGTCCTGTAGACCCGCAGCTAGCATGTAGTTTTCGAACAGCCGCCTCGATTGGACCCACGGCATGGATGGTCTTCCTGGTGTATCACCGGCGCTGAAAAATCTGCGGTCGCCATCATCCCAATAATGTACTAGAGGTGGGCAAAGTTCATTCTCGTCGCCAACTGTAGTATTTTAGTAAAGGACAAACACAATGAGGGTGCACATGAGGCAAGATGTATTCTGGTTATCAGTACAAGTCTACGTGTACATCCATCACTGTTGCCAAGCATGGCGAACACCCTCACTCGTACCTTACTAACTGGTGCATTTACGACGTGTACATTTTATAAGACACCACAAATTTCAGCTTAAATTTATATTCCATTTGAATTTAACTTTATTTTCAGTTTCAGTTAACTTTTATTTTCAGTTTCAGTTAAATATTGTGTCCAATTTTCTGTACTTGGTATAGGGGAATCACGCTTGCAGGCTTTTGAAGAGGCCGACAATGACCTGAACGAGTGTCTCCTCCATGTGCGCTAGGGAACCAAGGACAAAATGTCGTATTGTTGTGGCTTCGACGACAATGCCGATATCAAACGAAAGACCCCCAAACAGTACCAAGAGGACATGGATATATACGTACACCATCTCCGTCAGTAAACACAACATATTGCTAAACTTCCATATATATTGCCATTTTTCTCAGGATATGTGCCGCTAAACTTTCATTACATGACCAGTCAAAACTTATTGCTGCCGTACAGTTTCAATTGAGTTTTTCCCGTATTTTCTCCATGGATCTGTTATTATAAAACGGGTTATCAAAATAAGTTTGTTACCAAGGCTGTAGTCAGTCAGTTTGTCACTCAGATTTTCCTTTTAAGAAAACAGTTCATCTATGTAAAAGAGTTTTTCTCGCAAAAAATTCATTGATTTACGTTAGCAAGAAACCTTTTGATAAGCCACCGTGGGAAAAACACCGAAAAAAATTCTCTTGAATTGCCGCAGTACCATGTTGTTCTGGATATATGTTGTAAAGTGCAACATAGCGATTAGCTTAACTCACACGGGCCTTAAGCAAGTTAAAGTACACAGAAAGTTCAGTCGCTACCCTAAAATCTGCGCCTTAAAATCGTCACATGCAAAAATAATTACGCTAAAACAGTACAGCGGTTCCTTAGTCCAATAACAGAATACCAGTTTGTGCATTAGTACAACATAAAAGACTTCAGAATAGAGAGTAATACCAGAACTGATGCGACAGTGATAGTTGGAAAAAGGTGAGACGTAACCGGTGAAATTCGTCCTTGTGTCCATTCACCTCTGTTAGCCATATATTCCAACTGTTTATAAGTATAAGTGAAGTATTCTGGAGTACGGTGTAAAAAAAACAAATAAATAAATCAAGCAGAATCAGGTAAAAAATGCAGTGATAACAAACAACAGTCTAGGGACTCCAAATGATACGTTATCACCACATTTACACATCCACCTGAAAACAATGCGATGGGATCAAACCTATTAGTCCATCAGCACAACCCTGGCTTTTGCAGGTACACAGTGCACACACTAGGCCACTATTGCCAAAAGCAGTAGCAGACTAAGTTCCATGTAACTATAATGGCTACCCATCTCTTTAACATGGGTTGCCATGATGGTTACAATCGACTTAGCCTACGACAGTTTTGTGGAACAGGGACATGGTGTGTTGTATGTTTTGTTTCCGTATTCGAGTAATGCACACCCCTGATGGTCCTTGATGTTGTGCAAATTATGTACTTACTTCACAGTTATAAGGTAATGTTCTCGTAATGAAGTCACTTGTCAGTTGGTAAGCACTGTTCTCGGAATGCGATTCCTTTACAATCTGTAACAATCTTTTTTTAAATTGATTATTTAATAATTGAGTAGCAGATAGATTAAGATTGCAATGCATGTAACATTTTTAATTTGTAATCCCCGGTTTTGTTCTTTTTTAACAGTTTCACATGAGAGTACCGAAGATTTGGAAGATCCGGAGGCGGGTTACCGCTGACTACGGGTCTGACAGGGAATGGTCGAACGAAATTATGCTTAAAAACTTGGAAACACCAAATAAAAAAACTCCTTTTTTTAATTCAGACAAAAATAAATATTGATATTATATGTTGGCTATTATTACAAGTCTGCTTATATTTTATTATTAGAAACTTGGACGGGGGTAAGGATAGGGTGAGGCTCCCTTGACGAGTGATTATCAGGCTACCGCAGCACCGTGACTGACAGGTATTCACCACTGCACTGGCAAAGCCTACCTTCAATCCTCAGATGATCATGGGTTTCCCTCCGGCTCAGCCCGGTTTCCTCCCGCCATATAGTATTCCACTATATGTGGAATAATTCTTGAGTACGGCGTAAAGCACCAATCGAATAAAAATAAATGTTGTTAAAATTCACTTCCCTATGGCCAGTTTGTATAGATATATGCTCGCTTCATGCCATAGGTTCTTTGCGCAGAACAAAGGAATGTTTCACTTAAATCACATGAGTCACGGTTGGTAGCTGACCAGAGGAAACAATCTCCGAAGGTCAGGCACCAGATTAACTCCCTTGAGTAAAGTCTCTAGTGAATCAACAGGAACTGAATTCGTAAATGCAAACTCATTGACCAGGTGCTGAGAAACGCTAGTTCCGAGGATTGAAGTAGAGAGATCTTTAAAATGATAAAGAAACCACCAAGCAGATCGTCTGATTTAAACGATAGCTAGCTCCAGACTTTAATTGAAAATACTGATTATCCATCTATTAAGTGCGGGCTTCCATCCATATCCTGGCACATGTAACATAAACGCTGCAGTCAAACATCACCTCGGTCAAGAATTTGATGTTAATTAAGTCAGGTTCTGGAGTTGAGCCATCAGTTCACTTATAATGCTCCACTGACGTATTGCTCGATAATTCAATTAACTATGCATTTCAATCTAGTGAGCCTGATAGAAGGGGATATTTGTCGTCAGTCAAATTGCCTACGTGTATATATATATCCTGTAGTATAAATACACGTAGGTATATTGATCCAATTCCTTGTTGCAATAATTTCACCAAAGGCATTGAAAAGTATCTGTGGTCATCACCATACGATAGAGTGGCAAAAAAGGCATTGGAAAGTATCTGTGGTCACCACCATACGAAAAAGTGGCATAAAAGGCATTGGAAAGTATCTGTGGTCACCACCATACGATAGAGTGGCATAAAAGGCATTGGAAAGTATCTGTGGTCACCACCATACGATAGAGTGGCATAAAAGCTTCTCTTGCATTCATGATAGGAGTTTCGATCGCTGACGAATGAGGCACCCGGCTCGAATACCGGTATCACGGGTTGTGGTTCTAAGTCAGGCGGTTGTCCATGTCCCGGTGGAACAGCGGTGGAATTCAGAGTACTACCACCGACAAAAACTGTCTCTCTTTGTTTGTGCGAGAAAATTCCTCAACATGACATTAAACACTAAGAAGAAACAAAAAATACTCACGCGTAGCAAAACTATCAGGTCGTTATGAACACTTCCTGAATAATGAATTGAAAACTGACCTCATCAACACCACACATCAAATTCCACTATCGTCTTATAACTCACGATCACGTATAGCTAGCAGTGAACACTTTAGCCACTTGTTCAATTTCCAAAACTGAACCAACTCGATGAGTTATTTACCATACCTTGGAATACCTTTGTATTTTGTATAATACGCAAAACCTTCTGATGATCATATGCAGCCGCAGGTGAACCCTCTTTGCCTGAGAGAACCAACACCGAATAAATCATTTAACCCAGGACTTCATTTCTCAGCTGTGCGTGACTAAGCATTTTCGTGTGCCTCAGCTGTGAACTTAGATTTCTCACGCGACATTTACTCCTTGCAGCCCTCAGCTCAATTCATTTTTTGGCATATACCAAACAATATGATGTGAAGAAATATTCGGCGTAAAATTCGGCGTAGATCAAGCAGATTTCCGTCATATTCCAGTGCATTCGGACAAAGGATTAATAAAGCTCACAATTGATCGTCGGCATTCATCAATGGAAGTAGGGAGACCCGAATCAAGGGAGATTACCGCTCCACCGGTCAAAATATTGATCGAATCTGATAGGTGTTGTGTCATATGTTTGCAGGTCGATACCAAGACAATGGGGTATATTGGTGATGGTAGAATGATATCCAGGTCAAGGACTGCACGCACGTGGTCGTACTTGTAGGTGTGATCTTATTACTGAAAAATATACAGAAACGGATATTATCGTCCGCAGTTAATGAATTCATAAATTCATTAATATATTTATTGATTTGTTTGTTTATGTTTGTCGTTGTACTCTACAAAGTTTCACATATACAACAGTCATAAAGCTTCTGATGAAGGAATCCAAACTGCACGGAGTTCAAGACAGTACGACACCAAGCGTCTGACAAACTTTCTAACTAAGTTTATTGATTCATTTCATTGTTTTACGCCTTACTCAAGAATACTTCACTTATACGATAGCGACTAGCATTATGGTGGGCGGAAATTGAGCAGAGCCCCATGGGAACTCCTGACCCCAGATTGCTGGTAGACCTTACCACGAACGACCAGAGGGGCGTTAGTTAGTTATGTTTAGCGCTCTACTCAAGAATATTTCCCTTATACGACGAAACACAATTATGGGATGAAGAAATCCAAACTGTCCACAGTTAACAACAGCCAGTCACCATTCTGATATTTCCGACCTGTTGTTAGGTCGTGAATTTGTGTATGCTAATTTTTGACCGGATAGTGTACCACGGTAGTGCGAGAATAAATGACATGTTAGTCATCTTGTTACATTACTGTTAAAATTGTCACCAGTAAGGATAGCGAAATTACACTAGGCACCTGATAAACTTCCTGACCAAAAGTCGCAACCGAGCAGGCAACGTTTAGATTCGAACTTGTTACCTCACTGGTCGTGTGCAGATCACATACGGGGAGATTAGCAATTGAATATATTGTGAGGGGTTTATTTATTTATTTATTCATTTATTTATTTGTTTATTTGTTTATTTGGTGATTGTAGTTCGAGACCATACACAAGACATTTCTCTTTTACACTGTGTGGTGTTTCTGGTAGCCGGAAAGCAAGAATAAACCACCGCCATTCAGCAGTTACCTGACAAACTTACTGACCTCACATCGCAAGCTAAATGTATAAACTCCCGCGATGTCATGTAAAACTCATATTGTGGCCAACAAAATGAAAAACATACCGGTGTAAAATTATTAATGAAAGTAACTAGTTACTGTACCTTCTTCAACTGTATTTAAAGCGACATGGTCTGAACGCGACGTCTTAACGAAGTTTTGAATTTCGTTCATAAACAAAATCAGTCGAGTGGAAATTAAAAATATTAATTGAGTACGTAGCTTGTACGACACCTGTCGTTATTTGATTTCAACACAGTGCTGGCCATTTTGCCTCATAAATATCCAAACGAAAGGATCCGAAGCATAAGTGTAGGCATTCGGGATCAGTCGTTATTTCTATACGAACTCGGATAATTTCGAATTTTGATATACATAGATACATGCAGAGTATAGCAGCTTGTTAATAAACAGCATTGGGAAAATTTTACCAATAATCTTTTCATTAAACTATGAGTCAGAAACGCGTGTCTGTTCAACGTTCAACACGACGATAACAACAATATCATTTGCACCCACCTATCGAGCAGTAGTTTTGCGACAACTGACCAGCAATTACAACTTTAGACTTGCTAGTCAACCTGTTGAGCTCTCTTTTCCGCCTCCTCTTTCCCCTTTTTCCTGTTACGAGAGAGCCGGAAGTCATGTTACGCGTGTCATCAGCCATGTTTGTTTTCATATGAAGCTTACCGAGCGCTGTGCACATTGCATTGACAACCCCTCATTTAAATATTCTGACAGACTTTAGAGTTTTCAGTTGTTTGTTATTTTTTCACGTTCACTTAACGTGCAATGCTGATGTGGGCCGGGGTGGGGGGGGTGCAACTTTTACTTCTTGATGAAAATACCAAATAATGATGTCGTTCTAAAATAATGCAAAAATACCTACTATTTGGGCCACCAAGTCCCTTTAAGCTATATATAGCTGAAATAGATTTTCCACACTAACTTTAAGCCGTCAAGATCGATAGCTATCAGCTTTAGACTAAATTTATTTCCAAAATTCAGCATTCGATGCTATTGTTATTGTACGTAATTTTGGGTTGCACAACCTTAATGAACTCTTGCAGTTGAATTTATCCAACAATGGCCCTCCGTCGATTAAAGGATATGCGATTATTTTGGTGTGTAACCGTTGTTTATTTTGTACAACCTGGCAGATAAGATGATTAAAAGAGCAATATTCTGATCAGTGTTAACCATTAAGGAACCGTTTAAAAAAGTAATTTCATTCGGTGATAAGATCACATTCAGACGGCAAACTCAGCCCCTTGACACCTCAAGTACATGTGCTAGACGACATTGCGAATCAATATTGATCGTTTCTTGACCCGCAAACGTTTATAAGGCGTGAGGGAAAAATTGTTTCGATCTTATGAAGACGACTGTTCAGGATAAGCCCCGTGTAACTATCTCGAGAAAGATTTTGGATATGGCGAGATTCTTAGCTCAAACAGCGTTTGTCCTAACGTGGCTACTGCTTCATCAAACATGCGGTGAGTTGGGGGCTGCTTCAACGATTGTTAAAAATTTTGGAAATTGAACAAGTGGTTAAAACAAAGACGAAATTCTTAAATATTATACTCTTGATTTTTATAAGACTTTCTAAGCTAGGAAAACACTTATTGACATAAACGCTATTAAGAGAACGTTTCAATGCCTAAGAATTTAAGCAAGGGTATGGGAGCACTAAGGTGACCAAGTAGAAAATCACAGTATTTCAGTGTTTCTTGGTTTCATACTGGTCTTGTTGGAGGCGTCATTTTAGCAGGCCTGGTTATACCTGTTCTTGTCCATCAAGACATCGGTTTATAAATGGACAAATGTATCTGTACTTCACGACAGTGAAAAGTACAGTTAGTATGTATACATACTTTACAAAGACAAATGGAGTAAATCTATAAAATAATGCACGATTACATGTATATACATGCTGTAGTTACCTTCCGGCAGAGATGACTTACAATCGACACCATTCACTCCTTCTAGCTGTAAATTTAAGTCATGCTGCTGTAGATTTGATTTGCAACTTTACAGCATTTTAGCCGGAAAAATATGGAACAATGCTTTATGTTTACAACACGTTGCCTGTGTACCTGTAGCAACAATTGGCCGTTTACTTTATAGTCATGCAGAAAAGGTCTGCTTCATACGTACATAAAAATACACTGTAGACCTAACTGCTAGCCAACTTCACTGCAAGAAAATACAAATTTGCTATTACAATGGACAATAGTAGCAAGGTAGTGTTTTAATCCAATACCTGATTACTTTTCGTGTTTCTTTCCACTAAATCTATGGAGATATTCAACCAATCTCATGACATAGAGGAAGCAGTGTGGGTAGTAAAAACCAGAGCAGCGACGACCACGTGATAGCTGACAAATTATCACACCTAGCTAACCCGAGAAATCTGGTGTCTTGTCAGTTTGAATTAGTCGGAATCTTTATTGTAACTGTTCATTTAATTGCTCAAAAATTAGCAACTTAGCACACGGTATGGATCAGTTTTTTGAGAAAATGAAAAGCAATGATTTTATATATGTGATTTATCCTATGCGTAACTGATCTAGGGCATCTCAAATGATTTGTTGTCACCCACTCAATAAATACTGACAAGGCTGATATTCCCTCCAGTCTAAAGATTACTTCCTACTGAGAGAGTCGCACGCACACGACTCAAGATCTCCCGCACACATAAAGAGTGAAAATGGCAGAGAACTTCTAGATGCTAAAAACTTCGCTGCTCGCCTTTATTTATTTGATCATTATTTATAAAGCCACACTCAAGAATTTTTCACATATGGCAGTGGTCAGTGTTATGGGAATGAATATGCCGACATATACAAGGGCCTCCCTGTCCGAGAGGGTTAGCGCACCAGCGCGGCGCAATGACCCAGGTCCCTCTTAACAATGCGGTCGCTGTGAAAACAAGTTCAGCTTATTCTGTCTTCCTCTCCGGTCATACGGGGTAAGGTTTCCCAGCTCCTCGGGCTCTACTCGGTTTGCTCCCACCATACTGCTGGTATAAGTGAAATATTCAAGAGTACACCAATCAAATAAATAAAGGAAATACTTCCCACATGTATACCTGTGAGGCACTGATATTACACCATATTGGTGGGCAAGTGGTCTTAAAATAAAGAAATTCTGCACATGTGATCACAAGCATTGTCGACTGCGTATTGTCCCAAATATAGTACGACTTGGTGAGTTAGCAACTTCCACCTTGCACCTCTGGTGTCATTCGGATTGAAAGGCATGGGCCTTAACCATCCAGTCATGATGCGCTTGCCAGCCGTAAACTCCAAACATATTTCAAGCTCAAATAGCTGTACTCTTATATACATTACCTGTTATATGTTATATTATACACATTACATGTTATATTATATACATTACTTACATATATACATTCTAATTTATATGTATGCGCGGGTTTTTACGTCGTGCTCAATCCAACGTTGAAACAGCTACATATTTTGCTTTGATCTAAATTATTACATTTCATAACCTTTGTAGTATTCGGTACTCCACCAAGCTGTACCAGTCCATTCCAAGCCTCCATTAACGACTCCACGGTTTGCTTTCTTGCCGTACCAACAGCCACAGAGGACGAAGAATTATTCTGCGAATCATTTGAAGAAGACCCCGATATCTTCAGAACGACCCCAATATTCTACCACCTGGATATGAACATATGTTACTATTATCTGGGTGAGTATATGTGTACACCAGTACCGTTACCCACTACCAACTGGATATGAACATATGTTAGTACTATCTGAGTGAGTATATGTGTACACCAGTATCCATAACCACTACCAACTGGGTATGAACATATGTTAGTACTGTTTGGGTGAGTATATGTGTACACCAGTATCCATAACCACTGCCAACTGGATATGAACATATGTTAGTACTATCTGGGTAAGTACATGTGTACACCAGTATCCCTAACCATTACCAACTGGATATGAAGACATGTTACTACTATCTGGGTGAGTACATGTGTACACCAGTATCCCTAGCCACTACCAACTGGATATGAACATATGTTACTACTACCTGAGTGAGTATATGTGTATACCAGTATCCTAGCCACTACCAACTGGATATGGACAAATGCAACTGCTATTTTAGTGAATATACATACGCCAGTGTCGCTACCAACTAAAATTCCATTGGGATTAATTCCTCATTCCTCATCTGCATGAAACTGTTTTTTAGCCATAGAATGAGAACTACATATATAGGTGATTTCTAATAATGGTTGTCTATGTAGACAGGATCACCATAAACATGTATCAGATGCTTGTATTAAGTAATTTTAAATAATACTGTATGACGAACTGAACTGCTCTAACATACGTAATTTCAGTTTACATCTGATGCAAAGAGTTTAGCTCGATATTACGTAAGTGGAAAGATACATGGTAACTGTTCCACTCCGGAGGTCCGACTATACCGAAGGAATGATATGATCTCTTCAGATCTGTTTAAGACACAAAGGCAAGCTCAAAACATAAGGGTACTAGTTTTACACGGGTTTTTCTTCACAAAGTGTTTTTTTTTTCCTTTCCATCCATACAGTCCCCATGCAAAACCCAGGGCCCCTGCCGGAAGGTTGTTGCGGAGGAAGTGGATTGCCGGGCCGTTGAAGGCGGTTCCGTCATGCACGGCTCCAGACAATGAAGGAATAGTATGGATTCAACTATAAACCAAATCAAAAAGCGAATAGGTCTGTAGACTTTGATTTTTGCAGTATACCAGGGTTTATGCTGTAACTCCCAATATAACTATGTGTTTAACACATGCAAGAGTTGTGTTTTTTTTTTATATAGTTTACTTTTTACTTTAACTTTAGTACTATTATAAAATTTAGTTATTTGTGTGAATGCGTTGTCTATCAGTTATAGGGCAGCACAAGCTTTTTGTTAAACTATCTAATAAACGTCTTCCAAATTATATGGTACTGATCTCGGCAGCTTTACATAGTCTCTGGGTAGCCTACAATAAACTCTACTCTACCGCTATGTACTATGCGATTGTCCAAAACAAGACACATTTAACCTATACGCAGTCTCAGAAATTCACACCGCATTGAGGAACAGGAAAAACACTGTCCCCAACAATAACAACCCTTCCTGCTATGGAACAACATGTACACTGTAAAATGACCAACGCCCAATGTGTTTAATAAATGGGTGATTAAATTTCAAACAAGCGTGCTTAGGTTATTAAGCATGCTGTGTCTTAAGCATAAGTGTGTAAAACATGTATATTGTTCTACATTGTAATGCTGTAATCACCAAGTGTTTAAGGGGCTTCCGTGACCGAGAGGGTTAGCCCTCTATGACCCCTTGCATCTTACCAATGCGGTTGCGGTGAGTTCAAGTTCATCCGTATGTGGGAAGGTCCACCAGCAACCCGCAGATGTGGTCGTGGGTTTACCCCGGGTTCTGCCCGGTTTCCTCTCACCATAATGCTGACCGCCGTCGTATAAGTGAAATATTCTTGAGAACTTATTCTTAAACACCAATCAAATAAATGAATAAATATAAGTGTATTATATAATATAATATCTGATGTATAACAGTGTTCATAACTAAAACATCGAAATTTACAGGGCACTCGTCGCAGATTAACATGCTAAAAGTTTTGCAGGCAGTTGGTACAGTACTGTAGCTCTCACATTGTGAAAATACTAATGGACGGAGAGCTACAGATACCCTCCATACTGCCGTTATACCTTGTGTTGGATTGGACTAGATTCGCTCAGTGTCTGCAACCTTCATTCTGTAGCTGTCCATCCTGATGGCTTACTAGCCCCAACATCGTGTTGGACTACTACGTGTAGCTCCACATGTACATGTAGCTTACCAGCTCCAGCCAGGTGTTGGTTTACTAGTCCCGCCTATTTGTTTGCTTACCAACTCCAGCCAGGTGTTGGTTTACCAGTCCCATCCAGGTGTTGGCTTACTAGCTCCACTCAGGTGTTGGTTTACTAGCTCCACTGATGTGCTGGCTTACCAGCTCCATCCATGTGATGGCTTACTAGCTCCACTGATGTGCTGGCTTACCAGCTCCATCCATGTGCTGGCTTACTAGCTCCACCCATGTTTTGGCTTACTAGTCCTACCCATACGTTGGTTTACTACCCGCATGTTTGTTTACTAGCTCCACTCACGTGTTGACGTGTTAGTTCCACTGATGTGCTGGCTTATTAGCTATACCCATGTGTAAACTTACTGGATCCACTCTTGTGCTGGCTTTCCAGCTCGACCCATGTGTTGGATTACTACCTCCACCCATAGATTGGTTTTCTAACTCCACTAACGTCCTGGCTGAGTGCTCCATTCATCTGTTGGTTTACTAGCGCCACCCATGTGTGTTCCTACTAGTTCCACACTTGCGTTAACATGTACCTACCAGATCCATTCATGTATCCACAAACTTACAATTGTACCGAATGCAGAAACCTACTAGGCTCATCCATGAAGAAAACTGCTAGACTCACACATGACGAAACCTACTAGACACGTCTATGAAGAAACGTACTAGACCCACACATGACGAAACCTATAAGACCCACCCATGAAAAAACCTAATATACCCACCCCCTGTAATTCAGTCGAGTGTTCTCGAGGCTTCTGTGTTTATTAGTTTCGAATCATTGTACATAGAGCGTACATTCTGGAAAGATGTACCCATGTTGTCAACATATTTACGATCAAACCATCCAGGCCTTTCTTTACGTTAGTCTATAAATATCAGCGATGAAGTTATAAGTGCACAGTCATTTTACTTATATCCACTTGAGAGCATATTTACCCTCACCTAACTTGAAGGATTTGACCTTGGGTTTGGATATATCGGCTTTCACGCCATTCGACATACGTCAATTTGTATTCCATTTTTCTGTACGTAGCACTTTGTGAGCTTGTGTTTCGCACTTGCTATTTTGTTTGAGACGATATTTTTGAGTATTGCTCATTGTCTCTTTGTGCCATTCTTACGTGGACTGACTTGCCTTTGAAATCCGGAATATTCCATCATGAGTTGGAGCTGTCACCAGGAAGAAACTATGTGTTTTTGTAATTATCTGTATTGTTTTGTATTTATTGTCAATTGTACAATTTGTCTGTTTTGTTCAAATGTATGTATTGAACTTAACCAAGCGTCTTCGTGTTTCTTTGTTTGATTTAATGTAAGATATGTCGCTGTCTGAGAGTTGAATAATTCATTCGTTTACCATTTTCCTCTCCGACAGTGGTACACTTACACCACTCATGAAGACACCTACTAGACACCCATGAGGAAACCTACTAGACCCACCCATGAAGAAACACACTAGACTCACCCATGGAGAAAGCCACCAGAAATACCCACCGTATTAAGGGCTAGATGGCTCTCATTCCATATAATCCATATCCAAGCGTGAACAGTTCCTGTTGGCTAAAAGAGTCGTTTGTATAACGGTAAACAGATCATAATAAGGAAGACAAAGATCCAAAATGCCAACACATTCCCCGAGATAAAATCACTCATGTCTTTTTGCACATGGAAATACCTTACAATAGTCAGTACAAATTCGGTCTAAAATAATTACCTAAATTTAACATCAATTTTCCTTTCCGCAGAATTATACAAAAGAAGCTAAATTAAATCCAAAAATCATAATCGGGCATCTTTTGATCAAACAGACAAGTGGCCGGGTAGTCGACAATTCCTTTATATGACTGTGACGTTTTCATTAGATTCTGCCAAGATGCAGCGTAACAGATGTTTGCAGGTCATTATGTCATCACTGTGGTGTATTGGTGATCAAAGATGATATTCTCATCAACAACGAGTCTTATAATCTGTCGTAACAAAACAAGCGTAAAAGGATAGCGTGATTAAATCTCTCAGTCTTTGTTCAGGGGAGTAGTTTGAACTAAGAAGAAGACGATTTTTCCAAGGATGATCGCGACAGAATCAGATAACAGGTGACATATGTTTGGTTGAGAAATGTTACATGGAAATATCTTCCCCACCTGTGTCGAAGTCAAACACGGATTTATCGAAATTAGAATTATGCAACGATTTATGAAGATACGGCAAGTGTAAATTAGAAATTCCTATAAAACACGATTCTCTAGTGCATCCTTGTGATCTGAGACGCAAGCAATCTGAAGCTGACAGTGTGTGATTACACTGGTAATGGTTATCTAATGAAATGTCCTGGGCCTTAAGGACTTTGATATTGGTGAGTTCGCCAGCCTGATCATATACATCAATACAGCCTGGCTACATACAGGGTGCAGATTATCTTTACAATCGATTTCGCATATGCCCTTATAAATCTTTTTCGTCTTTTGTTTTGAACCTATCGTTTGCCTGTTCCTTTTGTATATAACAGATCTTTACAGGCTGATTATCGAATTCTTTCACACCGTGAAATATGAATACTCGTTTTACTGGCGATATTCGTGAGAAAATCCACATGTCTCAGGATATGTGCCGCTAAACTTTCATTACATGGCCAGCCAAAACTTATTGCTGCCGTATAGTTTCAATTGAGTTTTTTCTGTATTTTCTCCATGGATCTGTTATTATAAAACAATGCGATGGGATCAAACCTATTAGTCCATCAGCACAACCCTGGCTTTTGCAGGTACACAGTGCACACACTAGGCCACTATTGCCAAAACCAGTAGCAGACTAAGTTCCATGTAACTATAATGGCTACCCATCTCTTTAACATGGGTTGCCATGATGGTTAAGATCGACTTAGCCGACGACAGTTTTGTGGAACAGGGACATGGTGTGTTGTATGTTTTGTTTCCGTATTCGAGTAATGCACACCCTTGATGGTCCTTGATGTTGTGCAAATTATGTACCTACTTCACAGTTATAAGGTAATGTTCTCGTAATGAAGTCACTTGTCGGTTGCTAAGCACTGTTCTCGTAATGCGATTCCTTTACAATCTGTAACAATCTTTTTTTCAATTGATTATTAAATAATTGAGTAGTAGATAGATTAAGATTGCAATGCATGTAACATTTTTAATTATTTTATATACTTGTAATCCCCGGTTTTGTTCTTTTTCAACAGTTTCACATGAGAGTACCGAAGATTTGGAAGATCCGGAGGCGGGCTACCACCCGGCCGCTGACTACGGGTCTGACAGGGAAAGCAGCAGTCAAAATGGTCGAACGAAATTATGCTTAAAAACTTGGAAACACCAAATAAAAAAAGTGCTTTTTTTATTCAGACAAAAATAAATATTGATATTATATGTTTGCTGTTATCACAAGTCTGCTTATATTTTATTATTAGAAACTCGGGGTGAGGCTCTGTTGCCGAGAGATTATCAGGCTACCGCAGCACCAAAGCCTACCTTCAATCGTCAGATGATCATGGGTTTCCCTCCGGCTCAGCCAGGTTTCCTCCCGCCATATAGTATTCCACTATATGTGGAATAATTCTTGAGTACTATTAAGTGCGGGCTTCCATCCACATGCTGACACATTTAACACAAACGCTGCAGTCAAACATCACCTCGGTCAAGAATTTGATGTTAATTAAGTCAGGTTCTGGAGTTGAGCCATCAGTTCACTTATAATCCTCCACTGACGTATTGCTCGATAATTCAATGAACTATGCATTTCAGTCTAGTGAGCCTGATACAAGGGGATATTTGTCGTCAGTCAAATGTCTACGTGTATATCTATCATGTAGTATAAATACACGTAGGTATATTAATCCAATTCCCTGTTGCAATAATTTCACCAAAGGCATTGAAAAGTATCTGTGTTCATCACCATACGATAGAGTGGCATAAAAGGCATTGGAAAGTATCTGTGGTCACCACCATACGATAGAGTGGCATAAAAGGCATTGGAAAGTATCTGTGGTCACCACCATACGATAGAGTGGCATAAAAGCTTCTCTTGCATTCATGATCGGAGTTTCGATCGCTGACGAATGAGGCACCCGGCTCGAATACCGGTATCATGGGTTGTGGCTCTAAGTCAGGCGGTTGTCCATGTCCCGGTGGAACAGCGGTGGAATTCAGAGTATTACCATCGACAAAAACTGTCTCTCTTTGTTTGTGCGAGAAAATTCCTCAACATGACATTAAACACTAAGAAGAAACAAAAAATACTCACGCGTAGCAAAACTATCAGGTCGTTATGAACACTTCCTGAATAATGAATTGAAAACTGACCTCATCAACACCACACATCAAATTCCACTATCGTCTTATAACTCACGATCACGCACAGCTAGCAGTGAACACTTTAGCCACTTGTTCAATTTCCAAAACTGAACCAACTCGATGAGTTATTTACAATACCTTGGAATACCTTTGTATTTTGTATAATACGCAAAACCTTCTGTTGATCATATGCAGCCACAGGTGAACCCTCTTTGCCTGAGAGAACCAACACCGAATAAATCATTTAACCCAGGACTTCATTTCTCAGCTGTGCGTGACTAAGCATTTTCGTGTGCCTCAGCTGTGAACTTAGATTTCTCTCGTGACATTTACTCCTTGCGGTCCTCAGCTCGATTCATGTCTTGGCATATACCAAACAATATGGTGTGAAGAAACATTCGGCGTAAAATTCGGTGTAGATCAAGCAGATTACCGTCATATTCCAGTGCATTCGGACAAAGGATTAATAAAGCTCACAATTGACCGTCGGCATTCTTCAATGGAAGTAGGGAGACCCGAATCAAGGGACATTACCGCTCCACTGGTCAAAATATTGATCGAATCCGATAGATGTTGTGCCACATGTTTGCAGGTCGATACCAAGACAATGGGGTATATTGATGATGGTAGAATGATATCCAGGTTAAGGACTGCACGCACGTGGTCGTACCTGTAGGTGTGATCTTATTACTGAAAAATAAACACAAACGGATATCTTCGTACGCAGAGTTAATGAATTCCTTGTTTCACTAATTTATTCATTGATTTGTTTGTTTATGTTTGTCGTTGTACTGTACAAAGTTTCACAACAGTCATAAAGCCTCTGAAGGAATTCAAAAGACAGCACGTCACTAATCGTCTGACAAACTTTGTAACTAAATTTATTTATTCATTTCATTGGTGTTTTAGGCCATACTCAAGAATATTTCACTTATAGGGCGGCGGCCAGCATTATGGTGAACGGAAACTGAGCAGAGGCCCGTGGAAACTCACGATCGCAGATTGCTGGCAGACCTTCCCACGAACGACCAGAGGGGCGTTAGTTAGTTATGTTTAGCGCTCTACTCAAGAATATTTCCCTTATACGACCAAACACAATTATGGGATGAAGAAATCCAAACTGTCCACAGTTAACAACAACCAGTCACCAGGTTGAGTTTTCCGACCTGTTGTTAGGTCGTGATATTTGTGTATGCTAATTGTTGACCGGATAGTGTACCACGGTAGTGCGAGAATAAATGACATGTTAATGATCTTGTTACATTACTGTTAAAATTGTCACCAGTAAGGATAGCGAAATTACACTAGGCACCTGATAAACTTCCTGACCAAAAGTCGCAACCGAGCAGGCAACGTTTAGATTCGAACTTGTTACCTCACTGATCGAGTGCAGATCACATACGGGGAGATTAGCAATTAAATATATTGCGAGAGGTTTATTTATTTATTTGTTTATCTGGTGATTGCAACTTTTACTTCTTGATGAAAATACCAAATACTGATGTCGTTCTCTAATAATGCAAAAATACCTACTATTTAGGCCACCAACTTCCTGTAAGCTGAAGTAGATTTCCCACACTAGCTTTAAGCCATCAAGATGGACAGCTATCAGCTTTAGATTAAATTTATTTTCAAAATTCAACATTCGATGCTATTGTTATTGTACGTAATTTTGGGTTGCACAACCTTAATGAACTCTTGCAGTTGAATTTATCCAACAATGGCCCGATTAAAGGACGTGCGATTATTGTGGTGTGTAACCGTTGTTTATTTTGTACAACCTGGCAGGTAAGATGATTAAAAGAGCAATATTCTGTTCTGTGTAAACCGTTAAGGAACCGTTTAAAAAAGTAATTTCATTCGGTGATAAGATCACATTCAGACGGCAAACTCAGCCCCTTGACACCTCAAGTACATGTGCGAGACGACTATACGATTCAATATTGATCGTTTCTTGACCCGCAAACGTTTATAAGGCGTGAGGGATAAACTGTTTCGATCTTATGATTTAGAAGACGACTGTCCAGGGTAAGCCCCGTGTAACTATCTCGAGAAAGATTTTAACTTCTGGATATGGCGAGATTCTTAGCTCAAACAGTGTTGATCGTGACTTGGCTACTGCTTCATCAAACATGCGGTGAGTTGGGGGCTGCTTCAACGATTGTTAAAATTTCTTAAAGAGGAAATTCTTAAATATTATACTCTTGATTTTTATAAGACTTTCAAAGCTAGGAACAACACTTATTAACATAAAACGCTATTCAGAGAACGTTTTAATGCCTAGGAATTTAAGCAAGGGTATGGGAGCACTTAGGTGACCAAGTAGAAAATCACAGTATTTCAGTGTTTCTTGGTTTCATACTGGTCTTGTTGGAGGCGTCATTTTAGCAGGCCTCTTATACGTGTTATTGTCCATCAGGACATCGGTTTATAAATGGACAAATGTATCTGGCTGTATTTCACGGGAGTGAAAAGTACAGTTAGTATGTATACATACTTTACAAAGACAAATGGAGTACATTTAGAAAATAATGTACAATTACACGTATATACATGCTGTCGTTACCCCAATCCGCAGAGCTGACTTACAATCGACACCATTCACTCCTTCTAGCTGTAAATTTAAGTCATGCTGCTGTAGGTTTGATTTGCAACTTTACAGCATTTTAGCCGGAAAAAAATATTGAATAATGCCTTATGTTTACAACACGTTGCCTGTGTACCTGTAGCAACAATTGGCCGTTTACTTTATAGTCATGCAGAAAAGGTCTGCTTCATATGTACATAAAAATACACTGTAGACCTAACTGCTAGCCAACCTCACTGCAAAAAAATACGAATTTGCTATTACAATGGACATAGTAGCAACGTAGTGTTTTAATCCAATACCTGATTACTTTTCGTGTTTCTTTCCACTAAATCTATGGAGATATTCAACCAATCTCATGACATAAAGGAAGCAGTGTGGGGAGTAAAACCAGAGCAGCGACGACAACGTGATAACTGACAAATTATCACACCTAGCTAACCCGTGAAATCTGGTGTCTTGTCAGTTTGAATTAGTCGGAAGGTTTTTTGTAATTCTTTATTTAAATGCTCAAAAACTAGCAACTTAGCACATGGGATGGATCGGTCTTTTGAGAAAATGAAAAGTAATGATGTTATATATGTGATTTATCCTATGCGTAACTGATCTAGGGCATCTCAAATGATGTTAGTAAATACTGACATAGCTGATATTCCCTCCAGTCTAAAGATTACTTCCTACTGAGAGAGTCGCACGCACACGACTCAAGAGTGAAAAGGGCAGAGAATTTCTAGATGCTAACAACTTTGGGGCTCTTTTATGTTTATTTAATCATTATTTATAAAGCCACACTCAAGAATTTTTCACATATGGCAGCGGTCAGTGTTATGGGAATGAATATGCCGACATATACAAGGTTTTTAATCTTTTGAGTAAAGGTGTCTTCGTTTCTCATTTTTCAAGACAAAATAGTTTCTTGTTTCATATATTTATTATAACTTGGTTCACTAGTCATATATTGAGCGGAGATGGTTTCCTCCTCGATATTTTGAATACTGTTGGTTTCCTTTTCCATTTCTTCATTACATGCGATTTTCATATACAGGGTGGTTAACTTGCTCATATTTTTGAGTGCAGGTGCTACCAAATTTCAGCATCGCTCGTTCCTTTTCCATACTTTAAGTGCAGGAGTTTTAATTCAGTGAATTTTTTACTTTCGGAAAATTTCATTTAATTTTACTACCATTTAATTTTAAAACGTGTTTTGCTTTGACCTAAACTATTACATTTCATAACCTTTGTAGTATTCGGTACCCCGTCAAACTGTACCAGTCCTTTCCAAGCCGCCCTTAACAACCCCACGGTTTGCTTTCTTGCCATACCATCAACCACAGAGGACGGGGATTTATTCTGCGAATCATTTGAAGAAGACCCCGATATCTTCAGAAGGTCCCCAATATTCTACGACCTGGATATGAACATATGTTATTACTATCTGTGTAAGTGTATGTGTACACCAGTATCCCTAGCCACTACCAACTGGGCATGAACATATGTTACTACTACCTGAGTGAGTATATGTGTACACCAGTATCCCTAGCCACTACCAACTGGGTATGAACATATGTTACTACTACCTGAGTGAGTATATGTGTACCCCAGTATCCCTAGCCACTACCAACTGGATATGGATAAATTCCACGGCTATTTGAGTGAGTATACATAGGCCAGTGTCGCTACCAACTAAAATTCCATTGGGATTAATTCCTGATTCCCGTTCTCCATGAAACTGTTTTCTAACCATACAATGTGAACTACATATATAGGTGATTTCTAATAATGGTTGTGTATGTAGACAGGATCACCATAAACACGTATCAGATGTTTAAGATACATGTTAACTGTTCCACTCCCGAGGTCCGACTATATCGAAGGAATGATATGATCTCTTCAGATCTGTTTAAGACACAAAGCCAAGCTCAAAACATAAGGGTACTAGTTTTACACGGGTTTTTCTTCACAAAGTGTTTTTTTTCCTTTTCGTCCATACAGCCGCCATGGAAAACCCCGAGCCCCCGCCGGAAGGTTGTTGCGGAGGAAGTGGGCTGCCGGGCCGTTGAAGGCGGTTCCGTCATGCACGGCTCCAGACAATGAAGGAATAGTATGGATTCAACTATAAACCAATCAAAAAGAGAATAGGTCTGTAGATTTTGATTTTTGCAGTATACCAAAATGCTGTTTATGCTGTAACTCCCAATATAACTATGTGTTTAACACATGTAAGAGTTGTGTTTTTTTTTATATAGTTTACTTTTTACTTTAACTTTAGTGCTATTATAAAATTTAGTTATTTCTGTGAATGTGTTGTCTATCAGTTATAGCGCAGCACAAGTTTTTTATTAAATTATGTAGTAAACGTCTTCCAAATTATATGGCACTGATCTCAGTAGCGTTACATAGTCTATGGGTAGCCTACACTAAACTCTACGCTATCGCTATGTACTATGCGATTGTCCAAAACAAGACAAATTTTAGCCTGTACGCAGTCTCAGAAATTCACACCACATTGAGGAACAGGAAAAACACTGTCCCCAACAACAACAACCCTTCCTGCTATGGAACTACATGTACACTAAATGACCAACGCCCAATGTGTTTAATAAATGGGTGATTAAACTTCAAACAAGCGTGTTTAGGTTATTAAGCATGCTTAATAAACACAGTGTCTAAAAACATGTATATTGTCCTACATTATAATGCTGTAATCTCCAAGTGTTTAAGGGGCTTTCATGACCGAGGGGTTAGCGCGCTATGACCCCTTGCATCTCACCAAAGCGGTTGCTGTGAGTTCAAGTTCAGCCTCTCCATCCATATGTGGGAAGGTCCACCAGCAACCTGCAGATGTGGTCGTGGGTTTACCCCGGGTTCTGCCCGGTTTCCTCTCACCATAATGTTGGCCGCCGTCGTATAAGTGAAATATTCTTTAGAACATATTCTTAAACACCAATCAAATAAATTAATAAATCTAAGTGTTTAATATCTGATGTATAACAGTGTTCATAACTAAAACATCAAAAGTTACAGGGTACTCGTCGCAGATTAACATGCCGAACGTTTTGCAGGCAGTTGGTACAGTACTGTGGCTCTCACATTGTGAAAACACTAATGGACGGAGAACTACAGAAACCCTCCATACTGCCGTTATACCTTGTGTTGGATTGGACTAGATCCGCTCAGTGTCTGCAACCTTCATTCTGTAGCTGTCCATCCTGATGGCTTACTTGCCCCAACATCGTGTTGGACTACTACGTGTAGCTCCACATGTACATGTAGCTTATCAGCTCCACCCAGGTGTTGGTTTACTAGTCCCAGCAATGTGTTGGCTTACTAGCTCCACTAATGTGCTGGCTTACCAACTCCATCCGTGTGGTGGCTTACTAGCTCTACACATGTTTTGGCTTACTAGTCCTACCCATACGTTGGCTTACTACATGTAGCTCTACCCGCGTGTTTGTTTACTAGCTCCACTCATGTGCTGGCTTAGTAGCTCCACACATGTGTTGGCTTACCATTCCCACCTATGTGTTGGCTTATTAGCTCCACTCATGTGCTGGCTTACTAGCTATACCCATGTGTTGACTTACCAGTCCCAGCTATGTGCTGGCTTTCCAGCTCCACCCATGTGTTGCATTACTACCTGCACCGATAGATCGGTTTTCTAACTCCACTAACGTGCTGGCAGAGTACTCCATTCATGTGTTGGTTTACTACCTCTACCCTTCTGGTAGGTACACACTTATGTTAACATGTACCTACCAGATCTATTCATTTAGCCACAAACTTACCATTGTAACGAATGCAGAAACCTACTAGGCTCATTCATGAAGAAACCTACTAGACCTACCCATTAATGAACCTACTAGACACGTCTATGAAGAAACGTACTTGATCCACACATGAGGAAACCTACAAGATCCACCCATGAAAAAGCCTACTAAACCCTAAAGCCACTAGAACCACTGTTACGAACCCCGTCTTTAAAATATTGTATGATTTTTTTGGGGTTTTGCGACAACCGGGTCAGTGTTTGACCTTAAGTTTCCCCCTGTGTGCGATATAGCCGGCACTGGAATTCAGTCGCGTGTTCTCGAGGCTTCTGTGTTTATTAGTTTCGAATCATTGTACATAGAGCGTACATTCTTGAAAGATGTACCCATGTTGTCAACATATTTACGATCAAACCATCCAGACCTTTTTTTACGTTAGTCTATAAATATCAGCGATGAAGTTGTAAGTACACAGTTATTTTACTTATGTCCACTTGAGAGCATATTTACCCTCACCCAACTTGAAGGATTTGACCTTGGGTTTGGATATATCGGCTTTCACGCCATTCGATACACGTCAATTTGTATTTCATTTTTTCGTACGTAGCACTTTGTGAGCTTGTGTTTCGCACTTGCTATTTTGTTTGAGACGATATTTTGGAGTTTGTATTGCTCATTGTCTCTTTGTGCCATTCTATATTTACGTGGACTGACTTGTCTTTGGAATCCGGAATATTCCATCCGGATTTGGAGCTGTCACCAGTAAGAAACTATGTATTTTTGTAATGATCTGTATTGATTTGTATTAATGGTCAGTTGTACTATTTGTCTGTTTGGCTCAAATGTATGTATTGAACTTAATCAAGCGTCTTCGTGTTTCTTTGTTTGATTTAATGTAAGATCTGTAGCTGTCTGAGAGTTGAATAATCCATTCGTTTATCATTTTCCTCTCCGACAGTGGTACACTTACACCACTCATGAAGACACCTACTAGACACCCATGAGGAAACCTACTAGACCCACCCATGAAGAAACACACTAGACTCACCCATGGACAAAGCCACCAGAAATACCCACCGTAACAAGGGCTAGATGGCTCTCATTCCATATAATCCATATCCAAGCGTGAACAGTTCCTGTTGGCTAAAAGAGTCGTTTGTATAACGGTAAACAGATCATAATAAGGAAGACAAAGATCCAAAATGCCAACACATTCCCCGAGATAAAATCGCTCATGTGTGTTTGCACCTGGAAATACCCCAAAACTTCGACCAAACCTTCCAACTGTCACTACGAATTCTGTCTAAAATAATTATCTAAATTTGACATCCATTTTCTTTTCGGTAGAATTATACAAAAGAAGCTAAATTAAATATCAAAAATGATAATCGGGCATCTTCTGATCAAAAAGACAAGTGGCCGGGTAGTCGACATTTCCTTTACATGACTGCGACGTTTTCATTAGATTCTGGCAAGATAAAGTATATCACTTGTTTGCTGGTCATTATGTCATCACTGTGGTGTATTGGTGATCAAAGATGATATTCTCATCAACAACGAGTCTTATAATCTGTGGTAACAAAACAAGCGTAAAAGGATAGCGTGATTAAATCTCTCAGTCTTTGTTCAGGGGAGTAGTTTGAACTAAGAAGAAGACGTTTTTTCCAAGGATGATCGCATCAGAATCAGATAACAGGTGACATATGTTTGGTTGAGAAATGTTACATGGAAATATCTTCCCCACCTGTAACGAAGTCAAACACGGATTTATCGAAATTAGAATTATGCAACGATTTATGAAGATACGGCAAGTGTAAATTAGAAATTCCTATAAAACACGATTCTCTAGTGCATTCTTGTGATCTGAGACGCAAGCAAGCTGACGCTGACAGTGTGTGATTACCCATGGTTATCTAATGAAATGTCCTGTGGGTTGAGGACTTTGATATTGGTGAGTTCGCCAGCCTGATCATATACATCAATTCAGCCTGGTTACATATAGGGTGCAGATTATATTTACAATCGATTTCGCATATGCGCTTATAAATATTTTTCTTCTTTTGTTTTGAAGCTATTGTTTGTCTGTTCCTTTTGTAAATAACAGATCTTTACAGGCTGGTTATCGATTTCTTTTACACCGTTAAACATGAATACTCGTTTTACTGGCGATATTCATGAGAAAATCCACATGTAAATTTCTGGAGCACTTTTTAACTTCCTAGAGTGGCAGGTGTTGTAATTAAGGCGTTGGATGTCCTGACATATTTTTTCCTAAAAGAACAACCACTGGATATTTGGATAATATTTGATTGGGATTTTAGGCCATACTCAAGAATATTTCACTTATACGGCGGCGGCGACTATTATGTTGGGAGGAAACTGGGCAGAGCCCGAGACAAACTGACGACAATCCACAGGTACTACCGGAGATCAAGCCACCCAGAGCTGGACTTGAACTCACAACGACCGAATTGATAAGAGGTTCTTGGACCATTTTACTGCATTAGCACGCTAAAACCCAAGCCATGCTTAAGCGGTTGAAAAGCTACGTATAGCTCCTGTAAATAAATACGCCTACTGTTACGATCTTTTCAAAGTTGATAATACTGATATATGAGGCAAATGATAAATACATATTCAATTCCATTTTAAGTTTATCTCCATATATAAATATATAAATGAAGCATTGTTTTGGTTTAAATTTCATGAAATCCATAAATAAATCAGAGTTTTGGTCTTTGCTGGGTTTCATCTTTTCTTCCACGCCAGCAGATTTGTCCACGGCTTGACGTCAGGGTGTTTTCTGAGCTTTCCTAAGGTCGGTGGTTTCTCTCGGGCATTCCAGTTTCCTCCATGTATCCAATAATCCAACAGCAGTTACATAATTTACACCGTCTTCAGCAAACTGCAGCCAGCTTAATAAATAAATAAATTTGTTTGCTTGTTTTAGTCGCAACAATTGAGCCTGTTTTTCACTTTAGGTATCAGACTGAAATTGTCAAGGGAGATAATCGTTGACACAACGATCACTCAACCGCCCTCTCACAGTCAACTTCATAATTACCAACATTCGGATTCATTAATGATACAAAGAATGAATTTCAGAGCTGTGTCATTAACATGAAGTTTTAACCGGTGTGGTAATAGCGAGGAATTTGTGAATTTACACGTTTAAGCATTCGCCAAGCTTATATACCATACTGACGTATGAATTCACTGCAAATCTGTTACCTCGAACGTTGCGTCAGGCGCAAGTTACGACTATTGAATGAAGGCAAATAGATAGATAGATACGTATGTATGTATGTACGTAGAGGAGTTCTTAGTATGTCTATATAATTATGTCTTCTCGTGGGAGGGCGAGTCAAAGCCGTCAAAGTGCTGCAGCCACTGGAACACCGTGCCGATGACATAAGACACGACACCCCATAGTGTCACATTTTACAGAAACCGGTTCGACCAGTCCTGTTTTCTTGCTTTAACCCCTCAATGCTGAGCGCTAAGCGATTCAGCAACAATTACCATTTTTAAAGTCTTTGATCTTATCCAACGCGGGATTGAACCCGGGTCTCCCGACCTCGGGACGGACGCTCTAACCACCGGATGGACAATAGTGGGGGTTTATATTTTCATAAGATGCTGTTTCCCAGTGTTCTTTACTTTTTTACCCTCAGTCTCTATGAACAACCCTCCACACTTAACGGAAACCATTAACTGATGGGGACTCCCCAATCTAAGCATCCTAAACACAAACTAATCAAAACGAAACTATAACTTCAGGCTATGTTATATTTTCAAATAAAGCAAAAATTATTCTTCAAAATCTCTGAATGGCCTTATTTAATTCCTTGTTTATTTATTTGGGATTAACGCGCTATTCAAATGTTTATTTCCCTTGTATGGGTGCATTGTGGTTCAGGGATTAAGACCGGAAAAAACCTACAGGAGGGGTAAACCACCAAACATCGCCAGGCATTTGAATCCGCAGCCGTATAAAACAAGCAAGCGTAAACTGTACGCCTAATAAACCATTTGGCTATGGACTCAAATATAACATTATGACCCAGGTGCCTGTCCCTTGGGCGATCCCTAGAGTTAAGGTCAGACAGGTTTCCTCTCCAGTCATTAGGTAGCACGCGGGAATGTCAGCCGGCGGCTGTCGGTGTTCGTAGGTTTTCGTCAGGTTTTCTCCCACCCTAATGCTGTCTTGAGTGAAATGTTCTTGAGTGTGGCGTGAAACATTGATCAAATAAATAAATCAACCAATGAATCATTCAGTCAAAAGTAGTGTTAATGTATTACTGCGTTTAAACCTAGGCATTGTATAAATTCTTACTAATAGTTAATCGCATGGAATCAAGTCATTCAGATTCATACAAAAGTATTGACTCTATCCCTGCATGAAATCTTCAATCGTTTCTAACTAGTCCAAAGAAGCAAGGGTATTTATAAAAAAAATAGATGTAACTGTGTGCGGGAGTCTAGTGGCCAGACAGTTGACAGAGTATTTTAGTGGTTGTTGATGTTTATTTACTGTGTGAATTACGTACATTTCAACAGAATAGACAACACCAGACCAAATGTACATAAGGATCGATAAAGAATCCTATTCATAGCTCAAAAAACCTCACTTTTTATTTTTCTGGTGTATGATAACCGAGATATCGCGGTCCAAAGTAAGCAAAAACGCCCAGGTAGATAAAATAGAATGGGCCCCCACGCTCTCAATTTTAACCAATCAAGAGCGAGATATTTCTCCCAACCGAGAAGACATCTGTTTCCACTGTAACGTCACCAGTACTTAGTTCACCATTTTGCCATACAGAAGTGGTGCTGAATCAGCTGTTTTCCTTGTGATTAGGAGACATTTGTAATATACTTTTTCAACAAGAAAGTGATAGTGGAATAAATCTTGGGTTTTTTCCCAAGGTCACACAATCAGGAGACAGGTCACAATGCTTCGCTTCGATTGTTATAATAGATGGGACCGTACTTTGCACACAAATGAGTGTTTTTCCCCTAATACTGAAGAGCGTTGGGTACGCGTGGCACGAAATCGTGTTTCCGGTTTCTCTAAAATGGCGTATCCTATGGCCTAGTAAGAACCCCATATTAAAAGGTTTATACAGTTACCAAGCACGTCATAGAAAAATGGCTATAGCCGTTTAGGTCTGCATGGACTGTTAACGGTACTGAAAACAAAAACAGAAAACAGGCCCAGTGACAATTTTTACAATGTAAACAATGCCTTATATACAAAATGAGATACACCTTTATATACAGATAGTTCATCAACAACATTAAGAAGAAAGAATAAACAAATGTTTTCCCCGTCTGTACAACGTTCAAATTCACCTTCAAAAGAAGGTACTCCTGGAAATCCAGCACATAGTCCATGAAATTATCACAACACACTATTCACAAAAGTCGCAAATTATTCCCATCAGGTATTACGCTGGATTAGCAATAGGGAACACTGTAGCTAGTTGAAACCAAACCCGATCAGTAAAGCCTTTGAATGACGTCACACCAGCAAAGCACCACACAGGGTAAATCCAGGGACGGAGGTATAATCCACTTTGGAATTATCACAGTGTCTACAGGAATCAATAAACAAACGCCTCGTTCAGACACGGAGAGTAATGTCACCTGCTTGCAGAACGATCGTCCTTCACAAAACTGATACTTGAGTACAAAGTCCATGACGAACTTTTTGGTCAGGTGAGGTCAGCGGGTTAAATAAATTACTGTCAACACTGTGTAATAATAATCCGTACACCCACAAACGTGACTTGTGCAGAAATTCACTTTAAACAAACATCAGTAAGAATGTTGTAGACAAGCGGTGTCGGAGTAGTAGAAAACTGTCCTCCAAAACAACTGGTTTCACAAGCTTACATCATCAAAATAAAGGACTCGGTGAGTGCGTCGAACACACGCATAGTTCGTTTTAGTGGATATATCCAAAAACTGCACTGTATCTTCTGCAACTAATGGAAATGATGAAATTTTGAAATTGATGACCCTAAGTGATTAGTTCAAGTTGTATTCGGCATAGTCCAGAACCGCCTTGGTTCTGAGGTGATTGACTTTAAGAGGCTAAGTAGTATTTTATCAGCTGTATCCTCAGAAGATCAACGTTCATAATGTATCCTTTACATAATGCAAAACTTTATCCCTATCTTATTTTACTCTTTTTACCAATGGCTTTTAACTTACTACATAAGAATATACGTAGCCTTAGTTCTCACGAGGAAGAATTTAAATATTATCTGAACAATCTTAAGCCTACTCCTCATGTAATATGTCTCCAGGTAACATTTTTAAAGTCACATATAGATTTTACCTAACCTGGGTATTTTATAGGTAGAGTAGATAGGGATACAGGTGAGCGGAATGGTCTGGTCATGTTTTTGAAAGACATCTTATCGTACTCTGATATAAAGTTACCTCCCTTTAACAGTATAAAGGCTCAGTGTTTTAATATTGCTACCAGTAATGGTACACCTACAAGTGTTGTTAATATCTATAACCCTTCTAGTCATCTTGATAGAAAGGATTTTGATACTCTTATGTCTTGCCTTAATACCTCTTATATATTATGTTGGGATTTTAATGCTCATGGACAGTTATGGGGAAGTCCAAATATGAATTCTAATGGGTCGATAATGACAGCTTTTATTAATGATCATGAACTTTGCGCATTAAATGATGGCATAGACCCCCGTTCCGGTAATTTTCCGCGCTTGAACCTTATTCTTTGTTCTGCAGGTATTGGTCTGTCTTTTAACAGGTCTGTAGACACAGTAAGTCCTTGTCCTAGCGACCACTTACCTATTCTAATCACTTGTAGCATTAATCATCATATGAATCCTGTGGGTCAACCTCCCGGATGGTGTGTTAAAAGGGCGAACTGGGATATATAAAGACGAATGTATAAAGTCGTTTTCTGATGATATATTTAATAAAGGTGTTGATCTCTTTGCAGATAACGTGTTAAATGCAATAGAGACTACAAGAAAAACTGTATACCTAAATCCTCAGGCAAGGTGACCAATAAAATGCCTGTTCCCTGGTGGAATGATGACTGTACTGAGGCTCTTCGAAATCGTAAACGTTTAAAAGATCGTGCAAGCCGTACTCGTTTATATGACGATATTTTACTTTTTAAAAGAGCAAAGGCTGTTACACAGCGAGTCATCAAAACTTCTCAGAGAGGCTACTGGAGGCAATACTGCTCCAGCATAACAGAAAATACGAGTATAAAGGAAGTTTGGAATAAAGTAAATTCAATTAAAGGTAAACAAAAGTCGAATACTAAACGAACTATTGTTCGTAATAATGTTAATCATGTTACTGCTGTTGACAAATCCAATATTTTGGCCGATAGTTTTTCTTTCGTGTCCAGTTCTGGTAATTATGATCCTGAGTTCATTTCACACAAGAAAGACATAGAGGAAATACATTCGTTTGATAACATTGTTTTTAATGATATGCCAATTAATGATGATTTTTCCTTACTTGGGTTGAAACAGGCATTGTCTTCATCTTCCGATTCGTCACCGGGTGAGGATGCTGTTACTTATTCCATGTTGTATAATTTGCCTAGCCATTGTCTTACTATATTATTATTGTTATATAGTACTATTTGGCCTAGTATGAGACTTCCTGTCAAACGGAAACAGGCTGTAGTTGTGTCTATCCCCAAACCAGGCAAGGACCCATCTGTTCCGTCGTCCTACAGGCCTATAGCCCTGACGTCTTGCCTGTGTAAGATTATGGAGCGCATGATAAATTCTCGATTAATATGGTTTTTAGAAAATCATAATATCCTCAGTCCTGCTCAGAGTGGTTTTCGTAACAAACGACGTACAACTGATCACGTGGTGATCTAGAAACTTCTATCACGCAGTCGTTTAAATATAAAGACTATTTACTCGCTGTCTTCCTTGATATTGAAAAAGCGTATTATATGGTATGGAGAACTGGAGTATTAATTAAATTACATAACATTGGTATTGGTGGCAGAGTGTTGGGATGGCTGAAAAACTTTCTTTCAGGTCGCTTTATTAAAGTCCTGGCGGGTCGTGGATATTCTCGTCTGGTCCTTGTGGAGAACGGGGTCCCCCAAGGGAGTGTATTATCTCCCACGTTATTCATCATCGCTATATATGACCTACCTAATGCTACCTCACCCAAATTAAAACTGTACTTTATTTGCAGATGACAAATCTATTTGGTTCAGGTCAAGATCTCTTGCCTGTTGCATTAAACATATCCAGCAAGGCCTGAACGACATCATGAAGTGGAGTCTCCATCGGGGTTTTAAGTTTTCTTCTGTAAAAACGGAAGCCGTGGTATTTTCAAGGCGTCCTATTGGTAACGTCTCTCTTACCCTGAATAATTCATTAGGGAAATATTCCCTTCTTTTAAGTATCTTGGTGTTTTATTTGATAGCCGTCTTACCTGGACTAAACACATCGAATATTTAATAAACAGGTGTGATAAAGTCCTAAATGTAATGAGGTGTGTTTCGGACAAGTCTTGGGGAGCTGATAGAAAATCGTTATTATTATTATATCATTCTCTTATTCGTTCTAAATTGGATTATTGTTCTGAAGCATATGATTCTTGTGTTACCCTTAAAGCAAAATTAGATTCTGTTCAGTGCGCCGGGCTGCGGATATGTATAGGAGCCATGCGCACCACACCACTCAAGGTAATGCAGATATTCTGTAATGAGTGGGCCATTGCACATCCGTCGGCGTCTGCGCACTCTCAAGTTTCCTTGCAGACTTAAATGTACTGTTAATAATTCTTCGTTTCATTTACTCGAACCCTTCTGTTATGATAATCTTTATGATTTACAAGATAATTCTGGCCTGTCATTCAGTTTGAGATCAAATAAGGCTTCTGCAGAAGCAGAATATGGTGATTTGAATTTGTAGCCTTCACGTGTCCCTCTTTTTCGCCCTTGGAATATACACTCCCCTACTATATCTACTACCTTACATGAGAGTGTGAGCAGATCTGATAATAGGTTATAATCTGATAGGTTATCTAATTTTGTTTCTGTTTTCACGGCAGAACTTACAGCTAGTATTTGTGCTCTTCATTTTCTCCTGGAACTGAAACCTTGCAGGGCCGTTATTCTCACAGATTCTCTGTCGTCTTTGCAAGCTATGTCAATATTATGCCTGATATAAATCTTCATCTCTTGCTTTTGAAATCCTACATTTATGTACTACTCTCTGTTACCACGGCGTTTCCATTTGTTTCGATCGGGTTCCAGCTCATGGCGGTGTGGCGGGGCATCAGTGGCCAGACTACTTGGCAAAGAATGCTTTATCCTTTGTTGACATATCCCTTCATATACCACTAAGTATTAACGACGTTATGAATTACGTTACGCCTAAGTTTGTTGATATTTGGCAGCGGGAATGGGAGCAGTCTGATAAAGGCAGATGTCGTAACATCCTGACAAAGTAACGCCCTCTTTTCCTACTGATCTACTCTAACATATATAGGCCTGATACCTACCTCTTCTATTTGAATATATTGCTGATAATATTCAGTAATGATCACATACATGGATTTTTTTTTTTTTTACTTTCCGCCAAGCCCAAAATTCAAGCTGCTAAAAAATCGTTAAACACATTTATTTACCATGTATTCACCTGTGTGCTGTATTGTAGTCATGTGCTGGCATACAACACATAGACATATACAACAGTCACAACATCAACGCCTAGTTCGCTTCAAATCAATAACATCTTGTTTGCTATATTATCTGGGAACAGATATCTCAATATTGTACAGATATGGCGCACATCCCTTGGGCCGGAAAAGCGCCAATACAAATCCCTCCCCCCCTCCTCTTGAAGCATCGAATCCGCAGACTACGTGAAGAGCAAGCCACTTGCTAACAGCAAATGGAAACATCAAAAATACACAGATATAACAGAACCCTCTTCTGAAATAACTTTGATTATATTTTTTGCTGTCTTTTCTTTTCAGCACATGTATGTCGTACACATGGTACATTTATTACGTGTCCTTACTGTCCATGCCTGAGAAATGTTAATAATGCACTTCAACCATTGTCATGTGATGGTGGCAGGCTGTACGCAATACCAAGCAGTAGGCATCTCCACGATATTAAACAACATGTTCCATACATATCCAGCTATAATCAAACACGGAGTCATCATCGTCATCAAGTGGCGCCCGCAATGAACCGATACATTCTCAGCTGACGTTCCCGAGCCAGTGGAGAGTTTCCTGCAGTACCATAAATATTCTACTCAACACTCTTCTGGTCATCAGACTTGCGGCAGGGTCAAATTTGAAGCTGTTTTCACTTCAACTTCACTTAAGTGGCAAAAAAATTGTTGTGTTAAATGATCAAATAGCCTAACTTTATTAGCCTAATTAGATTTTTAAATTCAACTTCACGGTATTGAATGTTTTTACAATTCCAAATGGAACCTCATATAACTATAACAGGCTTGGAGGTAATGAATTCGTAATTAAGATTTTTACCAGGATGTATGAAAGCTATGACCCTGCTGAGTCTGTAAGTACGACCTGCTGAGCCTCGTCCAGTGTCATTGCATGTCATACCCCTTGGTTAAATCTTAATGGGTCTATTTCGTATTTCCGAAATACACATCCTACCTCCCTTTGCAACGATTTGCCTCCCCATATCAGGTATTAGTTAGATCATCCGGTGCTGTTACACTGGCAACCACGCCTAAGGCCTATCAGTGTGATGAAATTTAAGCAGCAATAGTGATTAGTTGTGACTATTCCGTCAGTGGAAGTTTTTGTAAGGTCAACTGCTTTGAACCATTGCAATTTGTCTTTCTGGATTGGGAAATTGACAGAAAGTTGTCAGCAGTAATTTCCATAGATCATACCTTTTTATGCTGAAATAATGGTTGATAGCTTCCGTGAAGGGAGGTAATTCCTTGGAAATGGGAATAACCTGAGTGTTTCGACCAATTTCTAAAGCAAAGTTCAACACAAACCACCAAAGTACTGACAAAGTATGTAAACTTAGAAAAACAATACGGCGGATTCATGCATATACAGAGAAGTAGTCCAAAGCTTTCAGTGATGACTGAGCCTAGTTTAAAAACTATGCATCAACTGTTTGCTTTCAGTTCAGCATCAGAAACTGCCTTAATTTCTCCGGCAGTGGGAGTTTGTGGACACGAGGGATAACGGACCGTCTGTTAGAAACTGTGCCGAGAACCCTCCTGATTGCTGAGCAACACACCACTTGCAGGCTCGGGACAGTCACGTGACCTGGGAGTACACGACACATTGTCTCACTCCGGTACCTGAGCTCCAGCTCCATTTCTGTCATCAAGCTGTCAGCCTGGGAGATTGACAGGCAAGACAGTAACATCTGGATCAACTGAACGTCGGTGTCGACGTACCGATAGAAGTACCTCGTTGAAAACCTCTTCAAGACGACAGGCTGGAAGGAAAATGGATTTCAATCATGTGGAGATGTTTCAAACTGGACACATTGCTTGTTTGTTTGCGTGGAGTTTAACGTAGCTTAAATATATAGTTTGGCTCTGCTGAGTTTCCACCACCCATAAAATATAAAGCCGTATAGGTCTTCATCGTAAAATATTCTTGAATATGACGCCAGGCAGCAGTTCAATAAATTAACATCTGTGGATGGCACAATATCTACTCACCTGCACCTCTCGGGGTAAACTTGCTCCATGTTTCAGCAGGTATGTCGATATACAACTGTAAAATATTTTTAAAAATTAAAACGCAATATATGAAAGGTCGGTTAGATTGGATTGTGCAGGAGACACTTCGCGTTTAGAGTCATTAAGATGCAATCCGACGAGGTCATAGGGCTGTTGCATCAACGTTAAATTTGACAACAAAACCAAAAAATAATAAACTGGTTAGGATTGATTGAATAAATTTAAATGTAATTGACACATATAACTGAATACTGGTGTATCATGTGTACCATAGCAAGGAAAATGAAAAGCTCAACTGGGCTCAGAAATTCCAAAAGTGTAATGATTACTCAGAAGAACCATTTTGTTAGTTCTGTTCCTCAGGTCACACCTCATGTCTCTGCTGTTATATCGCACCTCAAATCCTCTGCCTCTTTGAGTAATAATAAATTCGAATGCCTATCTTCATGTTCTTCATTTATTACATCCACCCACTGTTTGTACGATACCATCTATTTGAATAAAAATTGTAGAAGTGTCGCCTGTGGACAAGACTGGTAAGCCTATTTTACTAACAGAAACGAACCAGCCAAGAACTCAGCCAGCGAATACTTGAGAAATATGATACAGGACGTTTTGACACTTACCTCATTCAGAATGTTCAGCTGCGCACCGCTTTCCAACGGAATTTTTGTCACCGATAATTTGTTGGCCATGACTGCCTCACACACTGGTGTGCGTCCGTGCTGGTAAAAAGTATCTCAATAATGACAAAATTATTGCGCTGTCAACAAATCCGTACCCTGCAAACTGTTAGCCATCTGCCCCTCACATAATGGCGTCCGTCCTGACTGAGGTATCATGATGTTGACGTCATTATTACACTGTCAATAAATCCGTAACCTGTAAACTGTTAGCCATGACTGCCTCACAGAATTGGGTAGGTCCGTCTTGATTGAGGTATCACAATGTTGACGTCATTATTACACTGTCAATAAATCCGTAACCTGTAAACTGTTGGCCATGACTGTCTCACACAACGGCGTCCGTCCGTACTGATTGAGGTATCACATCATTACTCTGTCAATAAATCCGTCACCTGTAAACTGTTGGCCACGACTGTCTCACACAACGGCGTCCGTCCGTACTGATTGAGGTATCACATCATTACTCTGTCAATAAATCCGTCACCTGTAAACTGCTAGCCATGACTGTCTCACAGAATAGGGTATGTCCGTCTTGATTGAGGTATCACAATGTTGACGTCATTATTACACTGTCAATAAATCCGTAACCTGTAAACTGTTGGCCACGACTGCCTCACACAACGGCGTCCGTCCGTACTGATTGAGATATCACATCATTACGCTGTCAATAAATCAGTAATCCCTAAACTGTTGGCCATGACATAAGCTAATACTTCCGCACACAATGGCGTACGTCCGCCTGTCATGATTGAGGTATCGCAATTCTTACATCATTATCCGTTCACCTCTAAACCGCTAAGCTTTTACGATGCTGGCCACGCTGGTTTGTATGTACCGTTGTTCATTTGACGCAACAGTACGTTTACAACAAATCTTATCAACCAAAGGAAGTTAAATTGATTTCTTTGAAATAAAACCTATTACAACTGTCTCGCGAACAATTTAGAGAAATGCTCGTCATAATCGTCAAAGACAAAGTTATCGATAACAATTCCTTCGTACAACACAATTTCTCACTCGAACAACACCGTACTTCATCGATAATTCTCATTCGGACAGCACAATATCCCGTTCGAACAACACAGAACTCCAACGATATAATTTCTCATTCGGACAACATAATATCCAGCTTGGACAACACAGTACTCCATCGATATGATATCGCATTCGGACAACACAATATCCCGTTCGGACAACACAGTATATTCGAAACACATAGTATCTCCTTCAGACGACATAATATCTCGTTCTGATAACATGATTTCTCCGTCAATCCATACAGAATCTCTTCCAGACGATATAACATCTCGTTCGGGCAACATCATATCTAAATTGTTCGGACAACATAACGTCTTGATCGATCGGTATTATATCTGGTTCAAATGACAAAGCAAAATATCTGTCATGAATGGCATTCATGCAGTTATTACCTTACTGGAGAGAGTTAATACAAAGGCGCGTGATACCAGTATCTTACCGATGTTATTCACTATCCCAATATCCTCCCTCACTCACTGCCTCCAAGATATCCCCTTTAGCGCCCTTCTGTAACAACATGTCTATGGCCTCTTCATAACCTTCACGTGAAGCAGAGTGAAGGGCAGTAAGTCCATTCTGCAACAGTAAAAACAGGTGAAAATGAAGGTGAGCATCGTGAGAAAGATCATGGAAAATCAAAAGTGTCTAAGACTTGTGTTGAAGTTTTAAAAATTTAAAAACCGCTAAGAGAGCAATTGCATGTGGGAGTTACATACCTAGCCACTGTTCAGCTGAGAAGTGGTGACTCAGCCATACAGCGAGCTTAAATTAAATGAGTTAGCCCTACGGGTTGAATGCAATTAGTGATCCAAATCAAACTTTATAATTATGTAAGATAAGTGAAACGGCATACACAGTCCCGTACGGGTATAAAGGCGATTAGTGATTCACAATAAACGTAATCACGTAAGAAGAGTTTGACAGTTTACATGTACGAACACTGTTGAATGCTTAACATCCCGCACGGATTGAAAGCAATCGATGATCCAGAGCAAACTTAACCGTGTAAGACAAACAAAAAACTACACATGTAAGAACAATGTCGAAGGCTTCAAAATAACACCAATTAAGACTCCGAAAAAAGTGAAGGCAGAGGAATACCTGACATTCCCTTTACTATGCTGTGCATACCTCGGGTACCGTTTTCACGTTATTGTTTATTAAATGTGACAGCACGGCATTTTGAGTAGTCCTAGACCAGTAACATCTAATAAAATGCCATTAGCACTACTGCATTTCTTACCTAATTCTGCTAAACCCATGGAGGTTGGGGGGTGTAAGTTTTCACTGTTTAAATATTTATGTGAATATTTAGAATTAAACCCTAACCTAGGTAAATTGATAAGAAGCCAGATTTAACCGGTAATGTTAATCATTTATCAATTCTCGCACTGATGTCCCTGTTCTGGTTTTACTCCCTAATATCTGTATTTATAGCCGTACTTGGACAGTATCGCTGTGATGGTACCCATTATCCGGCTGACATACATTGTTTTCAGGATGATGGTTCATTTACGCTTGACCGCTACTAAAATTACAACACAGCTTCACAAACGGGGTATCGTCTTGAGAAGGTGGGAATAACGTAGAAGACACAATGAATCCCATCCTATCACCCCACCGGCAGCACTTCCCTTGGAGACACAGAACGGTCCACTGCAAGACGACTGCCCTTTCTATTGTAACGAGATGTTAATTTTCGATTTTTCGATTTTTCGACATTTATTATTGTCATATGTAGCTTGATAATTTTTAATAGCAATTGATCATCGACCATAAAAACAATCTGAGAATCAGTTAATCAGTTGGAAATTTTGGATGTTCACAATGAGATTTCATGCTTACCCCATCCTGTGCGTTGATATCACATCCGGTTTCTATCAGACGGCTGCATATTTCTGTGTGACCTTCCGACACGGCCTCGTGGAGAGTAGTACCCTGGTCCTGTCGACATGTCCATTTAATAACACAATGTCATTGTAATAACACCATGTCCAGGTAATAACACAATACCAGTGTAATCACGTCACAGCAATGTGATAACACAATGTCCATGTAATAACGCCATGTCCATGTAATAACGCCATATCCATGTAATAACCCCATGTCCATGTAATAACACCATGTCCATGTAATAACCACAACAGTGTAATAACACACTGTCACTGTAATAACACCATGTTCAGATAATAACAAAATATCACTGTAATCACACCACAGCAATGTAACAACACAATATCCATATAATAATACTATGCCCATGTAAAAACACTGCGCTCGTTCTAACACCATGGTCATGTAATAACACAATACCATTGCAATCACACCACAGCAATGTAATAATACCACAGCAAGGTAAAAACACCATGTGAATGTAATGACGAAATAGCAATGTGTTCACACCACTTAGGTGTAATAACGCCATTCCAGTGTAATAACACCATGTCACTGTAATAGCGCAATGTAAATGTAGTAAAACAACGTCATTATAACACCACTATTTCCATGTAATAACGGAATATAAAAGTCATAACAGTGTCCATATAGTAACAGTTTACATGACTGAAAAAATGTAGGTACAATGTAGATTTTTGTTCTTTACCTACATCTCGTCATATTGTTGATTGATAAATATACATTGTCATATCTGATCATATTTCTTAAATTCAGTGTTAATTCTAGATATTTTCCGATAGTGTTTTTATCGGTCCATCGGTCTTATTACCTAAATTTTGGAGCAGGAGCAGTATTTCCTGAAAGTTCTCCAAGGTAACACGTGCTTACCGAATCGAGCAAATCAACCTGAGCTCCAGCCTCCAATAACAGATCAACGATGTCTTCATGTCCGTTCCTCGCTGCTAAATGTAGAGGTCGATCTCCTTGCTGCAGGCGTTCAAAGAGTGCAGTGACAGGATGCCCATGAGACAAACCTGCCGTGATCCAGATGTAAGCTTTGCAAAGCTTCGTTAATAATGACATACGTGTATTTATTTATTTATTTATTTGATTGGTGTTTTACGCCGTACTCAAGAATATTTCCCATATACGGCGGCGGCCAGCATTATGGTGGGTGGAAATCGGACAGAGCCGGGGGAAACGGATGGCCATCCGCAGGTTGCTGGCCGACTTTCCCACGTACGGCCGGAGAGGAAGCCAGCATAAGCTGAACTTGAAATAGCGACCGCTATAGTGGAAGGCTTCCGGGTCACTGAGCTGCGCTAACGCGCTAATCGACTGAGCCACGGAGGCCCAGACATATATGTACAATCTATGCATGTGATCGTCCGAAGAAAATCGTCCATGAGAAATCGTCCAAGAAAAAACGTCCATGACAATTGGTCCAAGAAGTTGTTGATCACCCATTACGTAATCATACATCGTCAAAGATATATAATCATGTATAATATAATGTATAATGGATAATACAGCGCTGACTGGTTTCTGGGATTAATCCTTTAGATCGACGAAAATGCAATCTGTCATCCCTCAGATATCGGGTTTAACGACAGATGTTCTTCAGGGTAATAGTACATGTACGTAGTGTTAACTGACCTTGTTGATGTTGTTTACGTCTAGACCATGGTCTATGAGCAGTCTCGTCGCCTCACGCAACCCTCGTGCAGCGGCTGCGTGTATGAATGCCGGGTCAACCTGTAACATTTAGAGAAACAATTCATTTTCAAGAACGCGAAAAAAGTAAATTCAAGTATATTTGGTTGGTGAGTGCCAATGCCGTATTTCCAATACGTCCCGTAACTTGCCAAAGGTCGTTAGTTTTCCCCTGGCACTTCCACCGATAACAATGACCGACAGTGAAAGTAAGCGAAAAATTCTGCAATACATGGCGTTAAACAAACAAACAAATCATACATACCGGTAGTACCTCATCCTCTCTGTAGAGTCCACTTTGCTCTGTGCGGATTCAAGGGCGCGGCAACTAATACATGTGCGTACGGTAAATTGGGAGCCACATGCAATCATAATTATTTGTGTGCCATTTTGCTGCTCGCATCTGCTTTTCAAACCCATACATATTTATATGATGCCATTAAATTTTAGCCTGTTCTGCAGCAGGCCATTCGCGTGTGTTGAAAACTGTATGTTACAGAAATTAATATCTGCTTATGGTAAGCTAGTGAATATGGTGAGGGAATGGGGAAAAAAATCCTTTCAAGCTGGGAGTAGGCCTATACATACTTGCATAAAAACACAAAAAGGTGTCCCTAAAATAGGTACACTTAAAAACGTTTGAGCTCTGTTCGTTATTTAGGAAGGGACGGATTGACTCTCCGTTGATCTAATGGATTGTTCCTTTCTTTCGTACCGATTAATTCGTTATCCGGAACGGAAATATTGATCACAGGGAACGGATTAATCTGTCGGATTAACGGAAAGGCAATCCATCATCGCTCAAATAACGGGTTTAACGGAAGATTGTGTTTTTGGCTAATACTGTCTATGGTGGCGTTTTATACCCATAGCACTCTCCTAAGGTCATTTTAGCCGTGTATTTTTCTTTTCGCTGTTTAATCAGTCCTGATGCTATAAATGGTGACAGGATCCGTTTCGTTAAAAGGTTCGAACCGGCATAAGGCTGAACACGAGAATTGTACACCTTGTAAAGTCGCATTACTCACTTTGGTTTTGTCTTCATGATGTCTGGGCTTTCATTCGACTGAGAAATTTTGCCATTTTCTCAGACAAGTACAGTGCTCAGTTGACTCGGAGGGCGGAGTGGGTAAAGGCAGCATTGTGATAGAATCATTGACTGATTTACTTGATGGGCGTTGTATACGAAGGTGGCCAGCATTATGGTGGGAGAAAACAGGATAGGGTCTGGGGGGTCAATCAAGGACAGTCCACAGGTTGCGACCAAAGAAGAAGCCAATATGAGTTGGACTTGAACTCACATCGACCTGCATTGGTGAGAGGCACTTGGGTCATTGCTCTGCACTAGCCCGTTAGCTTCTCGGCCATTGACAGGATATATATAGGCCTGTAAACACATATATATAGGGACGCATGTTGGCTGTGACCCTCACCGGTCCCGTGAGACGCCTGGTCATGTTGGAGTCAATTTGATGGCCACTACATACCTAAGAAATGTGCTATTCCGTTAAAAAGACGAATTAAGTTTGTGGTTGACAGCGAAGACACAGGGGTCAGGCATACCCGTGTTGAAAAAGAGACACGCCTATTGCTTAAATATACGCTGCTCTGTTCTAGTTATATGTACGTGTATGTAAGATGTCACTGATACCGCTTACTTGTTAAGTACAGTTTAATACTTGTTAAGTATAGCTCTATATGGGTAAGTCATGTTCCCAGCTTAGTTGCCACCTTCAACCACTTGAAAACTAAGCTGATGGCAAGAACGAAACAGATCTCATAAGTGCACATGTACCATGTCGCTTGAAAGTGTACAGGCTCTTCCCGGCTTCCTCCCACCATAATGCTGGCCGCCGTCGTATAAGATAAATATTCTTTAGTATACGGAGTAAAACAACGATCAAATACATAAATTAATTAATTAAAAGTCCACTGAACATTATATATATATTTAGCATGTCACGAACCCAGTTAGGACAGCTTTGCTTTCGAACATCTTCCAACAACCGTTGAATCGTCTCCGTTTTCCCATTATTTACGGCCGATCGAAGCTGGCCATTCAGAAAATCCCTCTCGTCTTGTCCAAACGCTGATGCGACAAACACCGCCATCATGTCAGGCCGACACTCCACTAGTGGGCTTCATGTGTATATATGTGCGTGTACCCAGCTAGCGGGCCGGACTTCTAGGCTTGATCATACGGGCGATTGTGGTGTAAGCTCAAACGGACAGTTCACTGCATGCTTGCTATACAAGGGACATTGATTATATAGCTATAAACATTAATAGCAGGTCATTCAGGTGTATAGTGGTCTGTCAGTTTCTGTCGGCGGTTAACGGACCAGTCCGTGAAATTTTCTTTATATACAATTGCTTTATTACAACAAATTAATACATTTTGTTACTCAAGGACGTCACAACGGTAGGGTCATTGTAGGTTCGTCCAGCTCTTGCTAGCTTCCTCTCTTTTTTCACTCCCGTCGAAATGTTAGCCGCCGTAGAGTGCAAGTGAAATGTTCTTGAGTACAGCGTAAAAGCAGGATAAGGCCATCTTCATAGCATTGTACCATAGTTTCATCGCCCGACTATCGAACGAAGCGATGGAACGATACTGCGACACGATGACATTCACGATGCGTGTTAACTATACATGTACTTGTAAATCTGCAGTGTTCTTAATATTTTGATACGTTGGCGGTTGAATTTACCTTTTTATTTCAGTCAGACGTTAAAGTACTACATGCATCTTACATTGATCAATACATCGTGAATAGAGTAAGTATTTCGCGCTTTATTGTAAATGATATACCCGGAAGTTCCATGCACTCGTTGATTTGGCAGTATTGTTATATGTATCACTGATTACTTTTATAGTGTTTACATCTTTTGACACTGGGTGAATAAATTGATAATAAATACAAATAAAGCTTTAAAAGGCAATGCCGGGCATTGATCAGCCTGTTCCTCCGATAGCGATTGCGTCATGTCTAGTTGAATCAGTTTTTGCATACAGTAGAATGTCAAATGGTGTAACTTTCGCGTCTGTACGTGAGAGTAATAAATAAAATACGAATAAAACTTCTGTTTCTACGGTAGGCGTTTTTATCTGTTAAACATCATCTGATCGCTATATTGCTATGCTCAGCATAAATGTGCATGCAGTAATACGCCTGTGTCTGTATTTATGGTGAAAATAAAACATTTATAGTTTAACAGCTAAAATAGAAACCTCGATGTGACTGTTCTTCAGCTTGTTCAATATGGCCCAAATAGTCCACCGTATATAGGAATTAAATTTTTACTGGTATTTTATTCACTGTCAAAAATGTAAAGGAAAATCATGAATTCCATATTTGAAATCAGCACGATATGGGCTTTTTTGTGGTGCATACTTTATCTAAATGTGGTTTGCCCTTTTAAGCTGACCGAGGTAGATGCGAACATAAATCCAGCTATGGCTTAAAACCATTTTTAAATGTTTCAAAATGTGAAATATACAGACTGACCCTCGGAAAGGTGGGAGCCGAGGTCACCATATTTTGACTTTCGGAAAACAACTATATTCTCAAAGCAAAAGACGTGATAAAATTTTAAAAAATGACTTGTTAAGCTTTGAAAATTAATTGTAAAACCTTATTAAATGTTAGCTCAGTTTTCAAAGCGAATGACTTACAAAGCTATAAAAATCATTTTCAAGGGTTGAATGTATTTCCAAGGCTTTGAAAAATCATTTTGATTGTGGAATAATAATGCAGCGGCACCCATATACATGTAGGCCTCTAATAGCATAGGCCTAGGCCTGTAACATCAGTGTGCATGGATATAGGCCTGTATACTCTGTTTCTGATGTGAGCATATATAATATTTGTGCATTTTCACACTTTTCTGCATGTTTTGAAAAAAAAAATTTACAATTTATGCCACAGGCAATCCACAGTAAGAGCCCTTTTAGCCAAAACACAGAATAATTGTTTTAGTACCAGTTACCATATGGGCTAGTTCTAGCGGGCTTACCAATAGGTTATAATCTATTAACCGCCACAGCTAATAATCTATTGGTAAGCTCGCTAGAGCAACATGTGTGCCAACCCAGGCACGTCAAAATGCCCTAAATGTACGAGTCTTTTGCAAACTAACTGGTTCATCTTTGGCGGGAAGTTTAGAGATGCGTTGGGAGGCCCCGAGACAAGACAGCAGATATGACACTGACAGTTTATGACTCACCAAAGATGCTAAATTTTGAAGGCACTTAGTCTTGTGGACTGCAGAAAGAATGGATTACGATGTTGAAATGGGTGTGTGTTTGTGTCACATTCGTGTAAGGCAAAAGAATAACTTTAAGATGTAAGGAAAATGACTCACGAAAACTGACCAACTAGTAAACCTATTGACATCTTGAGCGAATGTTCTGTTCTGATTAGTGATTTGTCAGACACGCATGTGACGTCCCTGCCGGGAACGAATATAACAGATATACTGTTGTAGTTTTACCAGTCCTTACCAATCTGGCGAACATACTTACCCCGGTACATGTAGTTCAGGTTTACATTAAAATTTTAACAAATTCTAATAGGCACTTTGTGGACTGGCATTGGCCTGTCATAGACTGTAATAGCATTCACCCTACACAGGTCAACAACCATGCAATTCCATTTCTGGCTTCGACTGAAGAGAAGAGAAGGTTTTTTTAGCACTCCTGCATGGTATAATATTGAATCAGTTTTCAACTTCATATGTTTGCAAAATTTGGAGTTATCTCCCTGCCTCCACATAATCATTCAGTATGTTAAAAACACATTGCCTTGCACTGCAATGACTTAAAGAGAGTTAATGCTAAATTATGAATGGGACGCTTAGGCTCAGTCTGAAGTGACGTCATTGGCAAGATTTGAAAATTAATTATCCTCACATTTATCCACTGTCATGTGGGTAGGAAAAGATTGGCGTGGTACTGGGTGTCCAAAACTATGAAATGAACACTGTTAGTTTAGGAGTTCAGTAGATACAGTAAGACCGGTAGGCTATGTAAAAAATTTTAGGCTGAAAATGAGGATGATGATAACACCATAACTTGGTCTGAAGCAAACACATATTATTATTAAACACACTTGAGGTACACACGTAAAGACCACAGGAAAGTTCATGTAACTCATTAATTTTCTGGCTAAAATGCCACTTAATCATATTGATTGGGCACACATACAAAAAAGAAAGTGTCAACCTGAACAAAGATTATCTACTCAGAATGATTTTACGTAACATTTTGTCATAGCCTTTGCTTGTAAGAATTGACTCACATTGCAGTTGTTTTGCTTCAGAAGTTACTGGTATACTCTTTTATTTTCAATTTCGCTGTTCTTTCCTTTTTTTTTTTTTTTTTATTTCAGTGTTTCAAGTTCTCCGGATGCTGTATAATGAAGTGTGGACCCTTCAGGACTGGCTGAGGTCAATTGGTGTGAACAGAGAGGGGAATTCCCTGGTGCAAGTTGGGGATTCCCAAAGGTTAGGGCGAAATGGAGGTCGCCATTTGCAGCACTTGTAGAGTGCATATCATTGGAGAATTATCAACAGTGAAAAGTATCATTAACATGTTAATATGAAAATTGAAAGATCAGATGCCTAATAGTTGAGGAAAAGGAATTGAAACATTTAGATTAATAATAGCTATGAGGCACTGGCAAACACAAGCAGTTGTCATGTTTATATGGATCTGGATCAAAGGGAGGCAACTCTCAATGACTTGTGCACTAACAACAGCTGAAGCATGCTTATAGGAATGTATCCCTGGCTTTTCTGCAGAATACTAACATGTCAGGCCCTGTTATGCTCTCCTCTGCCCGAATATTCATCGCTATATACATTGCACGCTGGAAAAATGACTTCACTATGGTATGGAACCATGTGAAATCAATATGTCTCCCACCACCGTCATCCCCATCAGATTGTTTTGAACCATTTGTTGTTTTCAGCTATCATTTTTCTACATCTTTTCAGTTTCAAGCTTCTTCTAAGCTCCACTGTTGTTGCCTTTCCTGCCTGCGCAAAACTCCCACCCAGATTTCAGGGTGATGTCAGTTGCTCCAACCAGAGGGAGTTGTTACTTAGGGTCATTGGGGTGAGAGACTTATTTAATGGACTGTGTGTTACATCATTAGTAAAATCTAGGTGTGTATTCTTGCAGTTTCTTCCAGAATTCTCATTTTGTTTCAAGGTGAAAGGCAAAGGTTTTTGCCTGAACTGAAATGAAAAGAAAAGATAATAAATAGTGTAGCCTTAGCATTTTGAATGAGGAATGAAAACAGATTTAGGCAGAATTTGAAATCAGGGTGTTTCATTTGCACTTTACTCGCTACTTTCCACATCTCTCCCATGTTAATTTTGTCAGAATAGGGTGTCAAAGCCTCAGTGATACCCCCCCCCCCCTTTGAACAGCGCAGTCACAGTTTTGAAGCCGACCTTCTCGCTATCTAGACCGAACTTTTATCTCAGGAGATTTACATATACTTACATTTACATGATCATGTGATCAGGCACATGGTGAAGTGCATTGGCTTCAAATACCATCATTGACAATCCTGGCCATTGTCAAGTTAGGTAAACAAATGAATCAGAAGGCTTACGTATAGATTCAGATTAGATTGTTGAAGCCACAGGTCATATAAATCAGCACTTTCATATTGTCTGTTTTAGAGGATAAAGAAACATGGCAGAGCAAACAAGAATGTGCTGACTCTGGGGTTTGGAATGGTTTGTACATATTACAAATCTGACTTTGAAGTGAAAGGAAGCTGTTAGTGGAAAGACAGTTATGTAAAAAATTAGCTTTATTTTTCTAGTGTTTATTTTGCTATTGATTTAATTTTGTCTAAATGAAATGAATTCACTGAATGTTTGAATGCTGTGTTGGATTTGCCCAATGGGCCTATGTAATGTTGAAATAGCTTGTTTCTGTGCATGAATTGTACACATACATTAAAATAACAATAAAAAGTACAACAGCTCAGCTTTAAAAGACTGGCTTTCATAACAGTTATGAGGGGCCTCCGTGGCTCTGTCGGTTAGCGTGCTAGTGCAGCACAATTAGCATGAAGCCTCTCGATAAATGCAGTCTGCAAGTTCAAGTCCAGCTCAGACCGGCTTTCTCTCCGGCTGTACATAGGAAGATATGTCAGCATCCTGTGGATGGTCGTGGGTTTTCTCTGGGCTCTGCTCGGTTTCCTCCCACCATAATGCCGGCCACCATCATATAAGTGAAATATTCTTTAGTACGGCATAAAACACCAATCAATATATATAAATATATATATAATATATATATATAAATAAATAACAGTTATGAAGATTATGCCCATGGTTGTGAGGCCTTTTTCCAGCCACTTTCAGAATATCGTAAATTGAGTTTTGGACAACATTTTTATTCTTTGGTGAAAAAGTGAAAGTAAAAATATTGAGTTTTCTGATTTTTTTTCAAATTGAATTTCTTATAAGGAATTGACTAGAAAAACCCCTTGGTTCTTCACAGTTTAATGTCAGTGGTTTCATCTTCAATTAAATGTGAATGCTGGTTTTCATGAACTCTTTCCACTGGTCTGCTATGTGTTTGTCTCTCAGATATCTGATGATCAGAATGGCCGTATTGGCAGCCTGCCTGACATGGAATACCAGTACCCAAACAGTAACTTCAGTCAGCTCCATCTGTCTGTGTGGAACAAGCTATTCTCACGGTCAGTTTTCGTGTCGTCTGTTTATTTGTGTATTTATTTCATTCAGGGATTTTTTTCCTTTTAGGATGGCTAATGTAGAAATAGGGATTTTATAGCTCCACTTACCTACAGGAGTTGGTACTGCAAAGCCTTGTAACAAATCCAGAGCTCTTGTGTGTTCTTCTTAATGACCATTGCATTGGACTGGTATCAGTAAGATTTGTATTTGTGGTTTTCTAGTTGCTGTGGGTTGGAACTGTCGTTACATGCCTGCTATCTTTCTTGAGAACACAAGAACTCGGGACTTACATGTACTGAAAGCTTCGGAGTTATCTGGAGCTAGAGATTTTAAAGAAATTAGCATTAAGAACATTAAAAATAAAAAGAAGTTACAACCAGAGTCCAATAAGAATCTGAAGGTTGGGCCATTTCTTGGAGTGTTGGTTGGGTTACCTCTAACAATCTTATTTTTAATGATGACCTTGCATTTATGTGAACCATTTTATAGATAGGTCGCGCAAGTACTTGTAAGTTGATTCTTCCATGAGTCTGGCAGTGTTAAGTCTGTTTCAGGGTGGGCGATGCTGTCGTGATGTACTTGCTTGAGAATGCCTCCCTCTTCCTACTGATACCTCCCTCCTGCTACGCACAAATCACAGGTCAGCCGACTAACTCACGTCCAGGGCTGTTATGAACAGATATCAGTTTTATATCTGAAGGTACTGCTAACAGGGCATGTACCACTCTCTACACTTGCTTCGCATCACTGCCACCACTAGTTTGGAGTCAGTTCGTTTGCATGTAGGCTTGTTTAGGCTGATGCCCTTGTGTGTACATGGGGGGGGCTCCGTGGTAGAGGGGGTTAGCACGCCAGCCTGGCACGATGACCCAGGTACCTCTCACCAATGTCCAGCTCGCTCTGGCTTCCTCTTGTGGTCATACGTGGGAAAGTCCACCAGCAACCTGTGGATTGTTGTGGGATCCTCTGGGCTCTGTCCGGTTTCCTCCCACTGTATCATGCTGGCTACCACAGTACAAGTGAAATATTCATGAATATGGTGTAAAGCACCAATCAATCAAATAAATAAATAAATGTTGCGGGCATATAATCAGCATACAAGAACAAACTTGTGCCAGGGTGGGCTCGGTTGGCTCTGTGACGTCACTATTGATTATGATTGATTGATTGATTCATCCACGTTACATGGCTACTTAGGACTTTTTTTTGTGAAGTTTGATTAATTTCTTAGCAGAAAAACTTAAGTGTTGGCTTCAGAAGGATAATTTTAAGGCCATTATGTGTTTCTGAATGAGCACTTTTGCATACTAATCAGTGGTGAAAATCTAAATATCAAAGGTGAAATGCGGCAGTTTCATTATAGGTTCATTGCATGAAACATCGATGTTTTAATTTTGTGTGGTTATTTATGATGCTTCCAGCATCCAGTGGTTCCACAGATCAATTCAACGTAAAATACAACGGTAACTCCAAATGTTGAAGGGATTATGTTGGCAATCATCGTAGCCACCATCCCTGTGTCTGCCTACCATGCTTGTAATTTCTTGAATATTTGCAACCCCACCCCCACCCCCACCCCCAACACTGCTACATTTTTATAAGCCTGTATGATCCTTTACTGTACATATTTCCCGATGATGGCACAACCTAAGTAGCCCAAATACTATTGATTATATATTGAGTATATAATGACCTCAATTTTCGGAGTTACCTTCGTTCTAGTTATAATACTCCATCGTCACTTATGATGGTGAAACATCTGAGCTGCATCGTTTAATTTGGAATGCTGGGGATCAAATTTTGTCCTTTCCTATGATGTATTGTAGGATTTGGACATGAAAAGTCATGAATTTCAGTTTTGGAAACATCCGTCAGCCCTGCACACTCTGTGCTGAAGCACTATACTTCCTATACTATAGTTTTAGCCAGTTAAAATTCGTTTTCAGAAGCATATTAAACTGAAAATCTACTGTTGAACCCAATTTTTCAGATATTGGTAAGAAATTAACCAGGCTTTGCAAAAACTCGTAAGTGGCCCTATAAAGTGGATGAATCTGAATATGTTTCCTGAATTTTCACCACTTTTCAGGTTTTCCTGCTCACAATCTCCCACATTTCGATTTTCGATCTCGTGAGGTTTTACTGAAAGCACCACCCCATTTGTCCATGATAGAAAAAGCTAAGTCCGGTTTGTGTCGAGGAGAGCTTGCCAGTATTAATGAGGACCAGCCGGAGAAAATGAGTAATTCAACAGGCATTGCCAAACATATGTCAAGAAAACGAAAAAGGTCCAGTGTGGGTGATGAAGAATTGTTGAAGAAGGGAAAAAGACAAAGCACAGACCAGCGTGTTGCTACGAAGGTTTGTGGCGTTGAAATTATTCATATGTTCATAAACATGTTCATATTTGATTAGTAATTAATTTTTAGCTCACTGTTACAAGGTGAGGCTAAGTATGATGTTCCACAACAAGGTTTTTAATTTCTGTTGTGGTTGGAAACTCCTTGACCTGTTATTTCTGAGATTTCTGTGTGTGAGATTTTAGCTTTGGGTCAGTAAGTCTCACATTTTCATTGTAACATCTTCGGGACACTTTAATAATGACATAATGGTTGAATGAATATTCTTTGGAGGAGTGGACTTCTAATTCTTAGGTGATGTATGATTTTTTTTTTTAACAAAATTATTAGGTTTTTGCATTTTCTCAGCCTAGTTGACATGATAGCTCATATCTTCACCAACACCACCTGGCCCTTCCCCTGCCTTACATCGGAACTCATTTTGTCATTTTTCACCAGAAATTGTCACAGAGGATGAGACTATCACAAAATCTAGCCGAACATTGATAACCAGTTTCCCAAAATAATATGACGAGGAAGAAGGGATCAAGATTCGTACGCATAATGCTGTCAAAGATTCCATGTCAACTTGTTAATGTAATCTTCTCTACTTTTTTTTTTATTTTGAATAAAATAAGTAACAGTTTGTGTTTGAGTAGACCAATTAGGCAGTTTATTCGAGGTCTGAATTACCTGATGAGTGAGATCTAGAGGTAACATGTAGCCTTTGTCTGATCATCATTCTTGTTGATGCCTGGTAGCAGGCTGGTTCCAGGGCTCGCATGTATTTATGGTGCTGTCTCACTGAAACACCATGCCACAGACACTTGACATGATCCCTACCGCTAACAACTGTACTTAGATCTCATGTCTGAGAATCTTTCAACTTTGCTGTGTTTCAGCAAGTCCTTGAAGCAGAGAAGTTGTCTGGACCATTTGATGGAGTTCATGAACAGTGTCGGCAGACATCCAAACGGAGAACACGGCGTGGGAAGAAGAAGAGCATTCAGAAACATCTGACGAATGATCTTGTATCAGGTTCTGTGAAATATGTGTAAGTAAGCCTATTTATGGTGTGCCTTGTTTTAAAACAGTGTGATATTTCATGTGCTTGCTCTGCTTAGTTACAACGTTGATAGTGTGACCAGGCTTATCAGTTAGGGACTTGATTTATTTATTTGTTGATTTGATTGATGTTTTAAGCCATACTCGAGAATATTTCACTTATACGACGGCGGCCAGCATTATGTTGGGAGGAAACCGGGCAGAGCCCTGGGGAAACCCACAACCATCCGCATCCTTCCCATGTTCGGCCGGAGAGGAAGCCAGCATGAGCTAAATTTGAACTCATAGCGACCGCATAGGTGGGAGGCTTCGGGTCATTGCTAACTGACTGAGGCATGGAGTCCCCTATCAGGGATTGGAATCAATGATCTCTGCGTGTAAAGTCCAACCCTCTACCACTAGATTCAAAGGCAATTTCCACCAGCACGTAGGCAGACAACACTTGTATGTCAGACTCTTACAATGGGTTTGTTGACATTGAGGTATTGGCCTACTTGTAAGTGATGAAGCTGCTGGCATTTGATATGTACCGTCCATTTTAGGGGTCAGGTCATTTATTCAGGTCATGTCATGTACATGTTTTTGTCCCCGAAAATTGTTGTCAGTATTAAACTGATTATTAAAATTCATGAGGTAAGTTTTGATTTTTTCCAGCGGCAACAAGATCCTTAGTTGGTCTCGTTGCTTGTACAGAAGAGACCTCAGTGAAAAGTGGCCTAAAGATCGTAAGTTTTGTGAGCGAGTCTTTGCCATATTCTACTGGCTCAGCCAACTAAAGCTTTCTGTAAATTTGAGAAAAGATGTACACACCTGTCTTCTTCCAGTCCAACCCTTTACATTAAATGAAATGTGTGGATCTTCCTTACCTGTGTTTTATAATCAGATATTAATAATCTTTATATTCTGAGGGTTGAAAAGCAGTGCCCATTTTTTTTACTCTCAGGAAGGAATAATAGTACAAAATCTAATCAGAAGTCTTAAACCAGTCAGATGCTGTTGCCATCCTTGAAGATTTTTGGACAACTGATTTGACTGTGGTTTTTTTTGGCTCAACACACACATATATATATGCAGACTCTCAGAGGGCAGAATTTTAGTAATTTATAATACGAGACATTTGTGTTGAACTATTGAAGAGTTGTTGGGCTGTAGCAAATGATATTTATGGGTTCCCTGTGGGACACCTCTTGAAATCGTTTGGATTATTATTATTATTATTCTTTTGAGTAAAATTGCAATATCTCCCAAACTACTGAAGGGAGAGAATCCAAACTTTGCAGTCTTGATCATGAACATGAAGCAACGAAGCAACTTTTGACATTGAGTGTCCATTGGTCAGTCACGTGATTTAGCGGCCAATTTGAATTTATTGTTACGTTTAAAAAATCTTCTTCTCAAAAATGGGTAAAGCTGTCAAGAAGAAATTTCATTTGCTCTTTCTAGGTGGGTCGTCCTACTCAGAAAGCCTTGCGTTGTTAAATTTGATATGCAAATTAGGCTGTATTGCTTAAAATGATTAACCAAACATACTATCTGGTGCTCCATGTTGTCAGGATTACAACTCTGCAAGAATTAGTTTTGTACATTGTATAATTTTATAGTTTTTGCTAAGAAACCAACAAAAATTTCTCCAAAAAACTCCTATTTAGATAACCTGGGAGCAGTAGATCAAGAGCAAAATTTCTCCCTGTGACAGAGCCCTGGTATTTGACAGGACTATTTGTTTTGTTTTTTTTTCACTGGCTTTCACCATAGACCCAGTGAACCCTGTAATGGGCTTCAGGAAAGCATTTACTCTGATTTGGTTGGCCACAAGGTAGGTATTCTAATTCTGTCTGGCACTGTGAGCAACAGATCAAATGCACAATCACTATATGCATGTGGCTGAACCCTGGCTTTCATGGCAGCCCCAGTGAATGTTTTACCTAGCAGTCTCCGGTTCAAATCCAGTTAAAGCCTGCAAGTCTTGTTTCCTAGCACTCTGAGATTGTGATTCAGTCTATTTCCTATCATTTTTACATGGAAATTTTTCCCCACAATTTTTATTTTTCAACCTGACTTACTTTGGACGGCATATTGCCATGAATATAATGGGTTGACATGTTATTTTCTCCAGAAGGGTTTTTCCGATGGAGCTGAAATTTAAAACACAGACACAATACGTCGGGGCAAATTACGTGTGCAAAAATTATTTTCATGTCTTGAAAACTGTAGAAATGCACTGATTACCGAAGTTGTCACGTGACCAAAAGTTTTTAGATTTAAATATTTTAAGTCTGCTACCTGACGTAGTTTGACGTCCTGATCACGAATCTGATCTTATTTTTTGTCTGCGACTTTCTGATTCAAATTAGGATCAAAGTATGAAAGATGCAATTTTCCCCATATGTGGAGGTCACGTGACTGAAAACCATTACAGCTGTAATGCTGAAAATTACAGAGTGCAAAGGGCCAGATATGCTCTATACAAAGTGGGGAAAAAGCAAAAGTTCCCCACATTTAGAGGTCACATGATAGGAAACCTCTGTTGCTGTAAAGTTAATCATCGCTGAGCGCATTTGATGGGACGTGGGCAAAAAAATCAAAGCTGAACTGCTTCCACGCTGGTTTTTAGTACAAGGTCCATTGTATATGATACCTGGTAGTCATGGGTTAAAGTTCTTTTTCAGTCTTTTCTGTATTTGTTCTCTTTTTTTTCTTGCCCTGAAGTTATCGGGGGACTACCAGATGTGGTAAATAGGTAATAGTGTAGACCTCGGCAACGCTGTTGGATAACAGCTTTAATTATTGTTATTTTTAGTCCTCACGTAAAATTGCAATACCTCCCAAACTGCTGAAGACAGAGAATCCAAAGTTTTCAGTCTTTACAATGAACATATCTAGCAACTTTTGACGTTGAGTGTCCATTTGCTAGTCATGTGATTTAGTGGCCATTTTGAATTTTATTGTTAAGCTTAAAAACTCTTCTTCTTAGAAACAGATAAAGCTGTCGAGAGGAAATTCCATTTGCTGTTTCTGCATGGATTGCCTGATGTACAAATCTGATGTGCAGATTAGGCTGTAATTAAGATCCAAACTTAGGTAAAAATTACATCGTCTCTAAAATATTACTTAAAATGATTAACCAAACATACTGTCTGGTGCACCATGTTGTCAGGATTACAATTCTGCAAGAATTAGTTTCGTACATTGTATAGTTTTGAAGTTTGTGCTAGGAAACCAACGAAGATTTCTCAGAATTCTCCCATTTACATAACATGGGAGCAGTAGGTCAAAGACACAGTCTCTCCGCACCTGTGGTTTGGCCGGCATGAGTGGGGTATTCTTATTCTGTCTGGAGCCAGGAGCAGTACATCAGAAGCACAGTCTTTCCCTTATTTTCTTTTCACTGGCTTTTACCATGGCCCCAATGAACACTGTACCTAGCAGTCTCAGGTTCAAATCCAGATAAATCCTGCTAGTCTTTTTTCTCTCTTTTTTTTTCAAGCATCATGAAATTATTAGGCACTGTAGACTAGTGCTAGCTCTCTGAGGTTCTATTCCAGTCTGTTTCTTATCATTTTTATATGGAAATTTTTTCCCCACAATTTTTATTTTTCAACCTGATTTACTTTGGACGGCATATTGCCATGAATATAATGCGTTGACACGTCATTTTCTCCAAAAGGGTGTATCCGATGGAGCTGAAATTTACAAGGCAGACACAATACGTGTGCAAAAATCATTTTCCTATCTTGAAAACTGTAGAAATGCACTGATTACTGAAGTTGTCAAGTGATGAAAAGTTTTTGAATTTAAACATTTTAAGTATGCTACCTGATGTAGTTTGACGTTCTGATATCAAATCTGATCTTATATGTTGTCTGCAGTGTATACTTTTGACGCAAATTATGATCAGAATTCAAAAAATGCAATTTTTTCCATATTTAAAGGTCACCTAACAGAAAACCGCGACATCTGTAATGCTCAAATTACAGAGTGCAAAGGGCCAGATATGTACTATACAAAGTGTGAAAGAGCAATATTTCTCCACCTTTAGAGGTCACGTGATAGGAAACCGCTATAGCTATAAAACTGAACATCGCTGAATGCAGTTTACTATGAGAATGGAGATTATCTTTGCTGCGCTGTATTCTTTATGTCTTTTGTTATGGGCTATGGGCAAAGGATCAAAACTGAACTGTTTCCACGCTGGATTTCAGTAGTAGACCCATTCCATATGGGGGTTGTGGGTTCAAACCTAGTTGGGTTCATCCCTTCTCAAACTTTTCATTTTTTTTTTTCTCTTTTTTTATTACCATAAAGTTATCAGGGGACTACCAAATGTGATAAATAGGTAACAGTGTGGACCCCAGCAACGCAGTTGGATAACAGCTTTTATTATACATTTTTTTTTTTTATAAATTTTTCAGGTTGTAATGCCATGCTCAATTTTTTTCCCTTTTAACTGTTTACTACAACCCCAGTGGCCTTGTGCTTGGAGGTCAGGAGATCTGGGATATATCTTGGGTGGGGTCATACCAGAGACTTAGAAAAATGGTGCGTTTTGCTGCCTTGCTTGGCGCTCAGCACTGTGAGGTTAGACCAAGGAAACAGGATTGGTCGGCCAAGTGTCAGTGTGATGTGACCTGGTGAGGTGTCAAGTCTGGTGTCTCTGACGTGATATTCCAGTGGTAGCAGCACTTTGGCTGCATGGACTCACCCTACCCCAAGACATAGTATATATGCATACTTAAAGAACTTCTCGTGGTTATATGATTGAAAAAGTGTTAAGTACATGTACGACTAAAAACCTAAGCATACATACATACATGCATACTATTTACTGCAGTAAGGGAATGAAGGACACTGGACATGCACTGTTGTATATTTTATTGTACAATCTGCTTACGTTGTTTCAGATTGCATGAATTTTCACAGCACAGACATCCAAGCTCAGACAACAAAGCTTTTCCATTCAATGTTTGCTGAAGTTTTACCTTCTGAGCAGCATAGCAGCGCATCAAAGGTTGGGAACGTGACTGAACTTAAACATCTTGATGGTCAGCCACCTAGTGGGAGTGACCAGAACTGCAACAGAGAAGAGCTCACAGGGGAGGCAACCACAAACAGGGGTGGACTATTGGCTGTCCTCACCCAAGTGAAATCACAGCTGGAACACATCCTAGCAAAGCACAGGTATAGCTAATAAAATAAAAAGTGAAGGTTAAGTCAAAATTGTAAAAAATTCTGTAAAATGACGTCCTTCGTAATTGACATGGTGTTAAAATATTGAATACTGAAGCCTCACATCAGTGAAAATGTTCAATTTTTTGAATCAAGCCCAGGGATTTTTCTGGCCAATTTCTTTTTAGAAATTCTGTTTGAAGAACTCAGAAAAGATCAAAAGCCAAGTTCATTCCATAAAAACTCAAAACAGTATTTGTCTAAAAAAACTCAGTTTTCTGATATTTGTCATTCTGTAACGATAAGAAGAAAGTGGCTACAAAAACATGTGCAAGCCATGGCTTGTTCCTCTCCTTCTGCTGGGTAGATCGAGAAGTTTCTGAGAAAAACAGAAGTGTTTTCTAGTCACATTTTTTCATCTTTACCTTTGTCTACCCTTCTGCGTGTCAATTTTTCTGTCCATCATGTTATTAAAAATGCTCAATGACTTGCTGATCTTGTTATTTCCACTCCAGTAGGCAAACCGAACAAAATTAAGCACAGCTGTGCAATATTGTTGTGGTCTATGGCCAAGATTTTAAGGTCAGAGCTCATATTTGGCCATCTAACATTGCACCTCTGAAACTCTTGAGCTGTATCAAATTAGAGAAACTCTGTCGAGGGATTCCCTGGTATGCCACAGACTCTTGGGATTACACTGTCATTAGCCAGAATGACATTTATTCTACTTTCTATCGTTATCCTATTTTCAAAGCATTTACAGAGTTCACATTTTGCTTGTTAAACTACTGGCATTCCCCATAATGGATAGGTCGAACTGAAAAACCTATTGCAGTCGATACATATATAACTGCTCCTGAAAATTATGTGACATTTAAACCGCAATTTAAAAAAATGTGGATCAGTTACGTAGAGAACTTACGGTGTAATTTGTAACATTTCTGTTGTCCATAACTTGTCCTCTTTTATGTAATTAACTGAGAGGCAAGTAAAATAAATTGTTTTGCAAGAAGTTTTAAACCCTCTATAAAGACATGTTTTCGTCTACGCAGATCATGTCCATTCCGCCCATTGCTGAATCAGTACTGTGGTATTTCCAAGATGAAGAGACGTTGCAGGTGTTCAGTTGATGTCGGAAACCCTTGTAAGATTGCACCTGTGTCACAAACAGCGCTGAGTATTCCTGATGACCTTTATCCTTCTGTTGAAAATCTTAACTCGGTTGTGGGTTCAAATCCAGCTGCTGGCATATATACACATAAGTGTATATGGACCGTACCTGTAACATGTTGGCTGGCTAGAGATACTGCAAGGCTTGTTTGTGTCTTGGTGGCCGGTTTGTTACTGTCTTGGTGGCTGGCTTGTTGCTGTTCTGGTGGGTGGCTTGTTGCTGTCTTGGTGGCCAGCTTGTTGCTGTCTTAGTGGGTGGCCAGCTTGTTGCTGTCTCGGTGGCTGGCTTGTTGCTGTTTTGGTGGGTGGCTTGTTGCTGTTTTGGTGGCCGGTTTGTTACTGTCTTGGTGGCTGGCTTGTTGCTGTTCTGGTGGGTGGCTTGTTGCTGTCTTGGTGGCCAGCTTGTTGCTGTCTTAGTGGGTGGCCAGCTTGTTGCTGTCTCGGTGGCTGGCTTGTTGCTGTTTTGGTGGGTGGCTTGTTGCTGTTTTGGTGGCCAGCTTGTTGCTGTCTCGGTGGCCAGCTTGTTGCTGTCTCGGTGGGTGGCTTGTTGCTGTTTTGGTGGGTGGCTTGTTGCTGTTTTGGTGGCCAGCTTGTTGCTGTCTCGGTGGCCAGCTTGTTGCTGTCTTGGTGGCCGAAGTAGTGCTGTCTTGTGGGACGGTTGTTGCTGTCTTGGTGGCATTCCGTGCTGCCTTCTTGGAATCTGTTGCTGTAAGCTGTCAGCAGCACTAAATGCCAATAAGGTGCTATTAATCCACACTTTAAGCTCACACTTCAGCTGAAAAACTGGGTATCAAAGGTTGGTCAGCTCCCCGAAAGAGTCTGTTGGTTATTCCGTGAGTATTCTAGTTTTCTCCTCCCGTGGCTCCAACTAGTGTCTTCAAATAGTGAAATATTTTTTGGAATACAGCACAATTAAAGCCCCAATGGAATAAAAAAATACACTGTAGTTTATGGGTACATTATTATTTGTACATTTATGAATTATTAATTCATTAATATTTGACGTTTTAAACACTGACTCAGCTGATAGAATTTTCCCTCCCCTTGCAGAAGCAGTGGCAGCCTCTTCATTTACAGATGTCTGTGCTTCAGTGTATTCTCATTGGTACATGTATTTTTCTTGATACACCCCTTAACTGCAAAAGGTTAGGTTGGATGAGGAAACTACATGTGCGTGTGTGTGTTTCAAAAATACGTTGCTCATCAGCTGGTTTTAGTTAAATGTACAGTCAAACCTGCAACTATGGCCACCTGTAAGAAGTGTCCATCTGCCATAAGCGCCCACTCTCTGTCGTGATCAAACAATTTTCCGTGTTAAATGAGCTGAAATATGCAGGCACCTGTCCAACGCGTCCAGCAGCCAATATATTTTGCCGCCAAATTCTGTATCAACCTGTCCTACACGGCCGAGACTTTCAACAGTAACGATGATTGCCTCATTGGACATTCAAAAATTTCAAAATGAAGACCACAGGCTTCAGTAGTTTTTGTAGTGATTAATAGTTGTAATTATAACCTGCCACTTTGTGAAGACAAGTGAAGTGTGAAGATTACTGGTCAGTGGCAGTGAAAGTCTATTGTTCTTTAATCAGGCTCAGCTGGTTATAGTCTGGACACCCCTGCACTGCTGCAGTGGATGAGGCCTGACCTCCTGTGGTTCCTTCCATGAATGGTTTCTTTGACAAATTATCTGGCTTGCTTGGCCATTATCTTTGCAGGCAAATGGTATTGTGTCTTCACTTTGCCTGTACCGAACACATGGTGAAATTGATCGTCCTTCATGTGTACATTTTGTTGTTGTTGTTTCACCGGTAATGGCAAACATGATTGGCTGAATTTTCATACAGCTGAGCAGTCTGCCATTAAAGTTCAAAACTTTGTTAGCATAGTTATTTATACCTATGTAGGGGAAACTGGCACATGGAGGAGCCTGACAAAGATGGGAAGAAAGTTCTCCTGTCATACCTGCCCTTGCCTGAAACTCTTCCTGTAACTCTTCCTGTTAACTCCACACAATTTGAAATTTTTGAGTTATTATTTTACCACAATTGTTATATTTCTATGAAATGTTTGTAGCAGAACACATTAGTGTTTTAACAATGATTGTAAATGATTATTATGTACATGTGTAGATTTCCTGAAACTGAATTCAGTTGTGATTTGGCTTGGTCTTAACAACCTGTCTTATGTGGTCAACTGTCATATGCGGTCACTTTTGTCGTCTCCCTTCACTGGTCACATACAAAAGGTTTGGACGTACTTTACATGGGCATAAATTTGTTTCTGTGAAATAAATCTTCTTGATATCAGAGGGTTTTCTGGTCGATTTCTGATTGTGGTAACGACAGTGAGAAATATTGGAGAAGTGAGGTTTAGACAAATTTTGTATCAAGTTTTCATGAAATCAATTGAGATTTTGATGCACTGGTAGTGAAAAAATATTTAGTTCTCTGATTTGTTCAGATTGAGTTTCTAAAAAGAAATTTGCTAGAAATCCCCATTAAGATGAAAGTACAGTGTGGCAAGTTTATGGTCATGTAGATATTGTTGAAGAACTGATTTATTTTAAAACTTTATTTTTGTTGTTGATTGCATGAATGCAGATGGGTGCTCTCAAGCAGTTGGTACCTCAGTCTTTTGCCGAGGGAGATGTAAGACCAGGAAGAAATATGTCAGAATGAGCTTGTTGTTGAGTGATCATGTCCATCCCAGAACGGTAAGCTGTGATCAATCCTCCGGTGATCGTGCAGGCCTGTTTTTGTCGCACACTTCCACGCAAAATGAGGGATAGTATGTTGGGTGCATCCGTCTGTTTCGCCATCAGTTTATGCAGGTTTTGTTTAGGCTATTTCCTGATCACGTTTGAACAACCAGCTAGATCATTGTATGTGCATTTGCTGGCATCTGTCATGATTTCCTTGATACTGGCGGGTTGCTGGTTTCTTTGTAATAACTGCTTCAAATGTCCGTTTCTGTTAAACTTTTTGCACGGGTCCCACTAGTGGAGGGGTTTATAAACACATTTTAGCAGGTTATGCTCAGAAATGTTAAGATAAAACACCAATTTATGCTTTCATAGAGCATGATAATTTTTAAAATTTAACATAAGTAGGTTTGATATGTTTACATTTTTTACTGGATTCAGGACAATATTTGATTAAAATTAATTTGCAAGTGAATTAGTGACAAATTTTCTCACACATAATGTTCTTACAGACATCTTGGCCTTTTTTCCTTTCTGTTTTGGAGTGGCTGTGTGGTGAAATGCTTCTAATTCTGATGTATTTTTCAGCATAATGCTGTGAAACTTGGCACACATGTAGCTAAATAGTTAAGCTAAAAATGGGTCCCACAAATTCTTGATATCTTTTCTAATTTTAAAGATACTAGTAAAAGAACATCAAAGTTTCAACATTGTTTTAAATAGTACTTTATCCAAAATATTATTCAAAAAATTAAAAAATTTTGGCAAACAAATAGCATTTTGATTATTAGCTCTAATTTTTTTTTCAAACTTTCTGTTTATTTTGATTAATTTTAAAGATAGGTAATTTTTAAAAGTTTCTTTGAGATAAGCAGTTGTTTGGTTTTCAGAATATTTAAACATATGGCCATATTTGATCAGTATTTTGGGCTACAGAAGACAAAATGGGAAATTCTGCTTAAGAGGGATTCTAGCATCCTTAATCTTTGGTGGATGATTTCACAAAAAGTGCATTGCCATACAAGCATGATTGAATAATTCATCAATATTGCTTTGAACATAAACCAAAATGAATGGTTTATGAAAGCAGTCAATGCTGTGGTTTTAATGAGAAACCTCATCCAGATAACATCATCGTAAACATAGGAATGAACAACAGTCTACACAGATTCCACCTGAATTACCTTTGATGGGAAAAGTTCCCCCCACCTAGTTATGTTTTGTCCACCTTGCAGGTGTTTCTCTTCCTGAGACAAATTTGCCTGCGTGTCATCCCACGGGAGATACTTGGTTGTCTGCACAACTGGAACAGATTCCTGAAGAATGTACGATCTCTGTTATCCATGGGACGGTACGATAAGATGAAACTGGAACATCTTCTCTACAAGATGAAGGTAAAGATGTAATAGATATGTGTGTGTCTTTTGCAACAGTTTCATTACATTCATTTATTTGTTTGTTTGTTTGTTTGGAGGTTTATGCTTTACCCAAGGATATTTCACTTATATGACAGCTGATGGCATTATGGTGTGAGGAAACCGGGCAGAGCTCAGGGAAAACCCACAACCTACCTCTGGTTGCTGGCAGACCTTCCCAGGTACAGCCGGAGAGGAAGCCAGCAGGTTGCTGACAGATCTTATGTATAGCTGGGGATTAAGCCAGCACTATAAGTTATCGTGAACTTCTGTTGATCACATTGGTGAGAGGGTCCTGGGTCATGACCAGTATGCCTTGGCCAAGGAACACCTTTACCATCGGGGAGTTTTGAGTTTGGACACTTTTATCGCTGGAGATAAAAGAAGTTCTAGTGTACCATGTGGCGTGTCAGAAATTTTTGGCCCACTTACTAAGTTTGATAGCATTTACCATAACATAAAAGTCTTGTAAAGAGTTATTTACGGTAGAACAACGACGAAGAAAATTGAGGAGCTGAACTTTTTTGAACTTCAGAAGGTCCTGAAGAAACCCTCTGGAACAGAGCAGGAAAGATGATCAGTAAATTAATGTCAACAAAGATTGCCTAACATTTTTCACTAGTCACATGATGCAGGAGGACTTATTCTTAACCTCAAACGACAAAAGAGTTGGAAATTACTGGAAGTACCCTTATTGTGGGTTATTCATTTTTGAAATACTATTGGGCAAAAGCCTATAGAAAAAAAAGTCACAATATCCGAAGTGTAAATGGATGATGTAAAGGCTGGTGTCCCTTCACACCGTCTGCCTCGGTCTTTGTACCTTGGTGTTGAAATGTTTGGCTTCATTATACTCACAGTCTGCCTTGTTGTATGTTTACAGGTGAACTCTGTCAAGTGGCTGCCAGAAGCTGATCACAAAACACGAGTCGCCATGTTCTCCAGCTGTCTCTGGTGGCTTTTCAACAGCTATGTCATGACTGTTTTGAAGGTAAAGTACCTCAATTCTGCTAACTTTTCGATCATGTGATTGCCCTTTTTAAGCCAAGTTACTTGTAATTGTAATGTGAAACAGAGTTTCTTTTTTCTCACATAGTCAGTTTAATGAATGATATATCCATATATACTTTTCCTGAAAAAATGTTTTTTCTTTCTGCAATACTCATGTATGTGTCTGTCCCGAAAAAGAAGTAGAGTATAGTGTGGTATTAAGTGGTTCTGAAGTCAGAGATGAAAGAACAAACTTCTGCTTCAACCTTGAATGTTGTTTTAATCCGCAACAGTCAACAGCAACTGGACTTCATTGGTCAGTTATGGCGACACCGCTCTACTGTAAATATACAGTTTTAAAATCAGCACTATCCAGTGCTCTTGTGAAAGTTCGCTCATATCAGACCCTGAGATTTGCAGCATTTAGATGGTGTGGTGTGGGAAGAAATTTGGTTTGGGGCGAAATGTACTACATTGAAATTAGTTCTCTCTAATCTTTGACTGATTGGTTGGTGTTTATATCATGGCGGTCTGGTTTATGGGTGGAGGAAACCAGATTGCCTGGAGTAAGCCACCAACCTTCCACAGGCACTTGACAGACCTCTTTGCTCAAGGCCACTGCCGGAACAGAGTTGTATTTGAACACTCGTCCTCCTTGGTCAAGGGCTAATACATGAACCATCTGAGCTAGCACCTTGTTCCCTGTGCCCGGTTTCCCCCACTTTCATATCTGACAGTGTTACTAGTCAAATATTCCTGAGGTTAGCAATCTACATTCACCAATCAAATTTAAAATAAAGCACTTTTAGAAGTAGATGTGGAGGCACTTATTCACACAGTGGCTAATTTCCATCTTGGTAGATACCCAACAGTAGTTCTACTGCTGACACTGCATTCCCATCAAAACAAGAAATCTGTATGATATCCAGAAAATGGAGAACACATTTCAGACAAGAAATTAGAACATTATTATTAGCACTTAGTCCAGTCTTTTGACGGCCGACGGTGCACAGTTCGAGGTCCATCCTGATGCTGTATTAATTTTTCGGAAAACGCTTCCACGTGAGCGACTGTTGGTATATGTACCAATGTATGTTCAAGATTTGGATAAAAAAACTTGATTTTTACTATTTTTTCAGACCACCTTGGTGGTTATTGTGTGTGTCCTGGGGTTGGGAGTCATACTGAAATCTAAAAATGTTACTTGTTGCTGCCTCACATGGCACTCACAGCTGAGCGGTTAGAGCCAGGAAACAGGACTCGTTGGCGCAGTTTCAGTATAATGTGACTGGGTCAGGTGTCATGTCTGGTGTCTTGGGCGTGATGTTCCAGTGGCAGCAGCACTTGGGCAGCATGGACTCGCCCTACCACAGGAGGATACTGTTTATGTACGTTCTAAGGACTCCTGATCATTATACAACTGAAAACTTATTGATATATGCATATACATGTATATACCCTTTTCCCCCCTCGTTTCCAGACATACTTCTACATCACAGACACAACTCGCTTCAGGAACAAGCTGTTTTTCTACAGAAAGCCTGTCTGGATTCTGCTGAGGAACCAGGCCCAGAGAGGTGGGTGGTGTCAAGCAGTGGTCGTTAGAGACATGTACGGGTATGGATGGGGGATGGCCAATGTATAACATGCTGTTTTCTATCCCACTGTCACCCTAACCAGTGAGCATCACTCATGCACTTTCAACTAGTTCTTAAAATAAAGTGCAATCGAAGAATTGCTGGTAGTTGTCTTATGATAAGTTTTGATCCCAACTAATCTTTGTGCATGTAGGTGCCATCACTCCGAACACCTGGAAAAGTTTGTTAGTAACTTGCCAAGAGTTAGGTGGTTTATACCAGGTGCTTTTTAGTTTGGTTCTTAAAATAGAATGAAGGTAACTCAGAATATTGAAGTCAGTATATTGTCAGAGCCACTTAGGTTGTGCCATCAACAGGAAATATGTACAGTAAAGGATTATACAGGCTTATAAACATGTAGCAGTGTTGGGGGTGGGGGCGGGGGGGGGTTGCAAATATTCAAGAAATTACAAGCATGGTAGGGAGACAAATGAATGGTGGCGATGATCACATAGTATCAACATAATAGTGGGAGGGTAGTGGACGCATGCAATCTTGAGGAAAATGATGTACTTGTTGTTGGAACCAGAGCGGAGAAAGAGAGGGAGTTGTGTGGGGGCATGGGGTAACAGTGATGCAGAGAATTTAAACAAAATAAAACAAAGGGGAGCATGCACAAGACCAGGTTATTTGAACACATACAGTTCTCTATAAGCTTTGATGTTGTGGTTTAGATCTGGCTGTTCCTGCTTTATAGTTATAGATTTGGAGTGGTTAGCTAGGGTATATAAGTCTGGCCCTGACAGATGTTCAGTGCAGACATGCGTTGTTACTTAGCTGTATAAGCTTTGTTTTCTGCCCCCCTCAGGTATCGTATTCCGTTGTATAAATTGTCATGTTTCATTTGACATACTTTTCTATCCAGCAATTGTTTTTTTTTGGCAGACAATCATTGTTACTTAGCTAAATAAGCTTTCTACCCCACTCATGTCATCCTGTCCTAAATACAATCCACAGAAGACAGGGAATAAAAGAATTCCACTCATCACAACCAGTCATTCTTCGTTTTATTTCCCAGTCAAAGTGAACCACGCGACATGTACATTGTACCTTGTGGTACAGATCAAAGCAGTGTAGCGGGCCTCCGTGGCTCAGTAGGTTAGCACGCTAGTTCAGTGCATTGACCCGAAGCCTGCCATCAATGCAGTCGCGGTGAGTTCAAGTGCAGCTCATGCCAGCTTCCTCTCGGGCCATACGTGGGAAGGTCTTCCAACAACCTGCAGATGGTTTGTGGTTTCCCCAGGGCTCTGCCCGGTTTCCTTGCACCATACCACTGCCGTCGCATAAATGAAATATTTTTGAGTACAGCATAAAACAGCAATCAAATAAATAAAAGAAACAATCAAATGAATTTATGTTTGTTTTAGAAATACATGTATGTTGTCATTACTAGAACCACTTCATTAAAAACCAACATTAAAATCAGTGACTTGTATGTAATGTTTTTCTTTTGCAGCCTACCTCAAAACTGGGATGTTCTCCTCCATCACTAAGGTACAGTGAATGTTAATTATGGGAATGTAATCTAGAAAACTTAAGTACAATTTAACCAAAGAAAATAAAGTCATATGCTTCGAAATATCACAGAATAGATATTAAAACTACTTATTCTGTATCACTGGCATACATATATGCTATAAAAGACTCACAATGAGGATGGTCAATGTGTTCATTAGGGTTCTCTGTGGAATTGGTTTAGTTATGAGTTTTACTATTACGAGGTGTTAGCTCACCTGGAAATTTATGAACGCCATGCAACTCCACCCCATCCACCCCCCACCCCCACCCCCGACTATCTGCTCCAACTTCTCCTTCACAAGTGGTTAGGGTTGTCTGTTACATGCCAAAGGCTGGTGGTTTATTACTTGGGGCTCTGTAGTGTCCTCCACATACATTTACCTGCACATGTATATTTATGTATTTAATTATTTCATTGGTGTTTTGCACCGTTACTCAGGAATATTTCACTTATACAACGGTGACCAGAGAGGAAGCCAGCATGAGCTGGACCTCAACTCCAAGCGACTGCATTGGTGAGAGGCACCCGGGACATTATGCTGCAGGCGCACCTTAACTCCCTCGGCCACAGAGGCCCCCTGTACATGGCTAAAACTAACTGCTGGTACGAAGTTTAATGACAATCACATAAATAACAAGTGATTAATAAATATATCTGCGTTGTAAGCAATGAGGTATTTGTTCACTTTCAGAAAGCAGCCAGACGTCTAGTGAGTGAAGGACAGAGTCTAGGCGTGTCCTCGCTGAGGTTCCTGCCAAAGAACACGTCGTTAAGACTCATTGTCAACATGGGCAGGAGGACCAGCCCCTCACATGACAAGCCACAAAAGGTACAGGTACTTACAGGTGTAAGATTCAACAGCTCTACCAAAGGAGGTCATGGTTTTGTTAGTTTTAGCCTGTCGTCAAGTTTAAGAAAAAAAGAAAAAAAAAACAGCTCCGTGACACACACCAAACCTAAAAGGGTACAGATGTTTGATTGTTAGTCTGTTGTCAACTTTGAAGAAAACGCAGAAATACGGGTGAGATTTTATGTGACCCGTTCCATTCTGTTTTGGTGGTGATCAGATGCCAATCCAGATCCGTAAACTCGGGGCATCATTCATCTGTCTGCAGTGCAGGAATTTGCACATTTAGCTGTGGCGTAAGGTTGTGCAGTTGGAGAGTATTTTGCATCTGTTCATTTGTTCAGTTGATTGATTTTTTTTGCATTCATTTATACTCGAGTAAATGACCAGGCTGACAAAATATTCTGTGTTGGGTGTAACACAATTCTAGCAGAAAAACACAGGGTCTCTCAGAAGGGATTCTAGCCACTGGCATGAATGGAAAGGAAATTTAAAGAAGAAAATTAACAACCCCCGCCCACCAAAAAAAATTTAAGAGTTGGGCCTCTTTTTTGAGGGTTAATCAGGTTAAGCAGTGATTAAAGACTACCAGAGGCCTTGTTGTTTTGTGAGGGTAAATTATCAGGATTATTTGTAATTGTTGAGAAAAAAAAGAAAGGTAAGGAGTGATCATGGCAAATGTCTTCATTTAGCAACCTAGCAAATTCTTTTGTTTGGATTGTCTAAATGTACATGTACAGTTCACTGCTTTTGTGCTTAATTTTCAGGATCTATCTATCAATGCACAGCTCTCTGATGTATTTCAAGTTTTGAAGTTTGAAAAGGTGAGCTTTTTTTTTCTAGTAAATGGGTCAAAATGTATTTTTTTTTTCTTGAGGACCATGTTTGGGAAAGTTTATCAGTAATGTGCCAAAGGTTATTGGTTTCCTGCACCTAAAAGAAGCCATTGTGTAAGCGAAAAATTCTTAGCATGGCATTTAACAACAATCAAGTAAATAAAGTGAAAATTTGTTCAGTATGCTAAAAATCACTAGTATTGAAGATTTATGAATAAAATATAAAAGGGACTTCTTGTAACTGTTTGTCAGTGCAGATGATTTCTGAGTGGGAAGAGGAAAAATCTTCTCTAAGACACACAGGGTGTATTTGTATTAATGTTACAGAAAACAAAATATAGAGTAAGCAGCAACAAGAAAGCCACTGAAGAATATGTCTGAAATCTTAACTTATTGTTTGAGACTTTTTTTTTCACTGAATTATTTAAAACAGTGACAGTTATGAATTCTAAGCCTAGCTACATGTATTGAATGTTATCTGTTCAGTCTCGGAAGCCATCCGTCGTGGGTGTGTCTGTATTCGGTGTGGATGATATTTATGCAACATGGAAATCTTTCATATCAAACAGACGGAACCAGAAAGATGACAGGTGAGGCGGCTTGTTTTTCAGGTTCAGGTATTTAGTGTTGGGGGGAAAAAATACCTGCTATTGCTGGAAGATGAATGCTATTTCCACTTAATGTTTAATGCCACAAATACGCCAACATTCGCATTTGTGGATACGTACAATAGTAACATGAAGAGCAGTGTGATACATCTCACTGTTTACTTCGTTTCACTAATATATATTAGGGTAGAAAATATTATAATTCAGCATACAATACAATCTCACTGTTTGTGGCCTTGGTGACAGTGATCACTTATTGACACTCGTGGGGTCGTTGGCACTTTATAGCGTTTGAAATAAGCAAAAAGGTGCGGCCATTTGCCGAGTCTGACTTTTGTTTGCAGAACACTTGTTCTCTGCTAGTATGGTGTGTATATCTGTCTGTGAAAGTTTGTCAGTAACATGCCAAAGGTTGATGCTTTAAATAAGTTATCCCAATTTCCTCTATACCCATAAAACTGACTGCCATTGTATAAGTCAAAAAAAATTCTTGACTATGGAGTTAAACAACAGTCAGCATCCAGCCAGAGTGTAGCAGGTGAAGTTTATACAGGGATATCTGGAACCCGTTTTATTTATTTATTTATTTATTTATTTGATTGGTGTTTTACCCCATACTCAAGAATATTTCACTTATACGGCGGTGGCCATCATTATGGTGGGAGGAAACCGGGCAGAGCCCAGAGGAAACCCATGACCACCCGCAGGTTGCGACATAGCATAGAGATATGTTGCCATGGAAATGTTACACCGTCTTCATAAAGCAGGCCCCAGGATATAGACAAAATACTGTTTTTGAGTGTATATTACATTTTCTTTGACACTCTACAAGAACATGTACATTTCACACGCATGTGTAAATTTTTGTATGCAAAACATACATTCATCCTGTATTCTCTTCGGGTGCCAGTGTGTCAACGGTAGATGCTTGAAACTACGAGCTTCGAATAAGACTAACTTCTGCTTTGTGGTTTTAGGCAATTGTACTTCGTGTCAGTTGACATCAAAGATTGCTATGACTCCATCAACCAGCAGAAACTCTTCTCTATTATCTCTGACATCATCAGACAGGTAGTTGTACAATTTGATGTTTGATTGAATTTACCCAGTGTTTCTTTGACACAGGAACCAACAGTATAACAGTTTTAATTAGTTTTAAAAGTTCCTTTATCTGACGATGTTCAAAGTGAAATATTTGGCGTTCGTGAGTAGTGACCAAAATAAATAAATGTAACCAAAATAAATGTATGTAACCAAAATAACCAAAATAAATAAATGTAACCAAAATAAATAAATGTGACCAAAATAAATAAATACGACATATTTTCATGAAGAACCAGGTGAAAATCTCTGCCATTGTTACGCATATAAAAACCTGATGAATATATAATCAACTGTTCCACATGTCACACATTTCACCAAATTTGTCTCAGGCTTCTCAGAATTCCAGAGTTCAGAATGTTTGTTGGTTCATCTCCTTTTGTGGATCACCATTTTACAACTTAGTCAGTTTTAAGGGTAGTCTGGAATGCCTGAAATAAACCACAGTTTTGAAATGTAGAGCAAAGTATTTCAGAGGTTCTAAAGTTAGTTATTTGAATTTATAATTTTTAAAATTATATCTACAATCTATGATGTACATGAAAATGTGTTTAATCGATAAAAGGCTCCTTTTCTTTCAGAGTGATGAGGAAGAATATATCATTCGGAGATATGTAAAAATATTTCCAACCATGGGAAAAGTTAAGCGACTGTTTGGTCGTGATGTCACAAGCCTACATGACTTCCAACCTGACTTCATGCAATACATGAGAGAGATATCCAAGGGGGAGAACTGTCACAGGGCTGTCATTGTGGACCAGGTGACTGATCTTAAACGAATGTATTTCTGTAATTCGAGACCGCGAACATTCGGGCATTAGCAGTTTTACTTGCGCCAACACGCTTTGCTCAGGCACACAGGGCCGTGAAAACATGGTCAAAATAACGTGGAAGTTAATAGCTAACTCTGTTTCACGGCCTCAAAAGTCTATAACTAGGCTTCGATAGCGTTCATAATTTTACAAATGCTATGCAGATTGTTCTGTGGTAAAACATACTCTAATTTCTGGTTGCTATCAGCCGTAGTTCTCAGAATATTGTCCAGCGTTGTTCATTTTGATATCCCTTTCCATGTTATCTTCCACCTCGTCTGCTTGCCGCTACCTCAAACGGGCGATGTGCCCAGATATGTCTACGGTCTCGAATACACAGCTAACTCTTGTGGCTTTTGGCAACTAAAACTGCAAGCATTATGAGACCCCGTATGTTATATGTATATGTATTCCTTGATTCATACTGTCACCCGAGTTCTGATCTCTTTGCAGTTCACATTATGTAGCTGTTTTTTAATGTTGATGGATTAATTATAAACCTGTTCTAACCCAGGTCGATAGGAAGGGAGATAACTTTGTACAGTTTAAAAGGTGTCTGGTCAGTGACTGATGAAGCAATCCAGCTTTAGCGAGATAAGTATCCATGAATATATAAATCTCCCTCGACATTTCAGATACTTCATCACCACGTAACACCGGATGAGATTCTGCAAAAGTTAGCAGCTCACCTGTTCAACAACATCATTCAGGTAAAATGAAATACACTGTGTGATAGGAAACTACAGGAAACGCCCAAGTAAGCATTGCCAGATGGACTGCTGAAAACTTTATCTGAAAGTACTTTTACTCATATTTTTAGATTATTAAAAATTGAATTAAATGCATTTAAGTGTTTGAATGTACTTTGACCTTGTTTCCTCTTATATTCCCCTACTGTTGACATTTTTGTGTTGCAATAGTTATTCATTCTGTGAAATCACTGTTTAGATCAGGGGTTTTAGGGGAGGGTTAATCCTTGTGACAACAAATATCCTAAACACTTTCTATATGGGTCATAAAACCCATTATGGGATGAAAGTCGTTGAACGCATTTAACTCTTAGTCAAAATGAAAATATGCCACTTCGTCCCTGTAGTTTTCTGATGAACCAATAACTTCATTGTTAGCTTTCTGTAATTAATTAATTAATCTCTTTGATAGTCCTCCTGTCTTTAATTCAGTATAAACAGTTTACGTGCTTCATCAAATGAAGGATGTTAACCCTTTATTGTTTTTTATCACATGACTGACATCAAGACCAATGAACAGTCAGCCTGTGACTGTCAGTTAAGAGGTTTGTCAGTATCTCCAAATATTGATTTGTCCGACACTTGAGTTTGTCTGCAAGATATCTCTGAGACTACTTGACCAAATTGGAACAAATTTGGTGTTAAGCATACTTATGGGGTCATTAGTTACTGATTTGATTTTGGTTTCATGTGTTTACCTGTTGGTTCGTTTTGCTATGTTTTGAGTATTTTTAATGACTGCTGTTTGTCTCCAAGATATATCCAGAAGTACTTTACTGAATTGAATTAAATTTGGTGTCAAGCATACTTTTGGGGCCCTTAGTAACTGATTTGGTGTCAAGCATACTTTTGGGGCCCTTAGTAACTGATTAGATTTTGGTGTCCATGTGTTTGTCCGGGAGAGACATATATTTTGGACACAAAACCTTTTAGATTTTACACTCAGATTCTTCCACTTGCAGACTTGACCATGTCATGTACTATAAGAAACATATTTGAATGTGGTCTTGTACACTGCTGACTTCTTTCATTTTATACTGTTATACTCACATTACATGTACCTACCCTAAATGGCCTAAAAGTTTGTCTGTGACAAAGTTGCTTATATATCCCTGATTGTGAAAGGCCTGTCGATTTTAGAGAATTGTGTTGAGGTTTGTTTGGATGATAACCCACTGGGAAAATGTCAGTTTCGTTACCAGGATGTATATTTTGTGGCCTTTTTTTATCACTAATGATGCACTTTTTTGGACGAAATTTACAGTGCCTTTGGTGTTCTAAATGATACAGTGTCACTTTGCAAATCTGTACTAGATCATGTTGTACAGGAAACCTGCAGTGCCCAGTTCCTGTCCAGATAATTTCCTTTTGGAAAACTTACGTTTACGAAACTCACTGTTTTCAGATGGGCCCATGCTATTTCCATCAGAAAACTGGCATCAGCCAAGGGTCAGTCATCTCCTCCCTACTCTGTAGCATGTATTACAGCAGTATGGAGGGCAGAGTGATCTCCCCTGGCAGGGATGAGGTCATGATGAGGATGGTTGATGATTGGCTGTTTGTGACCCCTACGATAGAGAGGGCTTTGTCATTCTTGAAGACAATGAGTCAAGGTATTAAACGGACAACAGCCTTTATCCTGATGTTATTATTATCAGAGTTGGGCCATGAAAAATGACTGATACTAAGATTGCATTAGTTTGTCATAACTCTTCCGAATATTGTCCAGTTTTGATAACATTCTGCTTGAATCTTAATAGATCAGTTTTGAAAACCGTCCCAAATAAATGAAGACAGACTGGTTTATATCATGTGTCTTACACCATATTGTTTTTTTTTTGTTTTTTTCACAGGAATTCCTGAGTACAACTGCTTTGTAAACACAGAAAAAACACTGACAAACTTTCGTGTGGAAGAATATTACCCTTTAACATCTTGCATTGCAAAGAATGGTGAGAAAACACTTGGTATGATTTTGTTAATAAGTTTTCTCATGTATATGTGACAGGTTACAGCAAGGAAACAGTTCTGGTTGGGGCCCGGTGTCAGTCTAATGTGATTGGGTGTGGTGTCTGGTCTGGTGTCTTCATCATGATATTCCAGTGGCGGCGGCATGGATTCGCCCTGTCACAAGTAGACACAGTATATATACATTCCTCATCATATGTCTGAAAAATTGTGAAGTACGTTGCGAAAAACCTCAGGCAAGTCATCGCGACCAGTGTTTGGTACTTTCCTACACGTAAAGTTCATCGGGGGCCTCTGTGGCTCAGTCGGTTAGTGCACTATCGCAGCGCAATGACCCAGAGTGCTGTCGCTGCGAGTCCAAATCCAGCCCAAGCTGACTTCCTCTCAGGCCGTACGTGGGAAAGTTTGTTAGCAACCTGTGGATGATTGTGCGTTTCCCTCGGCCTCTGCCTGGCTTCCTCTCACCGTAATGCTGGCCGCCGTAGTATGAGTGTAATGTTCCTGAGTACGGGATAAAACACTAATCAAATAAATAAATCGAATGTAAATTTCATCAGCTACATATACTACCCAAATTCTGGTACATGTGGTTTAGTCTTGCCAGTTCAGTTCCCTACATTCTTACATTAAAAGTGACCACCATTGTATTGGTGAAATATTCTTGAGTACTGAAGTATTTTGTTTGTTTTTTTTCCAAACTTTTGTCTTTTCTTTTCTTCACCTCAGAACTGTTTCCATGGTGTGGCTTGTTGTTTGACACAGACAGCCTGAGTGTGACAATTGACTACAGCAGATACCCTGGCTTATGTAAGTTGTGTATTGTAGGATACATGTAACAGTGTAATATTGTTACACATGAATATTTAATTATTCAATAGTCTCCAAGGTTTGCGCCTGATCTGTCAATCCTTCATGATTTATTTTTCAGTTAAACATGCTGAATTGAATCTTGCTAATAGCTTTTCCGTGACAAGTTTAGTGCCTATTAAATTTGAGTTTTGGTCCTTTCCATCCATTTCCAAGAAAATTATGATCCGTTTTTATTCTGGTGTGGATTTTGACATTTAGCAGTAACTCTGAGAGCTCATATAGAAGGGACCCTGCGTTGGTGTTGCAGCATTTCCAGAATGTTCGCATGGTTTACCTACTTGCAATATTTTCGTTATGTATTTAATTCTGCGGAAATTATTTGAATTTTGATGTTTGGCCTGATATTAAGGAAATATTTTTTTCAGCTATCGCAGACACTTTGACCTATGATTTCACCCAGAATCCAGGTTTGACGTTGAAACGCAAATTGTTTGAGTGAGTGTGAATCTTACATTGTTATAAAACCTTACAGTGGAATAAACCTAGTTTATTTGTGATGTACACTTTTATAAAACTTCATTTATGTGGTTTACAGATAACCTACGGTATCGGCCAAGCCCAACAGCAAATCGGGCCCCCACACTGCTGACAAAGCTCGTAGAGACTGCTAGCCAGCCGGTCGTCACCTATCGCATAAAACTACACGTGTCTGCGCCGTGAAAACAAATGTAGTTCGGTCGGCAATATGCAGCTTATCAGGCCTCGAAATAGTAGGCGATCGAACCGATTGATTGCCTGCCGATTGCCTACATGAAATTTAGGCAGAAGGATACTTCTATATATTTTATTTATATATGCTTTACAGATAACCTAGCTCATGTGTGATATGGATACAGTGTCATAAGTGTGCATTGCTTGGTTAGGATTGGATAACCTAGCTCATGTGTGATATGGATACAGTGTCATAAGTGTGCGTTGCCTGGTTAGGATTGGATAACCTAGCTCATGTGTGATATGGATACAGTGTCATAAGTGTGCGTTGCTTGGTTAGGATTGGATAACCTATCTCATGTGTGACATGTATACAGTGTCATAAGTGTGCGTTGCTTGGTTAGGATTGGATAACCTAGCTCATGTGTGACATGGATACAGTGTCATAAGTGTGCGTTGCTTGGTTAGGATTGGATAACCTATCTCATGTGTGATATGGATACAGTGTCATAAGTGTGCGTTGCTTGGTTAGGATTGGATAACCTATCTCATGTGTGATATGGATACAGTGTCATAAGTATGCGTTGCTTGGTTAGGATTGGATAACCTATCTCATGTGTGATATGGATACAGTGTCATAAGTGTGCGTTGCTTGGTTAGGATTGGATAACCTAGCTCATGTGTGACATGTATACAGTGTCATAAGTATGCATTGCCTGGTTAGGATTGGATAACCTATCTCATGTGTGACATGGATACAGTGTCATAAGTGTGCGTTGCCTGGTTAGGATTGGATAACCTATCTCATGTGTGACATGTATACAGTGTCATAAGTGTGCGTTGCCTGGTTAGGATTGGATAACCTATCTCATGTGTGACATGGATACAGTGTCATAAGTGTGCGTTGCCTGGTTAGGATTGGATAACCTATTTCATGTGTGACATGTTTACTGATGATGATTTTGTTGATGATGAATTTCTGGTGATATCTTGTGAAATTGTATTTTTCCCAGCTCATTAAGAACCAGATGTCAAGGGTTGTTTGTGGATCAAGAGGTACGTACTTGTTCATTTGTATATTGGATTGTGGATGTAGGCTTTGTTCAGGTGTATGGGTGGAGGTAGTTGTGAGATTGGTAAGCCATGTTTACAGCTCAGATTCCATATCAAGCGCTCAGGATCGTTACATAAACTGGCCTGGAACTCTGTCCTGGAGCCCAAGCTGTTGTTAAAGTTTCAAAGCTGCGCACAATGAAAACGTGCTTTCTTTAATCCTACACTAATTCTGACTTCATATCACCAAGTTGTTCATGAATAATCAAGACCATAATATCACAGGTACAACGAATGTACCGGGATGGTTGAGAGCAAGACAGACTTTGATAACCGCCATTTTCAGTTCGTGTCATCCACGAAAGGCGAACTTATGGAACACTCGGATTGAAACCGAGAAGATCCACACCACTTAAATGGTGATTGACAACTTTAACTTTTCACTCTGGTAATGAACTATGAGCAACATAGTTCTTTGACACACTGGGGACAGCACACTCAAAAATACTGACTTTTAGGTTAGTAAATGGAAGAGTACGAATCAGCATTTTTGAAAAATACCCTGGGGAAAATGAAGCAACTATCAAATCCAGGTTGGAAATGCGTTACAAATGGGAGAGGGCCACGAGAAACAACAACAACAACAAGAGAAATTTGATCAACACTTGCCTAAATGCATGGTGAATATTTTTTTGTTTTCAGATAAACACTGTGGATGTGGTTGTCTATAATGTCTACAAAATCTTTCTGCTGTTGGCATTCAAGTTCCATGCCATGGTGAAGAAACTCCTCATCGGACACAGAGCCAATGACAATCCTGGATTCTTCCAGGGTGAGAACAGGTTTTTGTGAGCGCATTTAATATTTATGTTTCCGTTTGTTTTGGATGAAAAATAAAGATGTTCTGGCAAGGTAGAAATGGATGCTTTGATTATATCCATGGACATATCATGTACTGTGTATAAACAAGATTGGAAATAGGTGCTTGACTTTTTTGAAAACACCCCTTTGGTAAAACTTGTTTGACCTAGTGGACCTTTATACAGTAATATTTAAACTCAGACAACATGGTCATACCATTTTGTCCAAAGGGGTGTTTAAAAATTCCAAGCGACTATTTGCAGGCTTGATAAAGTGTTTGGTTTGATTTATGTATTAACAGGCCATGCATTTCAGAAAGTCTTACCTTAACAGGCATGACATAATTTTAATTTAGATAATAAAATATATAATATTGCTCAACACACAGGTGAAATGTACACCAATTTGTGTCAGAAGATAGTTTATGTATTTTCCTAATGCTGGCCATCTTTACAGGTTGTAGCCATCAGCTGTTCCAGATCCATCAATCAGTGATGCGCTCTAATCAACCTCCAGTAAATTCGGAATCTCATTTTGTTTCAGAGGTTATTCTGGACTTGTCACCCTATTTCTTCTACCAAACAGGGCAAAAAATGAGACAGGTAAAAGGAAACAGTGTTTCTCATTTATACTTTGACAAATCAAAAATCAGGCCGTATAGAAAAAAATTGCTCAGTACTACATGTTTACGTGCATAAACATAAGTAAAGGTAACTTTGTATACTTAGTACTCTGTGGTCTTTCCACTTCCTCTGATAATTACTCCGTTGTTCTCGCCGTCTTCACCATCCATGTCCATTCCCTCCGAAATAAAAACAAAAACCACGAAATATCCTGATATCAGACATATACACGAGATAAAGACACAAATATGTAAATCAGGAAGGAGAAAGTTATATGTGGTTGGTGGCGTTATTATGGTTTGTTTGACGGTTGTCTTATGAATTATGAATAATAGTTAATATGATTCCAAGATGTGTATGATTTTCATATCACCATTTAAAGTCTATTCTTATAAAATCTTTTGGGGTGTGTGATTTTTTTTTTTTCATTCACAGCTGGACAAGGCTTCATCCTGGTGTCTAACCCTGAACTCCCTGAAATGGTAGGGATACAAAGCCTGGAAATTGAAATATGTGTAATTTACAAGGAAAAAGCTGTCGCTTAGCGACTTCTCTGTCATGCGTTAAGAATTCATCAAAAGAACCAATACTTTTGTTGATTACTTTTTTCTTCTGAATTAAAATTTTTTTTGCGCTTGTGTGGCTGAAAATCGATCGATGCTTCTTTTGCCCAACCGGTGATTCTTGAAAATCAACACAATATTTTTCGAAGCCAAAGCAACCACAAAAAACCAAAAAAACTTGCCACGGGAGAACACTTAATTGCTCATGTGATCAATTTAGCTGTTCATCACGGTCAGAGAGCCTGTTAGAGATGTAAATCTTTTCAAAGTCTTGACAAACATTGCTACATCAAAGGCAGAATGATACTTTAAAGTTTAAGTAACATTTACGGTCAATATAGAACATTGTGGTGTAAATTAATTATGGACCGCTTTCATGTACGCTCACCAGCCCATTTTCTCAGATCTCTTTGCCTACACGATGTTGTCTGAAGAAGAATTCCATAAGGTGGTGTGCTCTACGAGGAAAGAAATAACTTCATTGTTGAAGTTTTATGAAAATGGTCTATAAAGTCGATGACTGTGTGACTTTTGTGATTTGCAGCAATTTCAAAGGACGTTTGTTGCACTACGAAGTCTGTTGATAGACTCACAAGCCAGGTTTCAGCGTTGCTGAAAAACTCAAAATGGACACCTCCTCCTTACTTTCGTCTGAATATAGAAACTTTACTTAAACCCTTATAAAATGTTATATTTCACCTAAAGTTTAGCTTTTTTGAAGTGACATATTAAATTTATTGATTTATCGACAGTAAACGGCTGCATACACGTATGAGTTTTTGTTTATGAAATTTAATTTCTCAAGGTCAAGATCTTCATGAGCGTCTGAAAGTGTATTTTTAGAGGCCAAACCTTGGGTGAAAGCTTACAGTTCTTTGTTTTAAATACTTCCGAAAGAACAATCCAAAATACCAAGAGGAAGGAGTGTCAGGGTCGCCACAATCTCGATGTGGGAAAGTAATAGAAGTACCACGATGACGGCTTTCCTTGATCGTTCACCAATTGACAGATTTGTCAACTTGTACAAGCTGTACATAATAAAGGTAACACTAAAACAAGACTTTGCATTTTAGGTTATGCTGTGAAGCCTTCAGAAACAAATTGGCCCATCACCAATCAGAATATTATCTTCTGCTGAGGACATTGAGGAAGGAACAGAACGCCTTGCAGCTGGCTTTGGTAAGGTTTAACACTAGCGATGGAGGTAGAATACTTTCACATCCCTGCTGCGGCTAATGGTGTTTCTTCTTTTCCTCTATACCCTGCACAGTTCGATTGCGAAGTTGAAAGCAGAAGTTAGAGTTAACATGTTAACTGGTCTTGTTTGAGCCGGATGGCCAGGGGTACATTTGCAGTGTGCCTTTGCATTATATTGAGGGGGGGGGGGGGCTGTATTTTCCTTTCTGCTCAACGGACACTGATGTCGGTAGGATTATGGATCAGCCGTGGAAGGCAGATGTAGGGCCAACTGTACCCGATGACATACTGCCTGTGTCCACAGCTATGGGATAAGTTTGTCCTCACACTTGTGAATTGACGGCCTGAAACATAAATGAAATAAATAAATAAATAAATCACCTGTGAATTGGTCCCAATTGCAAGCCACACTTTCAGAAAGTAAGCGATTAGGCTACATTTTAAATCCTTATTTGGGTCCGAAATGGCTGTGTCCAAGCCACCTGGAAATTCCGGGAATGGCGAGATCCAAGGAGTCCAGGAATCCCCGGTCGGAAGTCAGCAATGAAATTGTAAATCAGTGGAGTACCTGTTACGGCCCTACTCCGTGGTCGTGCAAGTGGAACGACTATTGTTCCCGCCAATTAAAGGCAAGGACCCAGGGGCCGCCAAGCTTCCGAAAACTCTAAGGTTCCAATGTTCAGAGAGACCTCCTAAGCGCATTTTGGAATCTTTATGAATATTAAAAAGGTTGTCACCTCAGTGGAACTCCAGCCAACTTTTGTGTGAATCTGAGAGTGGGTCGGCACACACTGAGCCCCTCGGGCCTGTATACTTAAATGTAGGAACAATGTGAAAAATACACTAAGAAATATATAGATCAGTGTCGTTTTCACACATCTGAAACTAGTTGATCGACGAAATGGCTGTGCTAAGGTTGAATATACTTCCGTCACGTTTCTAATACCTCCTGATTTCTCAACTTTTTCGCACATGAAAGAGCAACTTTCAGTGCAAGTAATGCACATTTGTAATTTGATTTTGGAGACATTGGTTGGATTGGCCAGTTTCAGGGCTTCACAAAAAGTATAATTTTATCAGTCAACACTCCGTCAGAATATGCTTAAATAAACACCTTACAAACATGCAGAAAGGTTGAAGACTTACAGGAGGGGAGTTTCTACATCGAACGCTTTTGTCACTGAAGATAAAAAGGGTTCAACCGTATCGTGTGAAAATATTAGGCAACGTTTATTGTCTTTACTGATCACCAATCTCAGAAGGTTCAACTGACACTTCTTTCCTTTAGGAACTTCGAAAATTCACAAACCTCCAGCTCTTCAATTTTCACTCGCCCAGTCCAACTAACTTTTTGTGACACGTTTTTTTTGTACACTTATGTTATGGTAAATGTAATCAGAAATATTCGCCTAACAATTTTGTCTGATCACATGGTACAGTAGGGCTTTTCCTACCTTGAGTAATGAAAGAGGTCGACCTCGAAACTCCCCTATTGAATTTCATTCATTTTCAAAGAGAGTGAAATCATATAGGACGATTATGAAAGGGCCATGGTTGGGCTATTGACTGGGTCTGGGATACGATATGTATGACATAATCAGCTCTTGCATTTTTTTTTGTCTTCCAGAGCGAACGTGAAGAAAGGGCAGTTTGCGACAACCATTTCAACAGGATGCCACCTGAGTTTTTAAACATTCAGAATTAAGACTGTTTAGCTGAATTAGGAGAACGCCGAACTCTGATCATGAAGGAGTTAGTCATTAAACAAGTATACATCGCTTTTTTCAATAAATGTTGGTCAAATGTTGTTACTCGTATGCTCGTCAGTTTCCCAGAGCTATTTGAGATTGGATCTATATATGCGTAAAGAAAATGTGACCAACTTTGTTTTGTAAGATGGATTCGTATGTCACAAATGGCCGATGCCCAGGAATATTGTCTTGAGGTGTTGTAAAGACAATATTGTACGTGAAACCCCGCTAAATTTTGGGTCTTGCTAGCGGACTCATTTTCGCAGCTGAAAATTCATGTTCCATTCATAGCCGGGCAGTTTACCATTTTAAAGGTGAAGTGCGAGATAACGGTTGCAAGCAGAGCACTGTCCAGTTCTTCTCTGGAATCCCGTCCAGTTTGCAATTCATTGTAGTGGCAGTGTTATTGTTATGAGGCCATAAAGCCTAACCAAAACCTTCGTCTATTCAAGTCGTTAATTGAAATGTCAGACTTTCTCTAATCAGGCTAGCCCAGAAAGCGGCTTATGCGCTGTGAGGGGTACGAGAACCCGGAAGAGTCTTCGAGTTTTCCGGTTTGGATGGAAAAATAAGTTCCATGAAAAACAGTGCGGTAATTAAGAAATACCGTATTGAAGAAATGTGTGTTAATTTAGCCTGGTGCAGGTGATTCAAGTGTCGCACGCTTGTTTCCAAGTCCTTTTTTCAATTTGTTGCAGTCACTGTTGAATTATTTATAAGGAGAGAAGGGAAAACGAAGCGAAAATATTGCTTAGTGTCTTATTAGCGGAAGACCATTTAGACAGTGTCTGATTGTGAACTGCTCCGGCGTACGCGCTTTTTACAACCCCCTGCCATGTTAGCAATAATGGAATCTGAAATGTTTTCGACAAAGAAACCGAAAACGTCTCATCAGCGACCATGTGGATGATTTAATGTAGTGGCAGTTATTTTGTCGCTGTCATCTTGGTTGTAAATAATAATTGTTCTAAAATAGTGCGTGTTGATAAAAATAGTGCGTGTCGATGCTCTTGGTTTGAAGAAATGCCGGTGCCATCTCGGATACTGCACACGCTTTTGGTTCCGGCACCTAACAACACACGTACATGGATTGCAATAAATTCCCAGACCATGCAGAAATGAAGAAAAGCCTCTACTTTTGTTTGCGTGTTGGTTTATTACATCAGGTTTGCAGAAGATAGTTGAATAGATAGTATATTTGATTTATTTGTATTTATTTGTTTGATTGGAGTTTCACGCCGTGCTGAATAAAATTTCACCAATACAACGGCAGCCAGCATTATGGTGGGAGGAAACCGGGCAGAGGCCATGGGAAACTCACAACCATCTGCAGGCTGCTGGCGGACCTTCTCACATACGACCGGAGAGAAAGTCCGCATGAGCTACACTTGAACCCACAGCGACCGCATTGGTCAGTGGCTCCTGCGCTGTGCTAACCATGGATCGATCTTGACACATCGGCATTTAGATTGTGTACTTTAATTCCCTCATCCATCATCAAATCTGAGCAGAACTAGACCAGTAGAGTCCACGTATTTGTAAGGGGAATAGATCTGGTGTGTGATTATGTAGGTCACCTACGTCAGTTTACATGTAGGTCAGGATGTATTTTGTCAAATTTTCGAACATTCCTTACGTGGTAGGCTTGGACGACCGGAAACTTTCTGGCTCAGTGCCTTAAAGGGACACGCCAGGGAAGTATAGCCTGAGACGACAGTCTAAGGGTGGCGTAAATATACCGATACGCACGGTCCGCTGGGGACCCTTAGCCCGATGGCTATGTGGAGCCGATTTAGGTATACAACTCCGGAAAGAGCTTCGTCCATGTTCAATTCCGCTGCATACGTGTTGGATTCTTCCAGAATACACATAACCCACGACAATTCAGAAAACTGAGATATTTACGCACATTTTGTCACAATTGCTATTTGCCTTTATATCTCCATTCCCCTGTAAATCTTGACCGAAGTCGAAAATTGGGTCATATTTAGGTGGCCACCCGCAACCATGTTTTTAAAATCTTTCAGCGATGCGCGCATGCGCACCATCGGTTGACCTTTCCGTGACATATTTTGAAATTTACATCCATACTAAACGGGTCTACGCCTTCAGTCAATTTGCATAAAGGTCAGCTACGGATGCACATGCGCGGGGAGCAACAAGAGGGTTTATTAGGTCAAGTTGTTGACAAAGCACGTGAGCGTAAGTCACTAATGTGAATTACCTTGGACTTACTAGTCGTAAAGGCTACAGAATGTGAAAAAAAATGTGGCAGAAGAACAGGGAATGTCTTGGTGAACATAGTTTATCTCAGTCTTATCCAGTTCACGCAAGTCTTTTGTTCATTTTGTATGGATTCTTGTAGTGCAGAGTTTCTCCGCGTTAAGTGCTTTTTTCATACTAATATTTTGGTATGAAATGCCTCGAGTGTGATCTACGCCGAACCCATATTAAATATCACAGCCGAGATTATTGGCTAGGGAAAGTGCAAAGTAAAGAGTAGTGAAATGAGTAATGTTTGAAGATTTTAAAAACACCATCCGATAAATTGTTTTTGACGTTCTCTGAGAAACATGTATGTTTCATCGCCGTCAGATCATACAGCTGTCAGAAGACGCCGACATTTTGCCGAGCCGATGCTGGCTGATTGACATGAATCGGGCCCTTCGTTCTCTAGCGATGAAATGTCAAGCCGCGGTCCTTCACATCAGTGGCATCCTACTAACTCAACATTCTTGTCGGTGCATTGACAAAACAAGGGGCTGCATCTAACAGTGTGTAATCGACTTGAATTCGCATCCGTATGCGAGGAGCTTTATGTACATTCAAAAGCTAGAACGGTAATGATTTAACGGCCCGATTCATGACATATCCGGTAATGGGGCTTTACATAATCCTGCATTCTGATTGATACAAATGATTTTCTCAGTTACCTCCCCTTATACGCGAAGGTATTTATTATTTGCCATTGAGCGTGTGTTATGCCCTAAATTTAAAATTTGTTGCCTTGGAACTAAAAAAATCGAAAAAAATATTTTATGGTCGTTTTAAAGTGTACGAACCATTTTCTATGGTTTGCCATGAAGCGGAAGTTAGCGAGTGGTTACTTATTCTCTGGTTCCTAGTTGTAGACGGGGCTCCAGAACGGGGTAGTCGCTTACCATTACACATCTATTTATGTAGAAGAGATTTGTTATACTTCTGTACACGTTTTGTGGAGTGGTATGCTGATTTCAGCTTGTCCCTCCGTCTAACCTTCGTGCATCCATCTGTCTGTCTGTCATTCAGTTCACCAGCACACACGCCTCTTCATCTATTTTGGGGTTTCCGAATAATAAGTTGGCTCAAATTTTTAGAACCACATATTGACTGTGGCATTGCTGCGGCCCCAAAACCCTATCTTTCTTTGGTACGTGGGATCTTCACTGTCTACATGACTCATTCATGTACCCTGTCCCGTAAATGTGTTGTCCACATAAAGGAGAAGAAATGGTTTTAGTATTTCATTTGTCGCATTTTGTGCCACTCTTAACTTAAATCTCTTCAAATGTCTTCTGAAATGCACACCTGTCTAGTGTACGCGGAAAAACCTGTTCCTGCCCATTTTACACCCGAAAATGGACACACATATTAACAGGTGGGAAATAAATATCTTTTCATGGAAATCCGTGGTAAGGTCACCATCCTTTCTGGCGCCAGGAAAACAATTGCGCATGCTATGCACTCAGAATCTCAACATTAAATTCTATTCTCTATGACCCTCAAAAAGGATTTCCCCATTGGTTAATCTGGTTTACATGGAAACAGAAATTGGTTTGATATCACATAAGTTGCATTTTTTCCCGTTCTAAGAGGCTTTAAAATCTCTTCAATATTTGCCTGACATGTACGCTAGTCTTAGGAGGTGAGTAAAAACGCATTTTCCTAAAAACGGCAATCGCAAATGACAACCAGAATATGCCCCAAGCCTGATGTGGCTTACTGTCTGCAGAGACCCGAAAATCAGCCACGCATCCAGCAAAAGTCTAACACGGAAAATGTAAATGGCTCCGGTGACAAAACCGCCATTGGGTAAATATGGGTTCATCAAAGTTCTTTATGACCTTTCCAAGTGGAATGTCCATACCTGGAAAGAGATGGCTATGGAATCACATAACTTGTTTTGTACCATTCTAACGTGCTGTTAAATCTGTTCAAATGCACCCCAGTCCAAGTTCAGGTCAATAAAATGGAGTCTGCCTATCTGTGTAGACCCCAAAATGACGCACATATATAGCAAAACATTAAAGTGTTCTATGAAAAATGTCTTTCTAGAGTGGCACAAATGGCGTTTTTGTCACCAGAGCCACTTGAGTTGTACATATTATACTTCAGTCGTTTGCTGTATATGTGGGTCAGCTTGGGATCTGTACAGAGAGAGAGACCGCAATTTAATGACTTCATCTTGATCTGGTGTGCACAGCAGAGGTCATTTGAAAAGATTAAGTAGTATTTTAGAGTGGCACAAAAAAAACTAATATGACTCCAAAGCCTATTCTTCTCAGATGTGGACACCGTGATCACGATAGGGGGCCCTACCTCAGGGTCAAAGAGAACATGAAGACCCCATATTTACTGAATGAAGCTTTTGTGATAGGCTCATATATTGAATCTTTTAAGCCCACAATGTCCTTCTAGAGCGCAACAAGTGGCGGTTTTGTCACCAGAGCCATTTAAATTGCACAAATTAAACTGCAACCTGTCGCTGTAGATGTGGGTAACTTGGGGTCTGTACGGACAGGAAGACATTGTATTGGCCTGAATTTGAACGGGCGTGCACGACAGATGCCCATTGAAAAGATTTAATATGACTTTAGTCCGCGACAAAAGAAGTCAGTGTATTTCCAGAGGCATTTGTGTTTTGGCATGGATACCACGATCACGATAAGAGCCACACAGGATATAAAAAGCCATATTAACTCGGGAAAAATAGGATGTAGAGCTGAGAGGTCAATGCCTCAAGTGAACCATTCCTTTCCAGAGCGGCACAAATAGGTTGTCCCGATAGTCATGTCGACTGTTCATAATAGACTTGTGGCAGGTATTCTCTGTGTATGAAAGTCAAGTCAGGGTTTATGTGGACAGTGCGACAGTAATTTTGCCACCTAAAGTTAAAGTGATATGCGTGACAGAAGGGCTTCGAAGTGGATTAGTAACAGTTTAGAGCAACGTATTTCTACATCATTACTTAAATCAACTAACTGATGGACAAAATAAGAAAGATTTAACTTAACTTCTACGAGAAGTTGGTCAGGATAAAGGGTTATCAAGAATAAAATGCGCCGACACTTTATACCGTAAAATCAGCGAATAGTCGACATGCGAGTGCATCCTCTGGAGGCTCACCTATTTTAGAATGAGGAACCTGGAATAAGTAGCTAGTCGCCAAATTCAGCTGAATCAGGTTTGCCTTGGCCTAAACCACAGATAACAGTATCCTGTACCATGGAGCGCTGGGTGGGAAGAGTTGCATTAGTTACCGGTGCATCGGCGGGCATAGGGGCTGCCCTGGCCCGTAAACTAGTGAAAAGTGGCATGAAGGTAGCTGCATGTGCCCGGAGACTGGATCGGCTAGAGGTATGAACATGGACCTGTACGCCTGTAACTCGTGCTTCTACAAGAGCTTGCCAGCAGGTGTATAGGCCCCTGTATATAGCTAAAACACAGGGCTCTACGAGCCCGCTGGTTTCACTGGCCTCGATTTCCCGGTAGAAAGGCCATCAAACTTGTTATACGGTTACTCCTTGTGTCGCTAATGATATAATGATAGAACGAGACGTAGGCCCCGGTCTTAGTTCATTTGCATTCACATGCATTCTTCAGTTCTTATACTGTACATGGACGGCGTATAAATGCTCCTGGTGTGTGATTATTATGCATATTTAACACTGGGCCATCATAATATAGTCAGCTACATGCCACTGAATGCAGCTACTATCCCGTTTATCCTTGTACTATAGCTTGCGTGCATATGGAGGTCAATTTTCCACTTGGACAGTATCCCCGCTGGAATGCCCCCCCTCCTGTAAATATATATATATTATATATAGATAGGTAGATAGATATCTTTATCTCAATACAATCCTATGGGTATTCACACCTAGCTGAACAGCGGAATTAGAGTTTCAAACTGATATAAGCAACCAATGAGTTCAGCTTGGCATATTCAGCAAATACATGTATCTTGGTAAATAAACTTCTAACAATCCAACCATGATCAGCTGTTTCGATTTGGATACTCTCGTATTGAAACCTGTTCTGTTACATAGTTAGATAGGGTCTGTACTAACAGCCCTACATTTAGACCGTCAGATATGTTACTGTAGTTGAAGAGGCCAAGGACGACACGTAAGAAAGCAAGTTTGCTGAATTTGAAGGAGTTTTTTTTTTGTAGTACTGTACTTGAACCTTGGTCTATTTTCAGATGGATTGCGAAAAATTAGGTTAATATTAACAGTCCGGTAGTCGTGTGTGGTGTGCATATATAGGCTTACATGGGAAGACACCTTCCTGGAGCTGGGCTAAGAATAGTGAATGCGCACATTATTGAATAAAAGAGACTACAATATAGAGTATAAAACCAGAGCAGCGAAGACAGTGTGATAGTAGGCAAATGGTCACACGTTACTGGTGAAATCTGACCTCTGTCAACTTACTTTAGTTCGGGTTTCATTATAACTGCTTGTGTGAGTGTTTCTGATGTAACAACTTACACCCCGTCAGCACCATGGCTTACGCAGAATTAGGTTAAAACGTATTGCAGTGATGTAGAATTAGCCCGAGGTACAAAGTTGTCCGGCTTATAGCCCATGTATAATTTACGGCCGATATACCAATGTCGGTTTCGACGCCTAGGTGCAAAGGGGCCATATTTGTTCATTTATTTATTTGATTTGTGTTTTACGCCATATTGAAGAATACCTCACTTCTACGACGCCGGCCACCATTATGGTGGGAGGAAACCGGACAGAGCCCGGTGGAAACCCACGATCATCCGCAGGTTGCTAACCCTATTTACCACGGAGGACCCCCAAAAGGTCTGTAAGAGGCTCACTGGCTCAAACGTTCATGCCACTGCCAATGCTTGAGTGCTGATTCTCAGACTTTCTCGGATGTACTCATTAGTTGATTTGCACGAAACCGAGTTCAATCTTAAACCATGACCAAAGACGCGATCAGGTATGAAACTCTTTGACAGGATGTTGATGACAAAGGCAGATCTGGGACAAAGACAGTAATTTGATGATCTTGTAGCCTTGCCTGAGTTATGCTGGCTAAATGTGTGTTCTGTCGCCTTAATTCGACGTGCTTCTTAGTTTCATTTCGCCATTAACGATGATGGAGTATGAAGCTGGAAACTGCATGTTTAATCGGCTTTTTTCGACATGTGAAGGATACATAGAGAAACAAATCGGAATGCACATTTCGGAAAAATTCCTTGAATTACTTATCCGTCAGTCTTTTTGCTCACACAGTAGCCGTCTTTGATGTTTTAAAAAAGTTTTTGTGAAAGGGGAGACTTAATTACCTCCATGTAATGATTTACTGTTGACACTTTGACATCCGTGACACCCCTCATGCCATTACTTCCTTCATTGGTCTCACCCAGCCGGACTAGACATTCAGAATACTTTTTGAGACCTCTCTGGATACCAGTTTACATTAATTAAAAAGTTTCTGACAAAATCCTTCTCCGAATTAAACGTAATTCTTTCACTTGGCAGCTTGACGCTCTAACATGCCATTTCCTAAGTCGCCTTGTATATATCAGTGTTATGTATATATAGAATAGTGGAAAAGTGAATCGCATGGCATAAATATATGTATATCTCTCCGTGTATTTGCAGGCTCTACGTGATGAACTGAAGGGCGAGTCGGGTGCTCTTTTACCCATACAGTGTGACCTGCGCAAAGAAGACGAGATTCTCGCCATGTTCGAGAAAATCAAAGGCACGTGGTGTGGCGTGGATGTTTGCGTGAACAACGCTGGGTTAAACTTGAACGCGCCATTATTGTCCGGAAGCACGGAGGATTGGAGACATATTATCGATGTAAGAAAGTGGAAACTAATGTTCCCCCACCCAGCCCCGTCTAATCAATCATCAAAGCTGTGCTCTAAACGATTGTGCCTGCTTCTGAACATACCTACTCTCGTATTTGTTTACTTATTTATTTGTTTATTCCACTGATGTTTAACGTCGCATGAGAGCGGGCAGTTATCTACTGCTTGAGCCTTTCAATCACAAGGTGGCCTCTTTGGCCAAGGGGTTTAACGCGCAAGTCTAGCGTAATGACCCAGGTACCTTTCACCAATGTGACTGCAGTGAGTTCAAGCTCAGCTCACGCTGTCTTCCTCTTCGGCCGTACCTGGGAAGGTCCGCCAGCAACCTGCGGATTGGTCGTGGGTTTCCCCAGGGCCCTACCTTGGTTCCTCCCATCGTAGTATAAGTGAAATATTCCTGAATACGGTCGAAAACACCAATGAAATAAATGGATAAATGAATTCAATCACTAGAACACACCAGGCGTGGACTCAAAACCGGCCTAGGACATTGAAATTGTCCATCCTCTGCTATCACTGCTTGTAAGGCCTTGGTGACAACAATCGGTTGTCGACGCCTGTGTGGACGTTTGCGCAGTCTACCGTTCGCTCAAGACCTCGTCCTCCACCAATACGTGGTCCGTTTCAAGAAGAAGGGGCAAACTTGCGCCTGAAGGCACGTCCATGACAGCACATACTGAAGAGTACGGAGATTTATTAATGCCATGCAGTTTCATTTGAATTTTTGGCAGTTTTCTATATATACTAGTTACGCGGCTTATCAAGTTGTTCATCTAAGGTTTTTTCACATAGGAAATCGTTTTGACGAGAAAATTATTTTTTTACATAGGAAATCGTCTTTTAGGAGGAAATTATGTTTCATACATAGGAAGTTTTTTTTTCACATAAAAAATTTTTGCACCGGGTTGGAAATGATTTTAACCGCGGTGAAAATATTAGCTCAGCGATGGAAATGATGTCCACATTGGTCAAAATAATTTCCATCGCGGTGAATATCGTTTCCACAGCGGCGGAAATTATTTTATTTTTCGTGTGAAAAAATAATCTCCTCTGTAAAAATGATTTCCTGTGTGAAAAAAAAAATTCCCGTTAAAATGGTTTTCTAGATGATGAAATAATTTTCTCGTAAAAAATGATTTCCTGTTCGAAAAGACTACTACTGTGAAAGAGAATTTTCTTCACTAAAAATTAATTTTCTGTGCAAACCGATCAAGCTGATAAACAGCTTGATAAGCCGCATAACTACCAAGTATATTTAGAAAACTGCCAAAATATTCAAATGAAATTGCATGGCATTAATAAAAGCCACCGTAGAAGAGATACGTCGTCATGCGCTGGACGTAGCGTTGAGACAGGTTTGTAAAACGGGCCCAGTGTGTGCATATCAAGTGTGGGGAAAGTTCCTCAGCGCTTGCCAAAGTTCGATGGTTTACCAACTTTTTCTGTTTCCTCCACACATAAACCTGATCGCCATCGTGTAAGTGAAAAATTCACTTTAAACAAGAAACAAGAAGTAAGACTTTGTTTCAGGTGAACGTCTTGGCGCTGTGTATATGTACACGAGAGGCGGTGAAATCCATGCGAGAGCGAAATGTGGATGACGGACACATCATCAATATTAACAGGTATTACAAACGTCTCACTTTTTGTATGTGGTGTTTTTGTTGGTAGCATTCTACCAATCAACTAATTAATTAACTAATCGAGGTTGGTTCAGTAACTTTAGTTATAGGAATGTAACTGTGAAAGATTACAGCACAGAGAGTAAAACCAGAGGAACGACACAGTGTGATAGTTGGCAATGGGAAACGTTTTGTTAAACTTCTTCCCGCCTTTAAGAAAGTGCTCCAAATCCGTGTGCTCCTTTGTTCTTTCTTGGGCTACGTCATACTTTTAGGTGCATTTGTCTTTAGGTAGCACACAAACTCGCCGCGAGACTACACAAAATGATGTGTTTCAACATAGAGGGGGCCTCCGTGTCACAGCCGGCTATCGCGCTATCGCAGTGCAATGACCTAGTAGCCGTCCACCAATGCGGTCGTTGTGAGTTCAAGTCCAGCTCATCCCGGCTTCTTCTCCGGCCGTATTGCCAGCAACCTGCGGATGGTCATGGGTTTCCCCCGGGTTTTCTCCGGTTTCCTCCCACCATAATGCTGGCCGCCGCCGTATAAGTGAAATATTCTTGAGTACGGCGTAAAAATACAATGAAATAAATAAATAAATACCAACATAGAGTTTTGATCAGTACGTCACACGATGGAAAGTTGTCAATAACTTCCCAACGATCGGCGATTTACCTCAGGTATGGTATCCTGTTTTGATCAAGCATTAAAGTGACGCCCGTGCAGGATGTGAAAAAATTCTCGAATATGGCGTTTAAGAAGATTCAAAGATAGAGATATCAAGAGCGCTTCCTACACGGTTGGGTGACTGAAACGTTGACAATTCCCTTGCTCAAATGAAGGTATCTTAACGCTGCAAACAGAAACTGCCAAGTGATGGCGGGTTGGAATCAGTCCATACTGCCCGCCTTCTAGGGGTTAACATTACACTTATTATTGATGTAGAGGTTCTCTTGACTACGTTTTCCACAAGAACCATTGGTTTATGATCACATTGTCGTCGTCGCTGTTTCTGTTTAATTTACCTTTTCTTACATTTGCTATGTGAAATATAGTTTATTCCCACTAACATCAGGTTGCTCACGTGTAGGTGCTATGGTCTTCGGCATACACCGAGGCAATGCTAACACGAGCAATTGATACTTGCGGTATGTACCAAAGCAATGTTTACGCGACCAATTCATACATTAGACGTATAGCAAATACAGTGCTAACACGAGCAATTCATACATTCGGCATATACCAAAAACAATGGTAACAGAAGCAATTTATACATTCGGCATACACCAAAAACAATGCTAACACGAGAAATTCATACATTTAGCATATACTAAAAACAATGCAAGTATAAGCAATTCAAACTTGGCGTTTCGGTTTCATCCACAGCACGGTCGGTCATAGGGTTGACAATATGCCAGCATTCCATTTCCTGATGGGGTCAAAGTTCAGCGTGACGGCCCTAACCGAAGGAACTCGCAATGAACTCAGGGGCTTGAAGTCTCACATCCGGGCGAGCGTAAGTCGGTATATCTGAACATTCACAAGAAATGCCTGAGCAAATTAGCGTAAAACCAGATTTTTGGTGCCTCATTTCTTTGAAAGTCGGTGTATCGACTTATTCCAAACTGTGTTGCAAGAGATATTGCAAGATTTGGCGCTAAACAATGTATTCTTGAATACCAAACAGGTTTTTATTGAACCTGGTAGATAAATATGTAAATCTTCTTCCGGTTTTGTAAACTTAATATATATCTTCTTTAAACATACAGGTTCTGTTATCTAAGGCAGCGAATTCTCTGTACAATGATGTGAAATAAAGCAGGATCCCCTCACTAATGCGGTGGCTGTGAGTTTAAATCCAGCTGTGGATGGCTTCTCTTGCCAGCAACCTGCGGATGGTCGTGAGATTTCCCCAGGCTCTGTCCGATTTCCTTTTCATCATAATGCTAGCAGTCCTCGTAAAAGTGAAATATTGAGGACTGTGTAAAACACCAATCGAATAAGTAAATAAGTTCAGTCTCAAAAGATACCAGGGACGATATATCCAGCATAGGCTGGAAATCTGAAGTCGATCCCGTCGTTCTGTCGAAACGTCGTTCTGTAGAATCTTTGCTCTTTCCTCTAGGCTATCAGTCCGGGCGTTGTCAAAACGGAAGCATTGGCATCAACTTTCCCGGACCAGCCAGACTTCATTAAACACATCCATTACTCCACCAAGGTGAGTAGAGACCTAGCATGTAAACTAAATGGTTGCTTCCTGCAGGTAGACTGTCACCATTGAGGAAACTTTCTGCCAGGTGACGATGTATGTTCTCCATTAAGCGAATTATTCGTTGTCCCGTGAAAGAGTTTATTTTTTTGGCCAATCAGAACGTCCTGACGCTGTCATTTTAAAGCACTGTGTTGTCTTGCGCAAGTTTCAATTCACACGTATAAACTTTGTATTTCACATGCACGTTTGTCCGCACAACTCTGGACTGCAACTTTGCTTACACATCGCTGAGACGTTAAATCTACAATATATTTCCGTTCTCCCATAGTACTATACGAAGTCGCATCAGTAACCGTAATGTGGATCATCTTGTTTTGTTCAAGGTGTTTGCAAATTTTTGTAAGTCATGAATGTATTGGCTTTAGGTGATAAATTTCACAAAATTCATAACCTTTTACGTATTGTTTGTAGTTATGGTTTTTGCTCAACAGGTTTAAAAAAAAAAGAATGTAATCAGTGGTCCAGTGAAGTATCCTATCTAAACGAATACCTTATTTATTACGTGAAATCCTTATATATTATCAGAAATTCTTTCAAAGTCTTTTTAAAGCGGCATGATTTAATGTTGTCAATGAGACCAGCTTACTCAGACTTTTGGGTGGTATTTTCCAGCGTTTGGAATCCGAAGATGTGGTGGATGCGATCATCTACGCTCTATCAGCCCCCCCGCACGTGCAGGTATGTCGATCCTTACCAAAACTCGGGAGATCTCACGATCTGGAGAACAATCTCTCCCTCAGTGCGTGATGTGCTCCATATAGGCCGACTGGATTTATATCTCTGCCATCACTTGATGGAGTTAACGACTTTTCCTCCTCGTCACTTTTTGATTTGGATTTTTGATTGGTTTATTATGCCATATTTAATTTCTTTTCACTTATACGATGGGTTTATGAATGGAGAAAACAGGAGTGGCCGGCGTAAACCACCGACCTTTGGCAAGTGAATGGCGCCTTTCCCACATGTGATGCACAGGATTCCAGACCATATTGGTGGTCTCCAGCAAATATTAGACTAAGCAAATAGGTTGTGCCAGTGTTGCCGACCGCTTTTTCTCTTCGAATCCCCGCGAACAGTAGAATGTGCAAATTTCCTGTCCAAAGCTGGGATCTTGTGTCTGTAGTCACTTGATGACGACCGACTCCTGACCTGTGGTCAGTAAGTCTGTGGACTGACTCGTGGCTTCCCAGAAGTAGCAGTTCATCTTCATAAGACATCTTTGATGTCAAACAGTTCTAATATCGTACATGAAGCCCACGTTACAATTCGTACATTAGAATGCATTTAATCCTATCTAAGAAAGTTCTTAAAATCAGCTAGATACAGTCTTCATCGGTATATCTGATGTTGACGACGTCGCTTATTCCCTTTTCTTCTAAGCCCATGGTTTGACGATCCCTGGAAATGAACTTTCACCCGCGTTTCTTGGACTTCACGACAAACAGCTTATGACTGAAAACCAATCATACTGATTTTGGGACTTCCGTTCAGAAAGCCAAGTTATCAATATCAAGCGAAGGATGTAAAGCACAGTTCTGGCCGTTAGCCGGTAAAAGAACTTCCTTGTCTTTGTGCTTAACGTTACACATATTAGTTTATCCGACTTGGGTTTAACTCTGCCTTATAATTGTGTCTAATTCCGATTAACCCGGAGCTAGGGGTCGTATGTTCGTCGTATTGAGTGTGATCACCACCTTAGATAAATGAAGAGCTGCAGTCGAAGCGCACCTTAGATAAATATTTGATTATCGACACCATATATACTAAAATGGTCCACGATTCGGAAACTGATCTTATCCATCCGCCTAGAGCATTCATAGCGTCTTTTCGTTATCATTGAAAGCTGCTGACTGCTTCTTTTGGCATGGCTCCGTCCTCATTTTTATATTCTATATATTTTCTTAGTTCTGTGGTGGTTTGTGCTATTTGTTCGATTTTGGAAACTGATCTTGCGGTTATTGACCCGGAATTATTTTGGTTCACGGCCGTTATACGAATGTGGGTCTCGAGACTTTTTTACTCACACATCAGCAATGACACTATGTGTGGAAGAAGCAGGAATAATCGGAGTGACAGCACCGCCATTGGCCGGATACTTGACAAACCTTCTGGTTTCAAGCCGCAGTTTGTCCAGCGAGGGTTGGATCGAGTCTGCGAACTCGGAAGCCAAACACAAGAAATCATAAAAAGCTGCCCTATCAATCGAAAATGAAATTTGTGCATTGATTGTCAATAAATCGTGTGTCTTCTTTGATACACACATCAAAGACTCGTTGCAGCGCTGCCACAGATCAAAGCATTGTGGGGTTTAATAAGCAATATTCAAAACCCTGTATATCCGCTGTACAACCTCTTGTAATCGTGTTATTGAAAATACTACGTAGTAAAGATTTTGATGTTCCTTCTTCAAAGGCCACTTAGACATTTGAAGGCTGGGCAGTCTTCAGGCAGAGGCGTTCGTCAGGGATATTGCGTAACCCAACGTCTAGTATTATATTCCCGATTGCTAATGGGAGGAGTGTCCATGTTAACAAGGCTACTGTGTTTTTGTGTAACCGATCTTTTCATGATTGGATGACAGATCTGAAAGAAGTTAATGAATTTCTCACCAGAGATTGTAATAGAAATCCCCTTGGCGTTTCCTAAACAGAACTCGCTTACAAAGATGCTGTGATTGTATTTGTGATTCACTGGAGAGAAGGGGAATACTGTTTCACGTTTTTTCGTTAGAACCTTTGGACAAAATGTTCCTGAAAAAATTATACATAACCACATATCGACGATTTCCATCGCATCCGTGCTGAAATCTGCTCACCCGATTTCGCGTGTGGACAGTAGTTCATTAGTATGAGATTACGTTTTTGAAGACGTTATATTTTTTTTTATTTAATTAGCGGTTTATGCTGTATTCAAGAATATTGAATACATAAGAATAATATAAGATAATATAATATAATAATATAAGAATATTCAAGAATACTACAGTCGAAAATGAAGCCAACATGAGGTGGACTTGAATTCACCGTATTGGGTCGTTGCGCAGCGCTAGAGGCTAACCACAGGGCCACGGAGGTCCCAGTTTAGACTTGGGACTTAATCTGAATAAAACCCTAATCCCAGGTCCCAAAGTTTTCTTCGACTTTAGGCAGATCTATTCTTAACTTCAATACAGTTTACAGCGCAGAAGAAGATTTGAAGATTTGTATATGTATTTTACCCTTGAAGATTTGTATATGTATTTACTAAGAGCTTTCTTAGACCTTCTTGGCAAAAGTGTAAATTAGCATTTGAATTCAATATCTGTGTTCAGGTACAAAGTGAAGATAATGCTCAGGTGATAAGTGAAGATGGAGTGTGGCTGAAGGCTAAGCCAGACTCGTGCATAAGCCTGGGGCCTGGGGTCTTGGGCCGATTTCAGGAAACTATTACCGACTTGGATAAAAACATTTAAAAGGCCATTATAGAACTTGTGCTTAGGTCCCAGAAATTATTACTTTGATCACCTTATAAATGTCGTCTTTGGACAAATTTGACAGCAATTTAATTTTCATTACCGAAGCTGTTAAGGTATTGCTTCAGGGTTTTAAATATCTACTTCAGCCAGGCGTGTGAATTCGGATAGCTGGCCTTCTGAAAGACTGTCTATAAATATGATCATCTGCTGTGAACACCAGAGCTCACGTACCCCCCTCCCCCTCCCCCCTCCCCCCGGGCGTATAGCAGCAGATATTCCTCCGTGATTTAGTCTCTTTTTTTGATTTAACACAGACTGACAACTTTGTTTTCCTAATATTATGTGTCTAAGTAGCCGAACTGTGTCCAAATATATCTATCCGAACCATTGACTGGTTGTCACTGGCTCGTTCTGCTAAAAGCCCTGATCTCGTGACGTGTGATTCACCCACTGATCAGTGGGTGCGATCACTGACCTGCGCGATGCCGCTCTCCATAGTGTGACTGTGACTTCAGTGATAAGGTTTCCCAGGAACTTTGGGCATTCAGGTTTCATACACCGGCGTACAAATTCATATCAGGTGGAGGAAACCTGCATACTGCCTGTGTTCGATAGATTATCACTACACGGGTAAGACTCGTAGTGGTAAAAACATGACATGGCCGTTATGGGTCAGTGGTAAGATCGCAGTAATAACCCAAGTCTTCCTAACATTATGCTTGTCCCAACTGTTGATATCCCAGGTTCAAGCATTGTCATGTTTGAGTCAAGTATTCTTATTCGCCTGTACCGAGTGTCAATATCCTTGTACAAATACTGGTGTCTGTATACTGTCTGTATATTGTCTGTATACTGTCTGTATATTGTCTGTATACTGTATGTATATGGTATGTCTGCTCCAGCTACTTGTATCACCAAGTCACTCGTAAGCCTCGTCCGAGTACTGGTGATTCAAGTGCTCGCATGTCTGTCCTAAATAGTGATTAAAAGTGCTGGGATGTCTTGCCCAAATACTGATATGTGTGCGTGTGTGTGCAAGCACTCGTACCTGCATGGTCGGAATACTCGAATGCTTGCATGGTCCAAGTACACGTATGTTGGTAGGGTTCGACTGGTCGTGTGTCTGTATTGTTCAGGTATTTAAGCACCTGCATCGTCACAAGTATTCGCATACCTGTGCGGCCCAAGTGCTCGCGTGTCTGCATCCTCGATCCAAGTACTGGCATGCCCGCATAGTCCAGGTACTTGTATTCCTGGTTAAATTATGCAGGTATGCCTTTTCTTAATGTACTTTCCTGATATATTTGCAGGTGCACGATGTTATAGTTGGAGGCACGGAGGACGAGTGATGTTTCACAAGACTTGTACCTTGGCGGATAACAAGACTAATATGTGACATAACCTGAAAATAACTTGTCTGTTATTATATAGTATTATATAGTAACATTTGTATTCTATATGGATGGCCGCTTTCGTCATTTCTCTAGAAGGCCTCGGGCTGGAATTCAGAGCTTGTTTCTTTGTAGCAGCATTTAACTACGCGGCATGTCAGGTAACAATGGTAACAGGCAAAAGGTGGATTACCGCGTGTACTTCCGTTTCCTCCGCCCTTAAACATCAACAGCGTAATATAAGTGAAAACGTTTTGAGTATCGTGCAACGTTAATTTCCGATCAAATAAGAAAATAAATGAAGAAATCAGTGAATAATAAGTTCGATTACGTGCGAGTTTATCAGATTTCCTGAATGCTCATGAATGAATGAATTTGTTAGACTGATTTCAGGGCTTCCAAAACCGATTTCATACCACCATAATACTGGGCGCCATCTTGATATATTCTTGAGTACGACATTAAACACCAATGTGTAAATAAACAAACAAACAAACAAATAAATCAATACCCGATCTGTCGTCCGGGGTAATATTATTTTTTAACAATAATTAGAAAGGATAATAAAATGTCGCCCAGCGACAGAATGTCTGTATGTGGAGAAATAACGACGAGAATTCCGGCGTCCACCTTTCACATTTTCTAGACTCTTTCGGTGAAATATTTTATATATTGGTGTTCAACGCCTTGATCAAGAATGTTTCACTTATTGGACAGCTGTCATGTTAGTAGGGGTCGGTGGGAAGTGACGTGGGTAGGTGGGGTAGGGGTGGCGGAATGGCCAGAACAAACTGGTGTCCTTCCTTTGGTGTGCTTCACACGTGAAAAAGTTTGTCAGTATCTTCCTATAGGTCGGTGGTTTAAGCTGTGCAGTCCGGTTTCCTTCACCCATAAAACAGTAAGTGAGATATTCTTGAATACAGCAGTAAGCAACAATCAAATAAATAAATAAATGTAGTTAGAGATTGATAATCTTTAGGGGAAATTTAATAGTTACACCAATCCCGTCAATGAATTCTTGGAATTTATTAAAACCAACCAACGTGGACAAGTATTGCGTAATACATGCCCACACAAAACTCTGAGCGATTGATCCAGCGAAATGAAATCCGTGGTGTTGAGAATAATGTGATTGAGCTTCCACAGAGAAACAAATTATCTAAGGAATGTCCATTCCTTCATCTTAGACATTAAGATGAAGTCGAGAATTTGTAAAATTGCGGAACGCGAATTTTGATCAGGTTCCGCAAAATAATATAAAATCAATCAACACAAAGCAGAACCCAATGGTGGATTACTGAACATTGATGGAATGACATCGTTTCGATTTCATGATGTTTTTCATTATTTTACCGAGTAGCCCATTGTTCTCGGACATCCTCCCGTTTTCAGTGTTGCTCTCCTTTGCAGACATCATTAAAGAGGCTATAAAGAGATTCTTTGGCAAAAAAAATTCATATTCGCTAATGAAGTGAATGTTTTTCTATTTACCAACAAAATATCAGACGGATGCCTTTACTATTTGCAGTGTTAATATGATATCAGAGTTTGAAAAAGTTATAATGTGGCTCTCGTTTTAGATTTTACAATTTTGAACAATAACACAAGAACAAAAAAGGACGAGGCTTGTATTTTGTGAAAAGTAATTATTTGGGCTGTTCTAAAATAAAGGCTAAATATTCGATTGATCAGTTTTTTGTCCACATTCTCCATGATGGTCTCTTTGATCAACTTTATGAAATATCCTTGGGTCAATCATCCGCTAGAATTTAAAGATATGAAGTGCATAAAATTGTTGATATATTAATGAATAATTTTGGATTAACGCTATTTTGAGAACATTGCAGCCATATGTTGGCGAGCTTTTCATGAATATTTAGTATCCCGTAATCCCGTGTTGGACATTTCTTAACGCACAGGATAATTGGCAGTAAGACGGACATTTAGCCCTTCTCTGAAACGGGGAGTTTCAGACAGTTGTCAGTCATCATGAGTAAACCGCCGGGACATTCTCGAGGTATCCCTGACGGAACGCCGTTTCAACGCTGTTCGCTCCTCTCGCAGTTGTTAGTGTTGGTATGCATTCAAATGTTCAGTTCACGTATGTTTATACATGGAAACATTATCATCATGTATATGATGCATAGAATTCTTCGCGATTGGCACTGCAAAGATTTGTAATTGTTTTGTATTATGTCAGATGATTTCATCCAGGACAAATTATAAAGCTAACTGACTCCGAAAAGACATATCTCGCGATATTGTTGATATAAAAAAAAATCATTACCTGATATCCACTGCACAGCTTCCGACTCAAGTAAGGAAATCATATTTATTATGCCCGTGTATCATAGTAAAACAGAAATTTTCCCAAACAAAAAACAATGTTATTGTTTTAACCATGGAATTAACTTGCCTGGGTTTTTCTTGTCTGAGACTATAAATCTTATACTTTTTGTATGTCGTGTAGAGACCAAGTAGTTTTAAAAAGATGTCGTTTTGGGCACTCTCGTCTAACACACAATTTTATCCTGTATGGGAGCAGTGCTCCCGAGTTTGTTGGATGTGGTGCTGAATACGGCATCAAACATATCCTGGTTGTACTGTGTAGACTTTGCCCATGTTCGACAAAGATTCTACACAGTAAACTCCATATATGATTTGTTTGACAGCATCACTTACGACGCTGTCATAAAATATTTGAAGGCCATTGGCCTATATGATAAGATATAAACTTTATTGTCATAAATATTTATAGATCAAAAGTCATCAAATTTTCTAGATGTGCTGGTTTTCGAGTTTTAACTGTTTTGGTTTTTCTTACCTGATTTTAACCATGTCCAAATATTTTTGTTTCGTTTTTGATATTCTCACGTCCATATCTAAAACCTGAACCGTCTCGTGTTTCCACCTTGTTCTCGCCACGATATGGCTGTAATATTGCCGATGTGGTGTTAAGCCATAATCATTCATTCATTCATTCTAATCTGAGAAATCGGGACGCGGACAGATTACTTGCCACAGTTGCTGAAGGGAATTCTCTGTCTTCTTACCGACGAATGAAAAGGGCTGCGACCGGTCTTTTACTACGGAGTGACATGGTAAGATCAAACAAGTAGGTGTAACTGTTTCAACAATCCATCCTTTCGGCCCAGGAGTCATTCCACTTAAAATCTGATGGGAACGTGGCGAACTAAAGTGGCAAGTCTAAGTTATGGTTCGCAAGGATACCTTGCAGCAACGTATATTCAATTCGACATAGGACCATCGCAGCTAAATCGGTCTCAGCTAGCCAGAGTACACAGTATATGTCCAGCCAAGAACATTTCGTCATTGTGTGAAGAAGACGCCGAGTTTCCATTAAGCCGGTCAAGATGGCGTGTGGCTGTCTCGAATGGTTTTGATCGATTGTCCTAAATTAAGGGTAATTAGAATCTCCGTAGAGAAACGAGATGGCGTTTGAGGACACTCGATCAGCTATTGTGAAGTGTCAGATCTTATCGGATTTCGCTACAGACACAGGAACACAAACCCGGGTCCTTTTCATTAAAATATGAACCCCCGGGACTCAGACAACTGGCGTTTTCTGTTTCTCTTCAAGTAATCGGATTAGATCCTTTGCTGGATCAGCGGCTGGTTTTGCCTGCAATCGATCTTGGTTCAGCTCAAAATTAACTTGCCAAGGGATCTTATTAAATTTCGGACCTGGTCAGCGACGGCCAGTACAAGAGTCCGTTCACTGGGGCTTTGCTTTCCGTCTTTCAGGTTACAGGAAGCAATTTTTAAGAAACGTCCAAAAGAAGTAACTATATAATGTGGTGTTTCTGCATTTACGCTTGACCCAACAGCATTTTAGTAATAAAAAGTCATACTTCGTAGCAGAAAACAAATCTAATCACGGCTGTAGATGCATGTATCGTCTCAGACAACACCAAACTTGAAAGTCGCTGAGAAATATTATTCCACTTATTAAGTCTTCTGCCTTTCCTTTCCTGTGCTTTTCTCGATCTATTCATTTTATTGCACCGATGCCCTTCCATTCTTTATTCAACCATTCTCCTTTTTCCCTTTGGCCTTCCTGTTCCCGGTCATGCCTCTTTACCTGACATTTGTACGTTACGTGCTAAAGGCTCTCGTTCAAACTGACCACCTCGCCCGCGGTTGGCGTCGGCAACACTTTGGCGGCGTGCACTCACCCTGCCACAAGAAGACACTGTATATATGCACACACCAGAAGAACTCATCGTATGACTGGAACATTGTTAAGTACGACGTTAAACCCAAAGCATTCACTCACTCACTCGTGTCAGCAGATGTGACAGTTTGAGCCCGCCTGACAGATTATTTCCAAGAGTTTATATGCCATTAGTACACAACAGAAACACAGCATTTATTTGCATATAAAGCCAGACATAAGAAATTACAGCAGGTTTGGAATTCGAGAAAAATGTTTTTTGAAGAGTGTTTAAAACAGAGCAATACTCAAAGACATTTAAGTTTCGCTATATCATATCTGACCAAGTGTCTGTCACAATTGTAAGTGACCACATTTATAAGTGACCATACAGTTACGCATTGCTCTTAAAGAACTCACTTATGAGCATGTTTACGGATGAGCAGAACCAGACAGAAGTGAGAAACCTCCAGATTTAAAGCCTTAACGCGTCGAAACCGCCGAGTATATCTGATTTCCAGCACAACACCTCTTTTGCGAAGTCGAACGGTTGCGCCGAGTACAAAGCTTCAGCTCGAACAGTCAATCTTTGGATCGTCTTGTGTCCCCCCCCCCCCCCTCGGCTTTACCCGGTTTCCTGCTGGGCCGCCGCCATATGAGTAAAATATTCTTGAGTACTGCATAAAACACCAATCAAGTAAAGAAATTAAATAAATAAATAAATAGTGAGCCAGCCCAGGTATTCAAAGAATCAAACTCACAGCGATGGCAGTTTATCTCGGACAGAATGCACAGGCTAGCAATGAGAAGATAATTGTTATACACTGTATATAGGTCGAGGTCAAGTTCGTGTGAATTGACACCTGGATGAACAGAATATAGTAAGCTGGCTTCCAGTTGGACGTAGACGCACACAGGTAAGTGTTGTGTGTCCTGCAAAAACATGCCAAAATATGATACTTTTTCCTTTAAATTTTAACATAGACGCAATTATAATTGTAGTTTTATAGGTTCATTGTGACATTTTCTTTCATGCAAGAATCGCTTGTTAGAACTCTGAGCAGGGTCAATCATGTTAAGCTTCGCTCCAGGTGGACAATATTCTATACCAATGCTATAAGCGTGATAGGTGGTAAGCCCACTTTTTGTCCTGTTGGGCACTTCTGATGTTTTAGCTCCCCAGTGAATCCCAAATTGTAGTTCATTTAAAACCATCAAGTGACCACTTCATGTTTTCCACCACTGACGACAAAGAAGAGTTCAAGTACTGCCCATGCCTTTAGGTTTTTTTTTTACAACCGATCATGAGTACATCGCGTTTAAAAGGGTTTAATAAAAAGTAGATACAGACTCAAGTCTGAATTTGCAGTGGATGCTGTCATATATGCTGCCGCTTATGCATGCTGCTAAGAACCGAAGAGATCGGTGAGCCGAATTAGCATTTTGAATTCTCGCGAGATCACGAAGGTTTCGGTGAGACACTGTGTGGGATCTTGTAAGCACACGCAGTCAAAATATCATAAAATCAAATCAGTATTAGTTTAATACTTTATGAGAGCCCAGCCTGGTTTCGCTCAAACCAGCGTGAACTCGCGAGATTATGATTATTTTACTCATACGACAGCATTCTGATGGGATGTAACCGGGCTCAGCCCGGGGTAAACCCACGGCTGTTCACAGGTTGCTCACGGACCTTCCCACGAATGGCCAGATAGGAAGCCTGAGTGAGCTGGGTATTCGGCTTCTAAATTTATTTATATATGTGATCGGTGTTTCACGCCGTGCTCAAGAATATTTCACTTATACGACGGCGACCAGCATTATATGGGAGGAAACAGGGCAGAGCCCAGGGGAAACCCACGACCATCCGCAGGTTGCTAGCAGACTTTCCCACGTACGGTGGGAGAGGAAACCAGCATGAGCTGGACTTGAATCGCCGTGTGGCAGTGGACGTTTTACAGGAAATGTATTAATTTCTGTTCACAGGTATTGATAACGATGACATCCTTGCTGGGAATTACCTTTTCCATCCTGATCTGCATTGGAGGTATGTTAGTGTTTTACCTGAATAATGTTCTACTTTACAGTAAGAAAGACATTTTTAAGTGTCACTCTATCCCAGTTGTTTGACACTGGGGTCAGCAAAAGAACTTAAACAGCAGTTGTTATTTAGTTAGTCTGCATCAACATCAGATAATTATATAAATAAAGCATTTTTAGTTAATACTTGTAAATATACGTCAGTAAAGAAAACTGGTGATCCTATACGGCCCTGAACTGTAAAAGACTCACTATAAAAGGAAAGTGTAATTTCCTGTTATTCTAACTGCCAGCGCGTTATATTAAAGGAACAATCCACATTTACATAAAGTGTGCATCATTTGAAAAGCCATTTCAAGCAGACTATGTTGAGTGCCGCGATGTATTCTATATAGCCTTAAATATTCCCTAATAGTAACGGTATATGCAGGTATAAATGGTAGAAGTACTACATCTACATGCGTGTTTAATGTAGGAATATAGAAACCAGGATATGTTTACGCAGCTCGAAAGAAACAGTGACGTCCATTGTGGTTCAGCCTGTGTAATATGGGTACAAAAAGTTCAAGGTAGAACTTCATTTTTTTTTCTTTCATTTCCTGATTGTAAAGGTCTTTCAAAGCTATATTTAGGATCAGACGAAATGGCTATTTTAACAGATGCGCATGCGTATTTGTTTAAAAGTATTCTCATCTGTAAACGACCACGAATAGTGTGTGGTGCGTCTGCTTTAGCTGTTTCAGCTGAACTGGAATCACGAATTTTATTATACATGCCCAGTTATTTTTTACGCTTGCAGGTAGTCTTGGCGTAGAGAAGAGTAAGTACTTTTCCAGTACTGTGTATGTAAGTACCAGAAATCATTATTGGAAGTAAAAGCATCAATTTGACTTCGGTTTGAAATCATGTCTTTCTCAAGGGGTCTAACTTAAACTGTTCTCATTTTATGTTTAAAACTTTATATCAGACGTATGTATTTTTGCGTAAGTTGGAAAATCTGTGTCTCAAATCCTCACCATCAGTTATAATGGTGGGTAGGTTAACATGGTCTCTGTTGTCCCAGATTTTGTCTTTGGGAGTGTATTATATACTATAAGATGCAATAATAGGACTCAGTTTAAGACGACACTGTTACACAGATAGCTTTTCCGGGTATATGAAATAAGGAATCATTTGCCCTTAAGACAAATGAGGTCCTTTGCACGGAAGGGAGTGCAAAATGTCGGTACTATGTGAAAAAAATTTTTTTTTGAAAATGAACATTTAACCACAGGTTAGTTGGAAACCTGTCTGAAACCGTATTTTCTGTTATACAGGTATCATAGAACCTTTGTACAACAGCGTGTGTATTCTTTTCGGGCTTGTATAGCAACTCAAGGTACCAAACAAAACAGCGTATTTGTTTCAGGGACCACATTCTTAGTATTGAAATGTACAGCAATGAAAGTGTGAAATATTGTGGGGCTCAGAAGTATGACCATGTGAAAGGAACCAGTATCTCTGTATCATCATGAGTTGCTTGTATATTGCAGCTTGCAACTGCTCAAATTTAAAAGAAAACAAACCGCCGCACTCCTTTGCGATGGAGGACTGGTCTGTTTGCGTTTGAGCGGCACATGCCATTTTGTTTCACGGTTTCTTTTTAAAAAAATACGTTAGGTTTATATCCCCTGTGTTGTACGTATTGTTTGAATGGAATTCAAGTGACGCAATCATGCTCTGGCCAGAAGGATCCTCTGTTTTTTTAAGGCTGCCCCGCCAGTGCTCCCAGGGTGGAATGTAAGGCGGATCCATGTCGCATGAGCACCGAGTGTAGGTCTTACCCTCTGGCAGAATGTAGGTAGGTAAGTTTTCTGATAAATCACTCAGTGAATCAGTCCATCGATCGATCAAGTATTTGACTCGACTCCTGTAAATGGGCGTGAACATAACACATCAATCAAGTCCTTTTTTGTGGGGGGTGGGGAGGAGTAAAAGAAGTCAGCAAAGCAACATTGCTGATTAAAGGCTTCATGGGAAGCTCAAAGCACAGCAGTCACAAAGCAAGCTCCTATACAAAACTGACCGCAGCAGTAATCAGCGCTTGTTGTACCACATAGACGCCCCCTTACGACCTGATCCCCCGTTAAGTTTGAGTTGAAATAGTTGGGAGTTTTAAGCTCGATTCTCTACCCTCCCAATTTAAGATCATGTCTTTCAAATCTGTCATCTCAGATCTAATTACTGTGGCGGATGTAACGCGGAATATTTCGTCCAGAATCAGAAAGTCAACTGTTCCGGTAAGTAGTCCCGGTTGTTCTTCTTCAGCACTAAACTGAAACGATTCTGCTTGCTGACAAAAATAAAACGATGATTTGGAGAAAGCCTTATAGGGCTCATTCAAAAAAAACAACTCTCGAATGTAGGAACATTCTGAAAGCTATTCTCAAATCCGCAGTTTGTAATACAGTGTTGAACTTGAAAAATCAATAATCGCATTTTTACTTTCTTGTCGTGCCGGGGAGAACAGTTGTCAGTTCCATCACAGTTTTGTAGGTAGAAAAATAAAGGGCTACAATTCATTTCTGGATTATACTGTGGTATGAATGTCATTTTGTCATTTGTGAGACTTTCTTGGACCCTAGTTCAGTGACGAATTCGTACACGGCCATCAACGTTGCCATTTTTGTCTGTAAATGATAATCATCATGAGAAAGCATTAGCAAGGAATTCGACCAAATGATTCCGGCAATCATATGCTTGCACTTCGCAAGACAGATTTCACATGCAATTTTAACTGGCTAAATTAGAAGCATTTTCATTTTTGTCAAAAGTTTCACTTTTCAAGACTCACGCACTCACGCACTCACGCACGCACGACCGAGCGAATGAGCAAGCGAGCGGGCGGACGGACGGGCGGACGGATATGAACTTTTCCAGACAATGACAATATTACACTCATACCGTGGTCACGACAGCATTTGATTACGTTTGGCTTTTTTATGTGCAATTGGAATTTCACATAACTGATCTTTTACACAAGGAATTGTTTAATCAACATCAACAAGGTATGTGGAAGCTAGTCATGGCCGAGTGATTAAAGGATGACCAATTGCTTAGACTAACATTCGCTGAAGACCAGTGATCCTCGATCAATATTATTTGCACATCTGCAAGTCACACGTGGGAATGTTCGGTAGAGAATTGACAAAACTCGGTGGTTTATTCCACCCATAAAACTGACTGACGTCGCAGAAGTAAAAATGTCAAAACAAGGTATTGATGGAGCTTCGTATGGGTGAGGTTTTTCCATCTTGGTGTTTTAGTGTGCCACAGTAAGAAGCCAGTGTTAACGTGTATGAACGCTTGTATGTACGCCAAACCGGCCCCGGGTTACACATGTGTGTGAGTATATACATTTAACTATGTAATTAGTTAAAAGTAACTATCTACAGTTTTCTGTGTCATGAGTACTCAACCAACCTCTTAAGCAATCATGACAACCACCGAATATTCAAACCAGTCATTTACCCATCATTCATACAGACTTGTCATTCTTCCAAACCAGTCGTTCATCTAAACCAGTTATATAACATAACCAGTCATTCATCTAAAGTAGTCATTCATCCAAACTAGTCACTCATCCAAACCAATCGTTCATCTAAACCAGTTATGTAACATAACCAGTCATTGATCTAAACCACCCATTTAACCAAACCAGGTATTCATGCAAATAAGTAATTTATTTAAGACAGTCTGTCAAAACAGGTAGTCAAACCAGCCATTCAGTCATTCAGTCATTCCAAACAAGCACCAAAATTACTCAGCAAAAACATGCAGTCAGTGAATCAAATAGTCGAACGAGTCACTTGGTCAAATCAGTCATAAAGTCAAACGGAATTCAATGAACCGATCTAGCCACGTATGGTTTAAATCAAAAATGGGAAAAAGACATCCACCAATGACTTAATACTAATCATGTTCTTGCCCTTTCTATTCCAATCCATACAACTCTACAACTGTCATCAGAACACTAATATTTTGTGGTTTCAGACCGGATTTCTGTGGTTCCAAGTGCTCTATGAAGTTTGTGAAATGTGAGTATATCTAACTGGAAAATTTATTATCATTCTATAGATATTGTCTTAAATAACAAGACGAATAACTTAATAATGCCTGCCAACTAGTAATTATGAGGTTTGGAATATAAACGGTCATGGTTTTATTTGTATTATACATAGCTGTTGAACGGGTCCCGGTGGGCAGACATAATTTTGATTGAAGTCCAAATTAAACCCCAACCCCAACTACACTCGAGTGGTTAACATTGACACAAACAGACACAGAGCATTGCCCCCGGGAAACAACTCAGGCAGCAAACTTACAAACACACACATAACATTGTCCACGGGAAATAACTTGGGCAGCAAACTTACTCCTCGGGAGACTCTCGAGCGGATAAATAAAGGTATTGGTTCACTTTTTACCAGACGTAACACAACCCCGACACACTCGGCTAACAAGACCCCCGGGAAACACTCGAGCGGGCCAAACACCCACACATTTGAAACAATAAACACAGTTACCCTATCCCTGACGTAAAGCCCCACTTCTGCCCACCAGGACTCAGCCACAGGAATATGTCTATACAAAATTCACCAAAACTTAATATGTCAGAGTTTAGCCCTGGACAAAATTGTCAAAACCTCTCTTTAATGCTGATATGTATTTGTCGAACCCAATATCAGAAAGATGAGTTCCGCCATGACGGTACAACTCTATACCAATATGACAAATGGAAGCATGTTTTATGACCCTACCTCCGCCCTTCAAAGCGCCAGAAGCACCGCATCGGTTAACCCGGTTACGGGCGTTCTCAATAGCTAGGACTAATGCAGAGACTCGCCAAAACAGACGAGGAAGGGGGTCGGGCACATTTTGGCAATATTTCAGCCAAGTAGCTGATGATGTCCGTTTCGATTTGCTGATGTACTAAGTCGTTTGAACCAAGTCGTATAAATAGTACGGCTGGTGGGGGCGTTGTTTCAGCCTTGCATCCACTATTGGCCTCAGTTCTTCCCATTTCATCCCTCGCTTACCTAACCATTTGATATTTAGCCCATACCTACCCATACCCATGCTCCGTCCCATAGGCTAACGGGAAGCTCTGCCAGCGAGGTGGAGCAGATAATTGAACACCCATATGTATGCTCTTATCAAAAAAGAATTTCCCGTCAAAAGTGGAAACAAACTGATCAAAATCCTCGGGCCATACCGGCTAGACGAAAAGAAGATTTGATGTTTGTTTTAGTTAGGAAAGACCCCCGTCCAAGTTTTTGTAACATTTCTATAGCTCTGTCAAATCTGGTATATGTTACCGCGCTCTCTTTTGGATAAGTAAAATCGCTGACAGAGGCGCCCTGTGGATATGAGAGGTGATGAATTAACCGGAATTCACCAGGTAATGTTCGAGTACTAAGCCAAGCGGTGAAATACGAAGCGTAGACAACGGCTTGTAAGTAAATGGACCAGCTACTTAACCGAGGTTTTTTTCTTTCTGAAATTTTTCTCTATCTATATCTGGGTTGGCATTTACAGATGGTAAATTTCTGGCCTCAGAAGCACAGCGACTGCTATAATATTTAAAAGGAAACCCAAAAGAAAACATATCTATGGCTACTCTTTTATTAGGGTAATTTTACAATAATTCTACTAACTTCCCCACCTTTCCTAATTGGAGAATTTTCTCGCGCCAGGATTTGGTTCGCCTGATTTTGGTCTAAAGGGTCGAAAATTGGAGATACTGGGGCACATGAACTAGCATTTAGTGTGCGCAGTGTGCGCTCCAAAACATTTTGATCAAAAGTGTGGATATTAACAGTTATTTCATGTACAGTTCCCAGTAGTAAATGTATTGCAAATTTTGGGGGCACTGGAATTAATTCCGAAGGACACCTTTTGTTGACCTAGAGATAGAGATGCCTGCGTTCGCTGTCGTGTTCAAAACAATAAAAGCCACACCTCAGAATTAATTTTACCCCATGATGTCTTAGGGTGGAGTGACTGGCTCACAGGGAACTGCTAGTCATTGGCCACGAAAATGCTGGTAGAGACAATAAATGCCTCTGCTAGCTAATCTGTCTCCAACTTCTTTTGGTTGAGCTTCTAACTGCCCCATGCTTGACAAAAATATTGGAGTGCTAAGCTCAGCACTCCTTTAAACACACCGACAGATTTACATACTCATTCCTCCAGATTTTTTCCTAAAGGGAAAGCAGTACATGACAGTCTGTCCTTCTGTTCAACAGAAAACCTGATCTCGTGTACTCATCGTGTTACTGGCATTAAGGCTATTATTAGAAAAAAGGATTAAACCGGCTGTATGTAGACGAGAGAGTTATTGGAAAATTTTCGGAAACACCCACCAAATTGCCGCTGATAGCAACAGTACCACAAACAGTCGTACCGGTAAGCGTATCTTCACATGTAGTTGCGCTTACCGGTAAATTCAAACACTCACCCGAGTTTCCTATGGTCACTTCTAGCCTTACAGACGGTGGAGCTTGCCCCGACTGGCCAGTTGCCTGAGCTGACAACCTTTCTAACTGTCCTCGACACACTCTCTATCTGCACAACACTCTTGGGAGCTGTAGCCTTCCGTTTCCGTTTCGCCCGCAACAGGGCCGACATGGCCATGGCAGCACAAACTGAAGAAAAACAAAAGACAAAACAACAGCAATGTAGACAAAAACACACACAAAGACAAAACAGTTTCGAAAATAATGTCTACTAATAAAGTAAATTATCGATAGACTGGAACCGGATGGATGATGTCTTGAAGGATATTTCACAATAAACCTGCGAGCATATTAGAAAAAAGTGTCTGTTCCCTGGACAGTAAGATGATGGAGAGGCTAGGATACAGCTAAAGTGACCACTCCTCCACATGCAGTGATAATTCAGAACTTTTACTGCTGGTCAAGGGAGATAATCAGTTCCCACAACTCAAAAGGGGTAATTAGTCCTCACGCAAAGGCAGATGATGTAAATACCTATACCATTATGGGCGAACGTCCAGTTCAACGGATGTAATTAGTCCTCACGCAAAAGTGGGGGGGGGGGGGAAACTAGATACCTACAACATCTTAGCCCCAACTCAACCTGGACAATACAGAATAAATGTGTCTATCGTTAATGGATAGACAATATTGTCTCATAGGCGTATAATTTTGTTTTTCTGGCGGACAAGGTACATACAACTGTTTGACCACACGAACCTTCTCGTATCTGAGTGAGAACACTAAAGCGCCTCTTCCTTTTCATTGTTCATTTAAATTTCTATAAATCTGTCTTATTTCAACATGCTATGCAATTGTCGGGATTTGTCTCTGTATAAACGTACATTGTATAATAGTATTTATTGGATTTATTATGACACACTGCAGGGAAGACGTATCGGAATAAAGACAATTTATTTTGTGAGTGCTTGGCTATATGGTGCATTCAACTTATATCTGCAGTTATTTTCGTCAGATAAAAAATTTGCCTGTCATTGTAGTGTGTAAAGATGGAAGTCGACCGGTTCAATGCTTTTACGAGCCATGCGCACTGGCGCTTTGTCCAGAAGGTCGAACATGCGTGTAAGTACTTTCACAATGACATTTTCATTGTCTCATTTTCCGATCTGTTTTGGACTCTAACCACTCTAACAAAGCTAATGTGTTCCCAAGTGTGGTCAGTTCCCCCAGTTCCTCACTTCGTCACTCGCGCATGTCTCCAGTCAGCAGTGCACCATCAGTATTTAATGCATTTGGTTGTTGCAAGGGGGACAACAAAATGCGAGCTAAAGTAAAACCACAGGTGTGACCAGGCTACATGGATCTTTTGTCAATGTTTCCAAACAGGAGTATATGAATTGTAATGGTGATAAATCCTGGGAACACCTATACCCCTCTCCTCTTGTACCTACAGTAGCCTCACTCCTCCACACCTCTACTCCGTCTCCCTCCATCGCCTTATTTTGCGTCATATTGGCATTTGCCATTGAAAATGTTTAAACACATTTCATTCTCTTTCTGCGATACATTTTATTCTTTTTCTATGCTACATTTTTTTTCTAAGCTGCAATTTCCATCTTGAGCTTATAGGTCTACTTACAATGTCAAAACCCTCATAGGTTTTTTTACCAACAGCCTTGTTTGGCGGAATTATTCGTGGTGCGCTGTATATTTGATTTTTATGAGTAATATATACATCCTTCATATTAAAATCAGTTCTGTGGCCGCTGCGATAGCGGTGTAGCTCAAACAGAACTAAGGATCTGACTTTAGTCAGATTGTATATATATCAGCTTTCCTGTATTTACAGGTCAAATTATTGCGGGGGATGTAATGCTGCGTGTGTGCCTAGTCCAATCGGATAAACACATTAAAGGTATCACCTGGGTCCCGACAGAATTCATCGTGCAATAAAACAACCCCAAAAACCCATGCAAGTGATTCCATTAGATTGTTTTTTGTTCATCTCCTACCTCCTAGAGATATAAGAAAACATGTATCTTATGAGGATATCATGCATATCAAGTTGTTCCGTTAAAGTTTCAAGCTCCAATCTTGTTTTGCTTACTCTGTGTAATGCAATTCGAGACTGCAGGTATTCGGGCACTTGCGATTTTACTCGCGACTACAAGCTTTACACGCAGACATGGCGGTGAAAATATTAACAGAAGTTGACAGAGAATCCGGGTTCACGATTTGTTTGATTCAATTTACTGTCGCTCCCCATGTTATTTTTCCGGTTGTCGTCCGTTTGTGACTGGTGCAGGCGTGAGTGCAGTGAGCGCATGTGTGCGGACTCTAGTATTGCTGGCACATGTTACACACACGGGGAATGCAGATATACGTCCCAGAGTTACCTCACCTTAGTCTCACTTCAGTGCATTCTCTGAGTAATGCACAGATCAGTATTTATCCTAACGCATCCTATGCCCATCGCGGAATTTAACTCACGTCTCTTCCGTATGACGTGAACAATAGGCGATAAACCTAACACACCTATAGTGACGTCTAGCTTTTGACGAAAACAGCACAACAGAAAATAATGAATGCAACGCTAGCTCTGAATGGATATCACAGAACATTGTATGGTTGACATTAAAACATCACGCACACATATAGATAAGGCCAGCTCTGTTCAGATATCACAGAGCAATGGATAATATTAAAACACAACGCACATATAGATAAGGCTCGCTCTGTACGGATATCACAGGGCAGTGGACAATATTAAAACACAACGATCATATCTACAAGTCTACCGCTGTACGGATATCACAGAGCAATGGATAATATTAAAACACAACGCACATATAGATAAGGCCAGCTCTGTACGGATATCACAGAGCAGTGAACAATATTAAAACACAACGCACGTATAGACAAAGCAAGCTCTGTATATGGACAACGTAGTACAGTGGACAAAAAACGTAACAGACATAAATAACGCTCGCTGTAAATGGACGCCGTAGAGCAGTATAGGATAAACGTAACATATATTGATAAGGTTAGTTCTGACATCGCAAAGTAACAAACAATAAACTAAACCCACCTTTAGAGAATGTTAGCTTTATTCTGACACCGTTAAGCAGTAGACAATAAACGCAGCACACAAATGCAAGAATAAACATAGCGTTTACGAAACCCTTCGTGAGTCTTCATTTGAACTTTTGTGTTAAAGCTTTGTCGAGTGTTCGGAACGTGCGCATTAACCCCATGTGGTGTTGTGTGTCTAATCCTTACAAGGTTTTTGTCTGCGGCACAACTTGGCTTGCATCTTACTCAATGAAACTGGACGACAATCGACTGGGGAGTCTAGTACGTAGGAGATTAGAAAACCTCCCTGGTTAAACAGTCTGTCTGATATAAATGAAACGCGGATTTAGGTGCGTGTAGTGTAAGGCTGATATCGTGTCACAAAGCTTTGTTAACAACGTGTCATTAGAGGACTTGTCAAACGCTTTTCTGTTTCAGATTTCTATACGGTCTAATCGGTTGCCCTAACCAGAGATTCATGGATTGATTGATTTATTTATTTCATAGGAATTTTACGCCGTACCCAATAATATTTCACTTATACGACCGAAGGTTTCCTTATATCACAGAGCAGTGAACAATATTAAAACACCACGCATATATATACATAAGACTCACTCTGTACGGATTCACAGAATTCCTGTTACCTTCATGGAAATCCCATGACCTTGGATCAGTGAATCAGCCACGAAGCGAATGTTAAATCCATAACTCACGATGGACGCTGTCAAACGCTTGTGTTAGCTTATGTTCCCCGCAGAGGTTCAAGGAGAGATCTAACATTGCTGATGTTGTGAAGACGATGTAATATCCAAGCTGTCAAATTTACAGCCTTCTGATTTCTCTGTTGATTAATGTACAACTGCAAGGCAAGCATTTCGAAATTCCTTGTCATGGAAATATCAGCCGGGTATCGTGAAGAAAGAAAAGAAACGAAACCGTGACTTTGGCGTTTCTGACCTCTATATGCTGAGGGAATGACCTGATCTAGACAATACAGTAAAGGAAGGCAATGACTTTGGTGCTCAGCATCTTAGCCAGTTGTCGACATTTATTTGAAGGAAAAACTGAAAGAAAGCAATGTTTTCGCTTTTTGAACAGTTTATGTTTTTTTTTTATTTGCGTATTTTCCAGTTATGAGCCTAAAAGGGCAGTCCTGTTTTTTAGCCCGGGAAACCGGAGTGCCATGAACATTCCGTCATCCATTGTCAATACCTGACAAACCGCCCTATTTAAAGCCGTGACCGAAGAAAAGTCTTTATTATGAACACATCATCGTCATGTTATATTGGATAAAAATGACAGAATTCCACGAGGTTTAGTGCATACACTGTTACATACACAGCACGACCATGAGCAAATGTGTCTTCGTAATTGTAACACGATGGAGTTTAGCAGAGTTTAGTCAAACACGGACAATTCAGTCTGCCGAGTCAGATGAAGGCTGGTCGAATGCAATGACATTCAATATGCTGAGCTACCATAGTTACGCAAAACGCTTTCATAAATCAAGCCTGCATTTGTACCATATCGCAGTGAAGGTACTCGGCCTCAAAGGCCATGAATATATCTGCTGATATCGTTCACAGCGCACAAGCAAATTAATATTTAAACTACTACATGTACTTTGTGTTATCGGTGTGTGAAGTCCCGCGCCGTCTAGATAATGCCTTACGAGGGTTATTTATTAATGATCCTGGGGGCCTCCGTGGCTCAGTCGGTTAGCGCGCTATCGCAGCACAATGACCCGAAGCCTCCCACCAATGCGGTCGCTGTGAGTTTTTCCTCCCACTGTAACGCTGGCCGCCGTCGTATAAGTGAAATGTTCTTGAGTACGGCGTAAAACACCAATCAAATAAATAAATAAATAAGTAAATAAATAAATATTAATGGTCCTCTGGTGTTGGCAACATTTGTCTTTCTTATCTCAACCTCCAGACATTCAGTAATACATTTGCTAATAGCACAACATAGGCAGGCATATTTCGACCACCAAACAAGAAATGTATATGCCCGGCTGTTGTTTGGAGAGGTTATTAGTCGGTTACCTTATTATGTTAATATTCGCGGTTATAGATGACAGAGTACAACCATTATGCGACAGCATATAGTTCCTCGGGTTGAAGGAACCCGTTTGTTGGTTGTGATTTTTGTTTGTTTGTTTGTTTTTCTTCTGGGAAAAGAGGGGGTATTTGTTCATATCTTTCTTTATTTATTCGTTTGGTTATCAGTTTATTTATTCACTGATGGATTGATTGATTTGACACACAGACACACCTGTAGACCAGCCCAGCCGGCCACGACTTATGGCATAGGATATACCTGTATATTCCAGCTTCCACATTCCTTATTACCATGACAACAAAGTTTAGCGCAATGTTTTGCTAAGGTGACCTAAGCATGGTCGTTTGGTGAAATTTATGAGGGGGGCACTATTCGTATCCTTTTCCAATTATTTTAAACTTAAATTTATTGATGTTTAACGTCGGCCTCAGGAAAACTTTACCACATACATGACCCCACCCAAGCCTCACTCACCCCCGCACACTGCCAGCTATAGACAAACTGTATTCCGCCTTAGTGGTATCTCTGATTTAGGCTTGCAAAGCTACCCTTGTCCTAGGTTATCTGTGTCTCAGCGGACTGTCTGGCCATTCCCCGATAAAATGTGTGCTATGCACGAACTGCGCAAGGAGGCTCAAGAAAAAAAACCCCAAAACAAAACATTTTAGTGATTTCTGAACAGCTTACTGGTACATTGGTTTTTGTGTGTATGCTTGTTTTGTGCATTTAAGAGAAGAAATCCGTTTGAGCGCAACTGGGGAGACCCCTTTAGACCTTACTAACGTAACGCGCTTACTTTTTTCTGAATATTTCAACGGCTCTGTTACAAGACTGTCAGCTGGGGTGCGGGATTGAGGGTTACGTGTCGCGTGACATGGTGAGATTTGGCGAGAATATCCCCATTTTTCCTTTTATAATAATAAAGTTCCATCTTTAAGCAACAGAAATTTATGCATGTCGCACTTCCTGTCTTGCGCTTCGTGATGAGATTGCCATCGAGCGTATGTCCGATGTCTTCGACATACATTTTTTTTATGAAGCAGGATTATAAATATGTCAACCCTGGGAGCGTATTCTTATTAGAGGAAGATATCGTTGTAACATTACCAAGATAACAATGAAAACAAAGATAGAAGATATGTTTTTAGGTAATAATGTCCGTTTGCCAGTAAAGGCCAGCATGCAAATTTTATTTATTTATTTATTTATTTATTTATTTTGTATTTGATTGGTGTCTTACGCCGCACTCGAGAATATTTGACTGATAATATTTCACATTACGGTGGGAGGAAGCCGGCAAAATCCCTGAGAAACCCACGGCCATCTGCAGGTTTGCAAATGTTAGACAAGAGGGTTAAACTTGGTATTATGCTCAGAGATGCCATGATCAGAGCCAGGATGCTGGCGCTGTTCGCAATGGCTATTTCCGCAGATCTATTCAGTAACCATTTTATAGTAATTACGATAAAAGAAAGAAATATAAAGCCTTAAGCTCTCAGAGAACAATGAATGTGTTCATCCAGTGAAAAGAAATCCGTTATGGTTTGTCTCAGAACTCCTTTATTAATGCCCATTTCGCGTTTTCGAAATGGGCATTTTGCCATCGAAAAGATTGCCGTGTATAAGATTTCATGAAGGAGGTATTATATACACGTACGTCAGAATGGCACTGGCCTAAAAATGTTATGTATTTCTCAAGTCCACTCGTGGATATTTTGATATTGGATTCCTAATTGATTGCCAAATATAGCAATTTCATAGCTTCTTCAAAACGCGATTATGATGTCCGTCTTCTTCTACTGATTAAGATTGATTCACATTTGACATATAATGCTAAAGTGTTCATCGACAGCGGGACTGTGTAAGGGTTTTGTCTGTCTTCCGGCAGTGTTCTTGATTAGCTATTGGTTTTACATTGCATGAAATGACCTTTGCGCCTCAAGAGATAAATCTGTGGAAAGACCGTGTGATTTCAAGACAGGGAGTGCTGTTTCATGTTCTTTTCCGTTCTTAGTAATTATGAAACGCACTCTCCAGACGTGAGGGAAAATGCGCAAAGTTTAAAAAATAAAACATGGTTTCAAATTCCACAGTTATATTGGCGTGAAATTCATATAAGCAGAAATCAGACATTAGAACAAACTTTAGACTCGTCTTCACATGACAGTCCTATCATTTGGAAGTAAATTCACATTGAGAAGAGGGCTTTCGCATTACATGAAATAT